>JASAUF010000189.1:2965000-3565000 GCA_030180095.1 Magnolia changhungtana
TCAATTCCTACGTTGCCTCGCTCAATTTCTAGCTTTCCTCACTCGATTCCTACGTTGGCTCGCTCAATTTCTAGCTTCCATAAGCAATTCTACGTTGCCTCGGTCGATTTCTAGCTTCCTCGCTCAATTCCTACGTTGCCTCGCTCAATTTCTAGCTTCCTCGCAATTTCTGGCTTCCTCGCTCAATTCCTACGTTGCCTCGCTCGATTTCTAGCTTCCTCGCTCAATTTCTAGCTTCACTCGCTCAATTCCTACGTTGCCTCGCTCGATTTCTGGCTTCCTCGCTCAATTTCAGCTACCCTCGCTCAATCCCTCGCTCAATTTCTAGCTTCCCTCGCTCAATTTCTGGCTTCCTACGCTCAATTTCTAACTTCCTCGCTCAATTCCTATGTTGCTTCGCTCAATTTCTAGCTTCCCTCGCTCAATTTCTAGCTTCCCTCTCTCAATTCCTACGTTGCCTCGCTCAATTTCTAGCTTCCCTCGCTCAATTTCTAGCTTCCCTCGCTCAATTCCTACGTTGCCTCGCTCAATTTCTAGCTTCCCTCACTCAATTCCTACGTTGCCTCGCTCAATTTCTAGCTTCCCTCTCTCAATTCCTACGTTGCCTCGCTCAATTCCTAGCTTTCCTCGCTCAATTTCTAGCTTCCCTCGCTCAATTTCTAGCTTCCCTCGCTCAATTTCTAGCTTCCCTCGCATTTGAATCCCTACGTTGCCTCGCTCGATTTCTAGCTTCCTCGCTCAATTTCTAGCTTCCTCTCTCAATTCTAGGTTGCCTAGCTCAAATCGTAGGTTCCCTTGCTCATTTTCTACGTTGCCTCGCTCATTTTCTAGCTTGCCTCGCTCAGTTTCCGTGAAAGGAGGGGAGTACCCAATCCGTTAGTTGGTTTTGATGAAGTGCCTTAAGGGTTGTTTGGATGTGTGGAACTCCCCACTTAAGTTAATGGAATCTGATGAGGCCCACAGAGCACTTGAACACAGCCATTACCGGTGGCGGGCGAGGAAATGCCAATCCGTTTCATGTAGTATATCCACGCCGTTCATCCGTTTTTCTATCTAATTTAAGGGGTTGTGCCCCAAATTGAAGCATATCGAAATATCAAGTGGATCATACCACGGAAACCGTGGGCATAATTTTCAATTTGGCCCACTCAATTTCAGTTTGTCGCTCAATTTCAGTTTATCCCCCTCAATTTTCGGTTTGGCCCGCTCAATTTCCAAAGTCGGGTGGGTCACATGTTGGTCGGGTTGAACCCACCCAACTTTCAAAGCCTTCAAAAATCATATGGTGCGTCAGTAACTAATTTTGGTTTAGAAGATATTCTTGTTATATAAATAAAGAAATAAATGAAAAAAGGAGAGAATTTTTTTATATGCTTATATATACATATTTATATAAATTCGTGTTAGAGAAAAATGTAGGTAGAATAAAATTCTAAATGTAAAAAAAAAAAAAAAAAAAAAAAAAAAGAAGAAAGAAAGAAAAGTACATAGGATACATTTATAGCTACGGTTATAATCCGTAGCCATAGCCTTTGTTTGAATCGAGGATCAATCGCATGATTCCGCGATCCATCCCAAATCATACAATGAGTTGCGGTGGAATCGCGAGAATCGCGATTCATCGCGGTCTGTTTTTTTTTTTTTTTGAAAATTTTGTTGTTTTTGTGGGCCCCACCATGAAGTGTGTTATATCCAAACCGTCCATATATTTGGCGAGCTCCTATTAAGGCTTAAGACGAAAAATAAGACAGATCTAACTATCAAGTGGACCACATTGTAAAAGCGAGTGGGAAATTGAACGTCTACCATTGAAACCCTTTTAGGGGTTACACAAGTTTTGGATCATTATGAAATTTGTTTTTCCTCTTCATCCTGGCCTTTGTGACCTTATGAATAGATTGGATGGAAAATAAATGTTATGGTGGACCCTATAAAATTTTTAACGGTGAAAATCAATTTCCCCGCTGCTCTTTGTGGTGTGGTCCAGTTGATATTTGGATATGATTTTTTTTTTGGATAATGCTCCGAAATGATCTTGAAATACGGATGAACGTTGTGGATATAATAAATATATAGCAGTGGGGCCATGTAACTTTGATCTCTTTTAAGTCGTTCGTACAACTCTCAGTTGGAGGAGCGTCAGCGCTCGTCTTCGCAACGAAAAGGAGGGGTAGTTTCGTCCTCAACGTCGTTGTCCGCACGTGATAGTCTAGATTGGTAACTAAAGTTTGTATTCTTTGATAGAAACCGCTGGGTAAAAGGTTTTGTCTACAGTGGTCATTTTCTCCCGTCGTTTCCCTCGGAGAAATTTGCGAGAATACGACCCATTTATGGCCCATTTAGGAGGCTAAGCCCACCTCATTTTCCTTTGCGAGAATACGCCCCTGCTGTACGGACGCCTTTCCAAAGGTTGAAAATGCCCCTGCTTTTTCCTTCAAGCGGGAAGACGGCAATGGACGCTCGTCGTACTCAGAGTTATACTGACGGTTCAAAATAGATCAACGTTATATGGGCCCCACAGGTTATGTATTTATTATATCCACAATGTTCATCCGTATTTCGAGATCATTTGAGCATTATCCCAAAAAAAAAAAATCATATCAAAGATGTTGGACCACACCACGAGAAGCGACAAAATTGATTTTCACCGTTGAAACTTTTGTAGGGCCCACCGTAACATTTATTTTTCCATCAATATATGCATAAGGTCACAAAAACTGGATGAAGAGGAAAAACAAATTTCATAATGATCCAAAACCTCGTGACCCATAAAAGGGTTTGATGGTAGACATTCAATTCCCCTTTGCCTTTTAAAGTGTGGTCCACTGTGACATTAGATCTGTCTTATTTTACTGTCTCAAGCCTTATTATAAGCTCCCCAAATAGATGTACGGTTTGGATATAACATGGACCTCATGACGGGACCCAAAAAACAACAAAAATTCTATGTTAAAAGAAAAAAAAAAACGATTTTTATTTTCTTAGATGCAGATATTTGGCTACGGATTATAACCGTAGCCATATCTACCACAATCCGTAGCTAAAGGGATTTGTATGCAGGGTGGCGCGCCGAACTAGAATGCCCGCGCCACTCGGCCGCCCTATCAGTGGGCGCGCTAATCTGAGCGTGGTACCCATCGATGACCCCTATAGCTACGGATTATAACCGTAGCCAAAGCGTAGTCGTCTCTTGATCTATGAAAAAAATAAAAAATTTTATTTTTTTATTTTATTTTTTATTTTTTTACATGGAGAACTTCATTCTACCTACAATTTTCTCTAATACATATTTATATAAATATGTATACATAAGCATATAAAAAAATTTTCTCACATTTTTTTCATTTCTTTCTTTTTCATTTAACAAGAATATCTTCTAAACCAAAATTAGTTACTTGACGTCTAGTATATGATTTTGGGGTAGGAGAAGCTAATTTAGCCAACCAACCTAGTTATTTTTCAAGATTCCATCAGGTCGATGGTTGAAAATCCATTTCATTCATAACGGTCAATTTCAATCGATTCGCGGTCAATTTCGCTCATTTCATTTACTTAGCGATCAATTACATGCATTTCACGGTCAATCCTGGTGATTAGTTTTGATTCACGGTCATTTTCATGCATTTCACGGTCAATTCTCTTCACTTCATGGTCATTTCCATGCATTTCACGGTCAATGCACTTCACTTCACTGATCATTTTCATGCATTTCACGGTCAATCCGCTGATGCGTTACGTTTTAATTCACGGTCATTTCCATGCATTTCACAGTCAATTCGCTTCACTTCATAGTCATTTTCATGCATTTCACGATCAATCCCGGCGATTATGTTTTGATTCACGGTCTTTTCCATGCATTTCACGGTCAATTCCCTTCACTTCATGGTCATTCCACGCATTTCACGGTCAATTCGCTTCACTTCACGGTCATTTCCATGCATTTTACGGTCATTCCGCTTTATTAGTGTTGATTCACGGTTATTTGACGCATTTCCACGGTGAAGTGTAGCGATTGACCGTGAAATGCCCGAAAAATGACCGTGAAGTAGAGGCATGACCGTGAAATCGAAAATGACCGCATAGTGAATTAACTGCTGAATAGGTGGGAATATTTGTGATATGCATGGAAATGACCATGAAGTGAAGCGGTAACTTGGTGAAATACGTAAATGACCAGTGAAGTGAAGGAATTGGACAGGTGAAATCGTCGAAATGGCCGTGAATCAACACGGAATAGCGGGAATGGCGTGATTTCCATGCATATCGCAGTCATTCTCGCTATTTAAGGTGTTGATTCACGGTCATTTGACGCATTTCACGGTCATGCCCCTTCACTTCACGGTCATTTCGCGCATTTCACGGTCAATTCACTTTACTTCACGGTCATTTCCATGCATTTCACGATCATTCCCTATTCCATGTTGATTCATTGTCATTTCGCGCATTTCACGGTGAAGTGTAGCGATTGGGCCGTGAAATCGCGAAAATGACCGTGAAGTGAAGGGCATGACCGTGAAATGTGCCGAAATGACCGTGAATCAACACGGAATAGGTGGGAATGACCGTGATATGCATGGAAATGACCGTGAAGTGAAGCGATTGACCGTGAAATGCATAGAAATGACCGTGAAGTGAAGGGGTATGACCGTGAAATGCATCGAAATGACCGTGAATCAACACGAAATGAAGCGGGAATGATTTGATATGCATAAATCACGGTCATTCTCGTCTATTCCGTATTGATTCGCGGTCATTCGACTCATTTCACGGTCATGCCCCTTCACTTCACGATCATTTCGCGCATTTCATGGTCAATTCGCTTCACTTCACGGTCATTTCCATGCATTTCACGGTCATTCCGCCTATTCCAGTATTGATTCAGCGGTCATTTGTACGCATTTCACGGTGAAGTGTAGTGATTGGGCCGTGAAATGCGCTTGTGAAAAATGACCGTGAAGTGAAGGCATGACCGTGAAATGCGACGAAATGACCGTGAATCAACACGGAATAGGTGGGAATGATTTGTGATATGCATGAAAATGACCATGAAGTGAAAGCGAATTGTAGTGAAATGCATGGAAATGACAGAGTGAAGTGAAGGGAATTGCCGTGAAATGCTTGTGAAATGACCGTGAATCAACACGGAATAAGCGAGAATGACCGTGATTTCCATGCATATCACGGTCATTCCCTTATTCGTGTTGATTCCACCGGTCATTCGGCATTTTCGCAGTCATGCCCCTTCACTTCCGCGGTCATTTCAGCGCATTTCCGGTCAATTCACTTCACTTCGGTCATTTCCATGCATTTCACAATCATTCCGCCTATTCCATGTTGATTCACGGTCATTTCGACGCATTTCACCGGTGAAGTGTAGCGATTGATTTGTGAAATCGCGGAAATATTTGTGAAGTGAAGGGCATGAGTGAAATCTTGTACGAAATGGCCAGGTGAATCAACACCTGGAATAGGTGGGAATGACCGTGATATGCATGAAAATGACCGTGAAGTGAAGCCAATTGACCATGAAATGCATGGAAATGACCGTGAAGTGAAGGGGCATATTTGTGAAATCGTCGAAATGGACCGTGAATCAACCACGGAATAAGCGGGAATAATACCAAGTGATATGCATAGAAATGACTGTGAAGTGAGCCGATTGGACTGTGAAATGCGTGAAAATCACCGTGAAGTGAAGGGACATGACCGTGAAATGCGTCGAAATGACCGTGAATCAACACGGAATAGGTGGGAATGACCGTGATATGCATGAAAATGACCGTGAAGTGAAGCGAATTGACCATGAAATGCATAGAAATGACTGTGAAGTGAAGGGCATAGTAAAAGTAAAATGCGTCGAAATGATGGTAAGTGAATCAACACGGAATAGTAGGGAATGACCGTGATATGCATAGAAATGTAGTGAAGTGAGCCGATTAATTTGTGAAATCTTGTAAAATGATTTGTGAAGTGAAGGGACATGTCCGTAAAATGCGTCGAAATGAGTGAATCAACACGGAATAGGAGGGAATATTTGTAAATGCATGGAAATAATCGTGAAGTGAAGTGAATTGACCATGAAATGCATGAAAATGACCAGTGAAGTGAAGGGAATTGTGCCGTGAAATGCGCAGAATCAACACGGAATAAGCGGGAAGGACCGTGATGTCACATTGAGTCATTCCCGCTTATTCCGTGTTAATTCATGGTCATTTCGACGCATTTCACTGATCCTGCCCCTTCTTTAATTTTCACGGACATTGATAGGAACGAGGCGAGAATTGAGTGATTAGACGGTCGAAATCATCGTCCTAGGGCGAACAAGTCAATACCGGGTGGGATTGATAATTCCGACCCATTCCGGAATAAAGACTCAAGGGTGAAGAGAAATTCACCAAGAATAGTAGAATTGGGAATAAGGGGGACTTCGACCATTAACCGGGATGAATTTCATGAAAATAATAAGCCCATTGCGTAGATCAGCTTCCCCTACCCCAAAATCATATATGACACGTCCGGGGGGGCCTCACCGGCGCCTGGGAAATCGCAAAAGAAGGAAGTCCTAGGTAGGACTTCGGCGTGCCCACGCCCAACCCTCCAGCAACTCGGCGTGCCCCCGCCTGACCGGTGTGCCCACGCCCAACCCTCCAGGGACTCGACGTGCCCACGCCCGACCGGTGTGCCCACGCCGGAATTTCCTGCAAAAATCGATCAACTTCAAAAATTCATATCTTATTCGTTACAACTCCGATATAGATGATTTAAAAATTAGATTGAAGCTTGATGAGTCTAGTTTTATATAAAAATAAGAAAGAAATAAAATAAAAATTATAATATAGTTAAAATTAAGTTGTTCCGTCAACTGTCTAAAATTTTTTGATTTCGGACAGTTGTTACTCCTAGAATTTTTATAATTTATTTACAACTCTAAACGATATGAAATTTTGTAGAATGACTTGAAACTTGATGATAAATCATCATAAAAATTTTTAAAATAATTAAGTTAATAAAAGTATAAGAAAACTTATAGGAAACAGAAACATTTTGTAATCATACAAAAAAAAAAACTTGGTCTTCCTCCCTTTGCAACCTACATACGTGTGGGGCCTATTCTTTTTGGCATTTCAAGTGCCCAAAAACCTTCATCCCTCTCCTCTCACTCCCTTTCATTCCTTCTATAACCCTAGAGAGAGAGACCTCCCACTCTCCCATCCTCAAACCCAAACCTCCAAGGTTCCTTCCTCCTTCACACTTCTCCACCTTCCTAACCCACCTCCTCTTCCTCATTTCTCAACCATCTTCCACTCCATCCCTTTCAACACTCAATCATATCTCCCCTCTTCCATTCTCAATCAAATCCCAACTTCACATTTTGCTTTACATCTCCCACAATCCTTTCTCAAGCATTTCTCAAATCCTAAATCGCAAAACCTTTCCTCCATTCATCCCACTCCATCACTTCCAAAACCCATTCATAAGACATCCATCCCCAAATCCATTTTAAACCCTCATTCTCCAAATCTCACTTCTTCAAACCCATTCCATTCTCATTTCATGGTCCCACGTCTTCACTTCACAGTCACTTCCGTGCATTTCACGATCCAATCGCTTCACTTCACCCCCATTTCCATGCATATCACGGTCATTCCCGCATATTTCATGTTGATTCACGGTCATTTCGACGCATTTCGCGGTCCGCGTCTTCACTTCACGGTCACTTCCGTGTATTTCGCGGTCCAATTGCTTCACTTCACCCCCATTTCCATACATATCATAGTCATTCCCGCATATTCCGTGTTGATTCACGGTCATTTCGATGCATTTCACGGTTATGCCCCTTCACTTCATGGTCATTTCTGCGCATTTCACAGTCAATTCGCTTCCGGGATTAAACCTTCCAATCCCTTTCAATCCCTCGAACCAAACATGTCCCAGGCATTTTTGAAGGGATTAGGGTGAATTGGATGGGATTTAAGGGCCTGTTTGGCCGGGCGAATCCCATGAGATCAGGAGGGATGGGATGGATTTTAAGGGCCTGTTTGGCACGCCGAAACCACCCGTCTGTTTGGCACGACCGGCCAATCCCGGATTTAACTTCCAATCCCTTCCAATACCATCAAATCCCTTCCAATCCGCCTGGCCAAACGGGCCCTAAGGTAATTATGGTGGTGTCAATGGATTGGTTTAAGATCCATGGGATTGTTATATCCCGGAACAAGTTCACTGGGTCTGTTTGGCATGTCAGGCATATCTTGAGATTTTACCTTCCACTCCTTCCAACTAAGGGATAAGATCAATTTTAAGGTAATGATGGTGATGTCAGTGGATTGTTTTAAGATCCATGTGATTGCTTATATCTCGGGACAAGTTCACAAGGTCTGTTTGGCTCATCATGCATATCCCGGGATCTCGCGATCCCATTCCTCCTAATACCGTGGGATTGGTTCTACCAACAGCCCTAAAGGTAATGATGGTGATGTCGGTGGATTGTCTTAAGATCCACGGGATTGCTCTCCCGAGATCGGATCTCGTGTCTGCATTTGGCTCGCCTAGCCAATCTTAGGATCTATCTTCCAATCCCATCCAATTTACGCGCCAAACAGCCCTATATGATTTTGGGGTAGGAGAAGCTACTTTAACCAACCAACTGGTTATTTTCCAAGATTCCATTAGGTCGATGGTCGAAAATTCATTTCATTCACTTAGCGGTCAATTTCATTCCATCGGGTCCTGGATTTGAGAATAGGTTTAGGTTATAAGTATAGGTTTAGGTTTAGAATTCGGGTTCGGGTTCGAGGTTTATCTTCGGGTTTAGGTTATAGCTAGGTTTAGTTTAGGTTATAGGTTCGGTTTAGGTTATATGTTATAGGTTTAGTTATAGATTTTGGGATTTGAGAATAGGTTTAGGTTATAAGTATAGGTTTAGGTTAGGGTGTAGATTAAGGTTTAGGGAAATGACCGTGAAGTGAAGGGGGCATGACCGTGAAATGCGTCGAAATGACTGTGAATCAACACGGAATAGGTGGGAATGACCGTGATATGCATGAGAAATGATTGTGAGGTGAGGCGATTGGATCGCGAAATGCGCGAAAGTGACCGTGAAGGGTCATGATCGTGAAATGCATCGAAATGACCGTGAATCAAAACGAAATAGGTGGGAATGACCGCGATATGCATGGAAATGGGGGTGAAGTGAAACGATTGGACCGCAAAATGCACGGAAGTAACCGTGAAGTGAAGACGCGGGACCGCGAAATGCGTCGAAATGACCGTGAATCAACACAGAATATGCGGGAATGACTGTGATATACATGGAAATGGGGGTGAAGTGAAGCGATTCGATCACGAAATGCACGGAAGTGACCGTGAAGTGAAGACGCGGGACCGTGAAATGCGTCGAAATCACCGTGAATCAACACGGAATATGCAGAAATGACCGTGATATGAATGGAAATGATTGTGAAGTGAGGCGATTGGACCGCGAAATGTGCGGAACTGACCGTGAAGTGAAGACGTGGGACAGCGAAATGCGTCGAAATGACCGTGAATCAACACGAAATATGCAGGAATGATCATGATATGCATGGAAATAGGGGTAAAGTGAAGCGATTGGACCGCAAAATGCACGGAAGTGACCGTGAAGTGAAGACGCGGGACCGTGAAATGCGTCGAAATCACCGTGAATCAACACGGAATATGCGGGAATGATCGTGATATACATAAAAATGGGGGTGAAGTGAAGCGATTGGACCGCGAAATGCACGAAAGTGACCGTGAAGTGAAGATGCGGGACCGTGAAATGCGTCAAAATGACTGTGAATCAACACGGAATATGCGAAAATGATCGTGATATGCATGGAAATGGGAGTGAAGTGAAACGATTGGACCGCAAAATGCACGGAAGTGACCGTGAAGTGAAGACACGGGACCGTGAAATGCGTCGAAATGACCGTGAATCAACACGGAATATGCGAGAATGATTGTGATATGCATGGAAATGGGGGTGAAGTGAAGCGATTGGACCGCGAAATGCCTGAAGTGGCAAGTGAAGTGAAGACGGGGCCGTGAAATCGTCGAAATGACCGTAAATCAACACGGAATATCACGGAATGATCGTGATATGCATGGAAATGGGGGTGAAGTGAAGCGATTGGACCGTGAAATGCATGTGGCCAATATACGGTCATTTCTGTGCATTTTACTTCACAGTCACTTCCGTGTATTTTGTAATCCAATCGCTTCACTTCACCCCCATTTTCATGCATATCACGGTCATTCCGCATATTCTCGTGTTGATTCACTATCATTTCGACGCACTTCACTGATCCGCGTCTTCACTTCACTGATCACTTCCGGCAGCATTTTGCGGATCGCCCAATCGCTTCACTTCACCCTCATTTCCATGCATATCGCGGTCATTCCCGCATATTCCGTGTTGATTTCTGATCATTTCGACGCACTTCACGATCCGCGTCTTCACTTCACGGTCACTTCGCAGCATTTACGGGCCCAATCGCTTCACTTCACCCCCATTTTCATGCATATCACGGTTATTCCCACATATTCGTGTTGATTCACGGTCATTTCGACGCACTTCACTCTGCCTCGCGTCTTCACTTCACGGTCACTTCCGACATTTTGCGGTCAATCGCTTCACTTCACCCCCATTTCCATGTATATCACGATCATTCCCGCATATCCTGTGTTGATTCACGGTCATTTCGACGCACTTCACGGTCCCGCGTCTTCACTTCACGGTCACTTCCGCGCATTTCGCGGTCCAATTGCTTCACCCCCATTTTCATGCAAATCACGGTCATTCCCACATATTCCGTGTTGATTCACGGTCATTTCGAGGCATTTCACGGTCCCGCGTCTTCACTTCACGATCACTTCCGCGCATTTCGCGGTCCAATCGCTTCACTTCACCCCCATTTTTATGCTTATCACGGTCATTCCCGCATATTCTGTGTTGATTCACGGTCATTTCGACGCATTTCACGGTCCCACGTCTTCACTTCACGGTCACTTCCGTGCATTTCGCGGTCCAAATCGATTCACTTCACCCCCATTTCCATGCATATCACGATCATTCCCGCATATTCCGTCCTGATTCACGGTGATTTCGACGCATTTCGCGGTCCCGCGTCTTCACTTCACGGTTAGTTCCGCATATTTCGGGGTCCAATCGCCTCACTTCACAATCATTTCCATGCATATCACGGTCATTCCCGCCTATTCCGTGTTGATTCACGGTCATGCCACTTCATTTCACGGTCATTTCCCTAAACCTTAATCTACACTCTAACCTAAACCTATACTTATAACCTAAACCTATTCTCAAATCCCAAAACCTATAACCTAAACCTAAACCTTAACATAAACCTATAACCTATAACCTAAATCCGAACATAAACCCGAACCCGAACCCGAATTCCTAAACCTAAACCTATACTTATAACCTAAATCTATTCTCAAATCCCAAAACCTATAACTACAACCTAAACCTTAACCTAAACCTATAACATATAACCTAAACATATCACCGAAACTCAATTCCCTAAACCTTAACTTACAACCTAACCTAAACCTATACTTATAACCTAAACCTATTCTCAAATCTAAACCTATAACCTAAACCTAAACCTAAACCTATAACATTAACCTAAACCTTTAACCTAAACTTATAACCTTAACCTAAACCTAAACCTATTCTCAAATCCCTAAACCTAAACCTTTAACCTATAACCTAAACGTATAACCTATAACCTAAACCCAAACCTAAACCTATACCTCAGTAACCTATAACCTAAACCTAAACCTTAACTTATTCTCAAATACCTAAATCTATAACCTATAATCTATAACCTAAACCTTAGCCTAAACCTAAACCTAAACCTTAACCTATAACCTAAACCTTAACCTATAACCTATAACCTATAACCTTAACCTAAAGCTATAACCTATAACCTAAAACCTGAGCATATTCTCAAATCCCTAAACCTAAACTTACACCTAATCCTAATCTCAACTCCCTAACCTAAACGTAAACCTAAACTTGAAAACCCAAACCTAAACCCAATCCTGATCCCGCCTATTCCGTGTTGATTCACAGTCATTTCAACGCATTTCACGGTCACGCCTCCTTCACTTCACGGTCATTTCCATGCATTTCTCGGTCCAATCACTACACTTCATGGTCATTTTCATGCATATCACGGTCATTGACGCCTCTTCCGTCTTGATTCACGGTCATTTCGACGCATTTCACGGTCATGCCCCTTCACTTCATGGTCATTTCCGCACATTTCGCGGTCTAATTGCTTCACTTCACGGTCATTTCCATGCATATCACGATCATTCCCGCCTATTCCGTGTTGATTCAGCCTCATTTCGACGCATTTCACGGTCATGCCTCTTCATTTCACGGTCATTTTCGTGCATTTCGCGGTCCAATCGCTTCACTTTACGGTCATTTTCATGCATATCATGGTCATTCCCGTCGATTCCGTGTTGATTCACGGTCATTTCGGCACATTTCACGGTCATTTCCGAGCATTTCACGGTCCATTTACCTCACTTCACGCTCATTTCCATGCACTTCACGGTCATTTCCGGCGCATTTCATAGTCATGCCCCTTCACTTCACGGTCATGAATGAAATTGACCGCTAAGTGAATGAAATGGATTTTCAACCATCGACCTGATGGAATCTTGGAAAATAACCAGGTTGGTTGGCTAAAGTAGCTTCTCCTACCCCAAAATCATATAGGGTACATGAAGTAACTAATTTTAGTTTAGAAGATATTCTTGTTAAATGAATAAAGAAAGAAATGAAAAAGGGTAAAAAAAATTTATACGCTTATATATACATATATATATATATGTGTGTGTTAGAGAAAATTATTGGTAGAATAAAGTTTTCCATGTTAAAAAAAAAAAAAAAAAAAAAACTTTAAAAAAAAAATTGCACTACGATCAATGGCTACAGCTATAATCCGTAGCCATAGAGCCCCTAGCTGGGCGTGGCCTCGCCAGACAGTCGCGGCCCCGCCGGATAGGTCAGCGAGTGGCGCGGCCGCGCGGGGGGGCCGCTAGCTTGGCGCGCCCACCCTGGATAGGCCTCTTTGGCTATGGATTTTGGTTGATTTAGCTACGGTTATAATCCGTAACTAAAAATTTATATCAAATAAAATAAAATTCAGATTTTTTTTTTAATGTCGAATCTTTATTTTTTTTGGGTCCCATCACGAGGTCTATGTTATATCCAAACCGTCCATCTATTTGACGAACTTATATTAATGCTTGAGATGGAAAATAAGACAGATCTAACTATCAAGTGGACCACACTTTAAATGGCAGTGGGGAATTGAACGTCTACCATTTAAACCCTTTTAGTGGTTACAGAAGTTTTGGATCATTATTAAAAAAAATTTTCCTCTTCAACCAGGTATTTGTGACCTTATGAATAGATTGGATGGAATATAAATGTTATGGTGGGCCCTACAAAAGTTTCAACGGTGAAAATCAATTTTCTGCTGCTCTTTCTGGTGTGGTCCAGTTGCTCTCTGGATATGATTTTTTTTTTTTTGTATAATGCTTCGAAATGATCTCAAAATATGGATGAACGTTGTGGATATAATAAATATATAACTGTGGGGCCCATGTAACGTTGATCTCTTTTGAACCGTTCGTAGGAGTTCGAGGAGCGTCAACGCTGGTCTTCGAGCACCAGCCGATCCGCTTGGAGGAAAAAGCAGGGGCATTTTCGACCTTTGGAAAGGCGTCCGTACAGCTGGGCGTATTCGCAAGGGAAAATGAGGTGGGCTTAGCCTCCTAAATGGGCCATAAATGGGTCGTTTTCTCGCAAATTTCTCTTTCCCTCGTCACGAGGAGAGCAGATTCGGTGAGACCCCGGTCTCACCCAATACGGTACGGTCCTTTCAATGGGGCCCACATTGATGCATATATTAAGAATCCATTCTGTACATCCGTTTTTACAGAGAATTTTAGAGTATAATCCAAAAATTTAAGCAGATCCAATCATCAGTCGGATCATACCATAAGAAACAGTAGCGATTGACCATTTATGGGCCACAAAAGTTCTGGTTCAAGGTGATATTTGTTTTTTTAAAATTTTTAAAAATTATTATTATACTTCATCCAGGATTATTTGACCTTATCAACTGATTGGATAGTAAATAAATACTACACAAACATTTAGTTGCTACCTAAGAAGTTTTTAATGGTAGGGCAGTCAATCGCCACTATTTCTTACGGTATGGTCAACCTAATAATTTTATCTGCTTAATTTTTAGGAAAATACTATAAAATGACCTTTAAAAACGTATGGACGGTGTGGATACATAATAAATACATTAATGTGGGTCCCACGGTAACCCCACAGTAAGGGCCGCACGGTCTTGGGTGACGCCAGGGTCTCACCTAATCCGATCTACGTCACGAGCGATTATTTTAGAGAAAGAAAGCGGAGTATGATGGATGATACGCAGGCACTTAATAGAAACGTGGCACAGAAAATAATTCAAATTAAGATTTCCCGATCACCAGTCTAGTTTAGATGACAGGAACCAAGAATTTATATTATTTGATTATCTGACCATCACGTTGGTGGACACTGATCAAACCGTTAGAAATGAAAACATCCAACGGTCTTATGTCTATAAATAAGTGGCTAAGAATCAGAGCTCAGGATTGTTAAAGGAATCTGATTTTTGGACGGTGATTTAGAGACAGAGAGTTCCACGATCTGGTCCATTTAATTAAAGTTAGTGCATGGTTATGTGTGCAATTTGCGGGTGCCTGCGTATCAAGCTTCATGCCTGCGGGAGTATAAAATAACTTCAGTATTTTATGACACGGACCTGTAGTCGGAAGCTGTGTGGAGCCCACCGAGATAGATGTGACAAATCCACTCCGTCCATACGTTTTTTAAAGACCAAAATAGGACTTAAATTAAAAATCAGACAGATCCAAAAATCATTTTGGCCACACCACACGAAGCAGTCGGATTAGAAACGTCCACCGTTGAAATATTTCTGAGGTTTATATGCTATCCAAACCGTTCATATGGTCTGATACAAAACCTTTGTGGCCCCCACAAAGTTTCCAACTCTGAGGGTTCAACCCCCATTGTTTATTATGGTGTGGCCCACATGAGTTTTGGATCTGCCTTAGTTTTAGACTTCTTCCCTATTGTAGACTTTAGAAATAGTTTTGAACTTCTTCCCTATTGCAGACTTTAGAAACTGATGGATTGAGTGGATTTGTCACGGTCATCTCTGTGGGCCCCACGTAGCTTCTGACCACACTAAGTCCATGTGGTCGGGGCCGCAGGCAATCCACGTTCGGTGTTCCTCGTTGAAATCGAATTCTCCGTTTCTCGCGAGATACCCTCTACGGATAACATAGAGACATAATGTTAACAAAAATTACGACAATGCCATTGACCATTCGTGTTATCATTGATAAGACGAATCTGTTCTCAATTCCTTCACATTGCCGACCCGAGAAGACTAGCACCTCCGTAACGGTCGAACCCCACAAAATATCGGCAGAAACCAATCGTATCGGTCGTATCGGCCGATACTGAGTGATTTCGCCCATTTAGCATTCTGCTTCTTCTGCTCTCTTCTGTAACAGACGAACTCCTCCGTAACAGCTTCCGATTCCATCGGTGAGTCGACTCGTTAGCCTTTCCTCTTTATCTGCAAAACTCTCTTTCTTCGCTGAGTTTCTGAAAATAATCAAAACCGTTTTCTGTTATTTTTCTCTTTTAAAATCAAGGGAATGCTTCCTTTTCTAAGTTTTTTTGTAATGATTGGCATGCACTCTATCGAAAAATAAGAGAGAAAAAGGGACTTATTATGAAAAATAGGGGGTGCAAAGTAAAAAAAAAGAGTGTTTCTTTTTGGGTGATTTTGATATATAAACCTCTGTCTTTTGGTCATTGCCAACCCTTCCATTATTAATATTTCCAAATAAACCCCTATCTTTAGTATAAAACAGCCCCTAACATTTACATGTTTTGTATATGGCGAAAATGCCCAAAGCTACTAACTTACCTAACCATTCCTAGGGCCTACTGCTATGTTTGTATGCGATCCAACCCTTTTATTAGGTTATTCCTGCCAATATGAGGGAAACACACAAAGATAAGCTTGATTCAAAACTTTTGTGGGCCCCAAGAAAGTTTCAGTGGTGGGCGTCCAATCCCCACTATTTCTTGTTGTGTGGCCCACTCGAGTTTGGAATTTGCCGGATTTTTCGGCTTATGTCCTAACATGTACTGACAGAATGAATGGACGGAGTGGATGTCATACGGACATCATGGTGGGCCACATCATTTCCATGTCCTAACAGTCATTTTTTTAAGGGCCTGTTTGGATTTGAAGCATAGCAAAGGAAATAGTGTTTCTCAGGAAACCTTATTTGTAGGAAACTGTGGGGAATAGGAAACATAGTTTTCCTTGTTTGTTTGTTTGTTTGTTTGTTTTTTTTTCCCCACAAGATTTCCTGAAAAATTTGTACCTATTTTCAAATTTGTTGTTTGGCAAGATCAATTTTCGTGAAAAAAATTTCCTATTAGTCATTGGCATGTGTCAAATTAGCACATTTGGTAAGTATGGGACGCTAGAAAAGGAACAACTGCACATGGACATACACTACATGTGTGGGGTGCTTGAAGTTGAACAGTGGCACATGTGAGGTGCTTGAAGTTGAACAGTGGCACATGTGGTACAAGAGACACATTGGCACAGTTGTCATGTGGGTACTTAAATCTAAAGGGTAGCACTTGTAGACATTGGCACACTACCACATTGGCACATATGGCGTATATGGAACAATTGAAGATGGACAAAGGCAAATGTGGGTTGTACTGCATATGGGGGGTGCAAGGGATGCCAATCGCCTCTGACCCTTGGTTAAAGGGGCCTCCTGTAACCCCTGACGTGGTCCAATGAAAGGCACCATGTGTCCATATTAGATGTGGAGCTGGTAATGAAAAGTAAAGATTCCGCTATGCGAAATAACGATGTTGCCTTTTTCACTGTGGGGCCTGCATTTGACATTTGCATGTGACCCTGTAATGGCATTGTCCAAATCACGTAATCTGCAATGGCAATGTGCATCTTTGTGCCATTACAGGGACCGCCACATGCGGGGGTTACAGGGACCAAATGGCTTGTTGGTGCATGTGACGTTCTAATAGCATGTCAAAATCAGAAGGGGCCAAATCACATTGGCTGTTACATTGGCAAATGTGGCATACGTGAGGCTATATGAAGGTGGATGGTAGCACATTTGGGTTTAACTCTTGGAAAAACTTATTTTCCTTCTAATGTGGGAAAATCCGTTTCTTAGGGGTGGAGGTGGAAAAGTAAATTTATCGATTTTCCAAGAAAAAAATGTTAGTAAGCAATTATGTTTCTCACAAATTTCCACAATGAAAGTCTTCACAAACAAACAATGGAAAGTTAGTTTTGTAGGAAATGGTGTTTCCTTTCCTTTCCATGATTCCAAATGAACCCTAAGGGTAAAATAGTCATTTCAATCCCTAATGGTCACCCTATCTAGGAAAGATAGGGGTTTATCTGGGAATAGTAATAAGTGAAAGGGTTTTATGACAATGGACCAAAAGATAGGGGTTTAAATGTCGAAATCCATTTTCATTAAAATTATCATACTCCAATTGATGATGAGTGCATTTTTTTGCGCATGATAAAGGAAGTTTGTAGCATTGCTTGGCCATCTCCAACATCTCCAGTTCTCTGCTGTACTAGTGGCATTCACGAGGGTGATCGGGAGTGTTGATCACCACCATGTGGGCTGGCCATTGTTCACAAATCGCTGGCTACAACCTTTTTTTTTTTTTTTTTGAAAGATGAAAATGTGGGCTGGCTACAACCTTGTTGGTGTGCAAATGGATGGTTTAGAAAATGTTTAGCAAAAAAGGAAAAAGCAACAGCCTACATTCAGCTGATTGACTTGGATTGTCAAATCATGGTGGATTTTGGGATGTGGACATTCCATATTTTAACCCACCAGATCAATGGTCGTAATCACCCTATACGATTGTCACCTGCACAGTGAAGATGATAGAGATGGGCGAGCAACCATCTCCAACATGCTCACGAATGGTTGCAGTTGTGTTGGAGATCAAAAGATCTTGCGCACCATCAGCGAAACTTCTCTATTGGTGAATGTTATTGTTGTCAATCAAGAAGAACCCACTTGGTACCGCCAACTTCTAATGAAACTCAAAGACGATGACAAACCTTTCTTATTATGGTCTATCTTGTAGGGCAGTGATGTGTTCAGTTCACCAATAGCAAGGTTTCTGTATTGATGTCCTATGCCGGATGGTTTTCCTTTCATCATTGAAATTTGATAGAGCTACTATATAATTGTCAGCTAGAAGTAGAACTACTAGTGGCTGCCTTTGTTCACGCCAGCATTATTTACAGTTCTGGTCCACTTTCAGTTATCTAGATCATTTGTGATTTGTCTGGTGGACCCCACCATGGCTGGGGAATGTATCTAAACTTCCCTCCATAAGCAATCCCAGCCAGCTGATCTGTGGACCTTTTCCATTGCGTATGGACCTTGGCTAAGTTTTACTTTTAAACATCCATTTTCTAACAATCAGATGGTTAAATATATGATAGGGGATGGTTTTTAGAGAATTTATATTCACAATGGGTCTTTCAGATGAACGGTTTGGATCACCGAAGGGGGCTCATTTGTATGCTTTGCTGGCGCAAACTTAATTGCTTCTACTTTGGGTGGGCATTTTATATTTCCCTTGTAGATGTTGTATGTATATGTTTGGAAGGATTAAAGTATCTGGTCTATATGTATGTTTTGCTAGATGCCTTACCCATGGGGATGTTCCCCCTCTTGAACCTCACTCATGCTAAAAGACATCTTCTTGCTCCTAACTACTGTTACTATCATTTGACTTGACTACCTTTAACTCCACTAATTCTATATTTTTCTAGTTCTTGTCATTTTTAAATCTAGATATTTGTAGTTTCAACAAAAAGATTGTTGAATATGTTCATTCTATGTTAGAAAACCTCAAAATAAGTAATTTTCTGCAATTTTTTAAGTGTAAATTGCATATATATATATATAATTTTTAATACTATTTTAGCCATGTGCAACGAAGACAAAGTACTGCAACAGTTAGGAGCGGGTCGGTTCAAGTTCAAGGCTCTAGAAAAGGCAAGGGGAAGGCCCAAAAGGATGTGGGGGGAGGTAGTAAGAAAAGCCTTGATGACCTATGGTTTAATGGAGGATTTGGTCATTCGTAGAGTGGAATGGCAATACATGATTGTGTAGCTGACGCCAATTAGTTGGGATAAATCATCATCATCTAAGCATTATCGCAATTAACTAGGGTTGGCGACATGAATCCTTTTTTGCCATTCCCTCTATCAAGGGCTATGACTTTAGTTACTTAGACCATAGGTCATTAAGTCTTTTCTTACTACCTCCACCCGCGTCCTTTTGGGCATTCCCCTTGTCCTTTTAGAGCCTTCATCTTGCATCAACTCACTATTTTTTTTAATTTTTTAATTTTTTAATTAATTAATTATTATTATTTTTTATTTTTTAATTTTTAATTTTATTTTTTTGGGAGGGGAGGGGAGGGGGGAGGTGGTTTAGCATGTTAGTACACACCCCACTTGGGAATCTATACCAAGACCTCATTGTTGAAACGACGTTATTCTCAACTCACTCATTTAGTTGGGAAAGATGGTGATGATTGTAATTATTATTTTATGCATACATGCCTTTGGTGCCGTTAGTCCTGAACTTGATAAGAACCACTGATTCTTGGCTCCTACATCTGCTTTTGCTTTTGAGTATGGCTTATGCATCATAGAACTGATGGATTTTGTAGACTGCTATTTGTTGGATGTGTTCAAAATGTTATAGGTTCTTCCCATGTCATGATGTCATTCATAACCTTAGTCGTGTTGCTTACAACTCAAAGAGGGTGGCATGACCTTGTTGGCATGTGAGTGGTGTTTGGTAAACATGCGTTGGTGGCTCCTCGAGATTTTGTGCAGCCAACCATTCCATGTCTTTACATTTTTGGTTTGTTGACGTAGCAACAAAGGCCTATCGAGTGTGGTAAAGCCTGTAGGGTCAAATTTGGAGTCACCACTAGCCCTTTTCTTTTGTATGGTTCAAGGATGGGTAGAATCCTTGTTGGTTTCTCAAAAGATAAGACAATAATCTCCTTGATTCCGAGGAAGTGACTCCAACTTGGTCTCCAAACTACTCTTCAGAGTAAGGATCACGATTATGGAGTAGAAAGGGGTTGCCCCACCTCCAACGATATGGTCTGTACTCAAGAAGGAAATTCCAAACAATTTGGATTTTGACAAATAGTCGATTTGCGTCCCAAGGGTAAAAGAAAAGAAAGACGAAAGAATTTGAATTGAGAAGGAAAGAAGAGGGAAGCTTGGGAATATGGTGAGTTGATTGCTTGCTCATCTTCTTGTGGCTTGGGTGAAGCTTTGATCTTTAAAATTTTTTATGCTTGAGGCTTGAACTTGAGCTCCTTGGATTGAAATTGCACTACTTGATGAAGGAGAATCTTGCCTTCTACAGTTTTCTAAGAGAAGTGAGTGTTGAAGTGATAAAGTCCCTTGATATACATTGATACACCACACTCTGACATCTTAAGCTTTTAGAGTAAATGGTTGTTTGACACGATATCAGAGTGGAAGGTCCTATGTTCGAATCTCGAGAGCAACAAATATGCCTCGCTAATATATTATTCTCCCATGGGGGGTTAGGAAAATCAGGTCCGGCCCAGGGACCGGGAAATCAAGCCCAACCTATTTATGGTGTGAGTGTCCCTTCGCCCTTGTTAGTATGTTCCCATGTGCCGGGGGGGGGGGGGGTGTCCCTTCGCCCTTGTTAGTATGTTCCCATGTGCCGGTGGGGGGTGGGTGTTGAAGTGATAAAGTCGTCCCTTGATATACATTGATACACCACACTCTGACAACTTAAGCTTTTAGAGTAAATGGTTGTTTGACAAGTAGAGAATGAATTGATGATAATAATGTGAAGAAAAGAGGAGAAGATTGAGAGAGAAGGAGGAGAATTTGGGAAAGATGTTGTGTTAGGCTTGCTTGCCCTAACACAATATTTTATTATAATAGAGCATATAGTATACCATAGAAGAAGAGGAAAGTATGCGCATGCACTTACACTAAAAGGGGCACTAACCACATACAAGGCCACTAACTGCATATATAATACACTAGCATTCTTTATACTCCCCCTCAAGTTGGAGCATAGATGTTGATCATGCCCAACTTGTCACGAACACGATGAAGAGCATCTCGACTCAAGGACTTTGTAAGAACATCAGCAAGTTGATCCCCAGATCGAACAAAAGGATTAACGATTTCCTTAGAAGCTACTTTCTCCCAAATAAAGTGACAGTCGACCTCAATATGCTTGGTTCGCTCGTGGAAAACTGGGTTACGAGCAATATGGATGGCTGCTTGATTGTCACAGTGAAGAGGAACAGGATTCGAAGGAGGATAGCCAAATTCTTTAAGAAGGTCGCGAAGCCACATGAGCTATAGCACGATATTCTGCTTCGGCCGAGGACCGGGCAACAACCGGTTGTTTTTTGCTCTTCTATGTTATAAGATTGCCACCTAGGAAGGTACAAAAGCTAGATGCAGAGTGGCGATCATAAATACTACCTGCACAATCAGCATCGGAATAGCCAGAAAGATGAAGATAACAATGCAATTGAAAGCGGAGGCCAAGACTCGGGGCTGATTTTAGATACCGAAGTATGCGGTAGACAGTCGTGAGATGGGAAGTACGGGGAGCTTGCATGAATTGGCTAACAACGCCCACCACATATGAGAGATCTAAGCGAGTAATAGTCAGGTAAATAAGTCGGCCTACAAGTCATCGATACATCCCGAGATCAGTAAGGAGAGCACCATCATCTGGTCGAAGCTTTTGCAAAGTATCCATGGGAGTGGTAGCAGGCTTGCACCCTAACACACCGGTCTCCATGAGAAGATCGAGCACATATATTCGTTGTAACAAGACCAATTAGGATGATGAGCTACTAACTTCAATTCGGAGGAAGTAGCGAAAAGGACCAAGATCCTTGATCTCAAACTTGGTCTTAAAAAATTCTTTGACCTCCCTCATTCTAACAGAATCACTACCGGACAAAACAATATCATCCACATAGACAATGAGAACCATGATGCCTGTCGATCAACGACATATAAAGAGAGAATGATCGACATGACTACGAACAAAGCCGAACTCCAAAAGAGCCTTACTGAATTTTTTGAATCATGCACGTGAGGATTGTTTGAGTCTATAAAGAGCCTTCTTCAACTCACATACAAGTGTAGGGTTGTGAGAAGCAACAAAGCTAGGAGGTTGATACATGTAAACTTCCTTTGCAAGGTCCCCATGGAGAAATGCATTCTTAACATCAAGTTGAAACAAGGGCCACGATAAATTAATGGCCAAGGAGATCACAATGCGAATCGAATTAAGCTTAGCTACCAGAGAGAATGTCTCGAAGTAATCCACACCATGAGTCTGTGTAACCCTTAACAACAAGATGGGCTTTATAGCGATCAATGAAGCTGTCTGGAAGAAACTTGATTGTATAAACCCATCGACATCTAACAGGTTTATGACCTAAAGGAAGTGGCACATGGTCCCAAGTATGATTCTTCTCAAGAGCAGACATTTCTTCCATCATCGCCTTCGTCCAGTCAGGACTTCGAAGAGCATGTGAGAGAGACTGAGGAATAATCTGTAATGAAAGGGAAACTGCAAACGACTGAAAAGACGGTGAAAGATGATCATATAAAATGAAATTACTAATGGGGTGTTGAGTACAAGATCGTGACCCTTTGCGTAAGGCAATGGGGAGATCTAAACTCGAGGTAGGAGAGTCACCTGAGCCAACATCCAAAGTGAGCGGAAGGGTGGATGACTGAGCGTGTGAAGATTTATCTCGACGATGATACACCCGCAGAGGCTTAGGCTCACCTAAATCACCAACAAGATGCTGAATGGATGGGAGAAGAGTTTCCCCATGATCTTTAGTGGAAAGAGGAAGAGGATAAGAGTCATACTCCCCTTGACTCGTAAGAGGATCACAGAGGGATCGGCCTGGAGCTGAGAAAAAAGAAATATCCTCAAAGAAGGTTACAGTGGTAGAGACATATTTCTTACGACTCAATTAGTCAAAACATTTATACCCTTTCTGACTTCGAGTATACCCTATAAAGACACATTTAATTGCTATGAGGCTAAGTTTATCATTATTTCCATCCAAAATTTGAACAAAGCATGTGCAACCAAAAACTTTAGGTGGTAGAGGAAATGAATTATCATGAGGATACAATATAGTAAATGAAGATTTGTAAGACAAGATACGTGAGGGTATATGATTAATAAGAAAAGTAGCAGTTAGAAGAGCATTATCCCAAAATTGTTTAGGTAGATGCATACCAAGCAAAAGGGTGCGAGCAACTTAAAAAAGATGACGATTCTTTCGTTTTGCAGTATTATTTTATTGAGGTGCATGAGCACACGACGTCTTAGACAAAATACCATGTTCTTGCAAGAAGGACAGAAAGGCAGTAGACATGTATTCCCCCAATTATCAGAATGGAGGGTTTTGATGAAACATTGAAATTGAGTGCACACTTCATGATAAAACACTTTAAACGCACCAAACACTTCATTTTTAGATTTCAAAAGATAAATCCAAGTCATGCGTGAATAAATATCAATAACGGTAACAAAATATCTAAATCCAAAAATGGAGGTAACCGGAGCTGGTCCTCAGACATCCGAGTGAACCAGAACAAAATGTTGAGATTTCCTCCCAGAATAGCTAGGAGGAAACGTAGAACGATGATGTTTAGACAATTCACAAATATCACTGCATAACGGTTTAGTGACAGATAAGGAGGGAAAAAAAAAATCTCAATCTAGCTATTGATGGGTGGCCTAAGCGACAGTGCCACTGAGTCATGACTCTCGATCCAGAGAAAGGGTATTAGAAGCAGCAACGGTTGTATCATCGAGAAGATAAACGCCTCCTCGCTCATGCCCCCCACCAATCACTCTCTTCGTCTATAGGTCTTGAAATAAACAATAAGAAGGGAAGAAGGTAATGGAATAATTTAATGATTTAGTAAGAGAGCTAACAGACAATAAGTTTAATGGAAAACGAGGCACATGCAAGACTGAGGATAGAGACAAGGAAGAAGAAAGAGGGATGAAACCAATCCCAGAGATGAGAGTTTGGGTTCCATTTGCGACTGTGACATACTGAGTGTGAAAAGAGAGAATAAGAGGAAAAAAAATCGAGACTTACCAGTCATATGAGAGGAAGCTCCAGAGTCTATGACTTAAGAGGTAGGAGAGGATGACGCAAGAAGAGTAGTACCTGACTGGGCCGAAGCTATGTGAGATGGCTCAAGAATATCATGAATGTGAAGCCATATAAGGGCATCATTTGCAGCCCGATAAATGATAAGTGACTCCTCTGAAGTAGATTGCTTAGTGTTGGGGTGAAAGACTGTCTCAGGAGTAACCGTGGATGCAACAGAAGTAGCGGCATACGTAGGACAACCACGTATTTACCAGCAATAATCAACGGTGTGATTAGTTCCACCGCAATGTGAACAAATGCGGGAACCATCACGTCCTTGTCCATGTCCACCACGACCATGAAGACTACGGCCGCCACGACTGCGATCTCCCTCGCGGCCTCTACCACGACCACCAAAACCAAAAATATGCCCTGAACTCAAGGATGATACCCAAAGGCCAAGAGAGGATTGATCGCCAGCAAGATGTGCCGAACGCTCGAGTGACACAAATGAATGAGAAGGAAGAGTAGATATAGTAGCATGCTAACACATGGCATAAACTGTTGTCAGTGGGGGAAGAGGATCTTGCGTAACAACTTGATCTCGAACATGAAGATAATCGGAATTCAACCCAGCTAGGAACTGCATAATACGAGTATCATCCCGCTGCTTATGGGCATGTTCATGCTCCTCTTTACATTTAGAAGGAAGAGACTGATACATATCCAACTCATCCCACATACCCTAAAGCGTCAAATAGTAATCTTTTAATGAATTGGAGTTTTGCCTTTAGTCGAGCATAAAAACATCACTGAGTGGCTAATTGAGGAATCCATACTATTCAACAACCATCCAATAACTTGATAATTCTCCTTTGTCCAAGACTTGTAGGTAACATCTGTAGAGCTTGAGGGATCATCCAAAATATACGACAACTTCTCACGGGCTCCTAAGAACACTTTTACAGATTGTCCCCATTGAAGATAGTTGTCACCATTCAACCAATAACTTGATAATTCTCCTTTGGCCAAGACTTGTAGGTAACATCTGTAGAGCTTGGGGGATCATCCAAAATATACGACAACTTCTCACAGGCTCCTAAGAACACTTTTACAGATTGTGCCCATTGAAGATAATTGTCACTATTCAACTTAGTAGAGGTAATCTTCAAGGGGTTGGATTCAAGAGACCCTATGCCAAGAGATGAGGGTCCTTTGTCAGCCATAGGAGAGTCTAAGAGAGATAAACCTATGCCAAGAGAGGCCTTACGCCAAGAAGGATTGATTCAAACGACTCCATCTCACTCACTCCTTCAAGATAATAAGAGATAAATCTCAAACAGATAGCAATCAACCAAAATAATATGAAACTCAGTCAAAAACGGCCCAACCGAGTGAAAAACGTCCCAGCCATACGTCTGTTTGAGGTTAAAAACCTCTCAAACATTGATCTTAAGTAAAAAATCCTCCATGGGTAGCTTGGGAGGAAGATTTCGATCCATCTTGAGCATAGAAACCAAAGAAAAGCTTACCGGTTTGAGGTAGATCGAAGAAAAACGAAAGATGGGCCCAATTTTCGAATTTCTCTATTTCGCCTAAAATACCATGAAAGGAGGTCCAAAAAATTCTGAAAAAATCATGACAAATCTTCTAAAATCAAGATCTATCAAACTCCTAAACTTTTAGCTCAAATGGAGTCCATGTGTCCGTACAACGCTGACGTCAGCTGTACGACTGCTGACATCAACAAGGTGACATGTCGCCTCTTAATCTGTTGGATGCGGAATGCCCGGATCTACACTCTGATACCAAGTAGAGAATGATTTGACGATAATAATGTGAAGAAAAGAGGAGAAGATTGAGAGAGGAGGAGAGTTTGGGAAAGATGTTGTGTTAGGCTTGCTTGCCCTAACACACAATATTTTATTATAATAGAGCATATAGTACACCGCAGGAGAGGAGGAAAGTGTGCACATGTACTTACACTAAAAGGGACACTAACCACATACACAATACACTAGCATTCTCTATAGTGAGTAGGGTGAAGAACAAGTGAATTCCTCTACCTCTCAAGGTTGTAGAAGCCTTGGCTCATCACTTCTAAGAGGTCTATGGCCTTGGGGAATATGGAATTCCCAAGCTCTTAGCCCCTTGCACATATTCTCATGCCTCTCCATAGGATGTGCAAAATTCTCAAGTATTGTGATTGGGCTCTTAGAGATAGGCTTATGGGGACTTAGAGATTTTGAGGCAAAGATCCCTCACTAGTAGCAAGAGTGCTCTATTCATAGAGAAGAGGGATGACAATGTTGTAAATTATAGGAAGGTTAAGGGTGTTGCAAAGAGTAGGCTAGTTATGGATGATTGACAAGTGGTAAGATCTTGGAGGTTCATTGGGTGTATGGTGTAAATTGTAAAGAATTAAGGAGTAATTGGGTTTTGGGAAGGTTCTAGAGGCGTGGAAATGAATGGTTGGGATTAAAGATGTTACGACCATAAGTTTAAATTTCTCAAAATTAACACAATACATCCCATAACCCTCCCTTTTAGCCAAAAGCCACTTTAAACCCATTTACAAACCCATAAATAGAAAAACCCTCTTTCAAACATTTCATTTTCCAGCACTCTAGTTGGGGAGAAGAAGAAGAAGAGGAAAAGGAGAAGAAGAAGAAGAAGAAGAGGTTGAGATCCAATCCTCTGCTCGTTACAGGTGAGTGTATAGATTAGGAGCACTTATATGTGTACGTTGAGGTTTCCTTCAAAACCCTATCGCTGGATTTTCTGTTTTAAGCTTAGGTTTTCGCTGGATTTTCTGTTTTCTGGTTCGGTTTTTGCTGGATTTTCAGTTAGTAGCAGATTGTTGAAATATCTGTTTTAAGGTTAAAGAATTGCTGGATTTCAGTTTTAAGCTTACGGAATTGCCGGATTTTCTGTTTAAGGGTTAGGGTTTCGCTGGATTTTCAGTTAGGGTTAAGAGATTGCTGAACTTGCTGTTTTAAGGTGAAATTAGTGTTGGATTTTTTATTTGAGGGTTCGGTTATTGCTGGAATTGCTGTTTAAGGGTTAGGGTTTCGCTGGATTTTCAGTTAGGGTTAGACGGTTGCTGAAATAGCTGTTTTAAGGTAAAATCAGTGCTAGATTTTCTGTTTGAGGGTTCGGGTATTGCTGGAATTAGGTATTGCTGGAATTAGGTATTGCTGGAATTATGTATGCTGGAATTAGGTATCGCTGGAATTAGGTATAATGATAGGGTTAAAAGATAAGATTGCTGTTTTGATAAACTGATGGATTTTCATTTACGGTTAGTCAATTTTCCTGAAAGCTAAGAAAGCCCTATAAAAGATAATTTGTTGCTGAATTTTTCTTTTAAAGCCCTACGAAGCTCTTAACAGACTAACTTTTCTGATTTTAATTCATTAGGTTATTGCTGGATTTTCTTACGGGTATGATTAGATTTGCTGAGTTAGTTGATTAGGTTATGAATGGAAGATTAGATGATAGATATGAGTTAGTTTTCTTGCAAGTTATACGTCTTTCTAACGGTTTCTCTTATAATATCTGCCCGCTACTTGTTTGACAAATTGTTTCAAAGAAATATCTTTCACCCTTTTAATGTAGTTATGTCTTGAGAAAAAACATGCTTGTAGCATGAAGTCTTATAGCAGCATAACTCCCGGATTGGAGTTAGATTGGCCAAGTCATGTGCATATCATATGCATGATTCATAGTTGTTGTATCATTGTATGCTTGAGAGTGAATGATTCATCTCATGATATGGTGATCATAGTGGGTTGTGGTGCGACACACGATGTGTCTATGATGAGTATGTAAACCGTCTAGATACGTGATGTGTTACATGGAATCCTTATGAGGAACTTAAATGTGGAACGTAAGTGTATAAGGAGACCACATGAGGGAGGTTATCCTATGCTTGCCTTGAAAACCATGACATATTGTGCTTATATGTGGGCTTATGCATATGAACATACTTTGTTATAACTTGAGTTGGACACCACACCGGAAATGTGTAATTCGACAGGACATGATTAGAGGGTCCGTGGGTGAAAGTCTCTAAACCCCGATTGGTACCATTGGGAGCGACCAATGCTTAGACCGGGTGGAAGACCAGAGCGCTGGAATGCTGAAATACCAAAGTAGGCAGCGACTCCCACTGACGTGTGTCGATTGGTTGAGAGGTTTGACCTGACCTGCTTATGGGCAAGCAAAGATAGGTTGTGTGTGACGAGCTCATAAATTGTCCGCTATCGTTTTGCCAGGTGACTTATGACTTCTCATTGTTAGGCAGATAGTGAGGTGCAACACAAGTGGGTTAGACTAGTTCGGCCCGTGAACTATGTAGTCCCACCTCTGTAGTTGACCACGGTAGAAAAGTCTATACAAGTGAGTAGAAGTCCCACCTCTGTTTTAGACTTTGGTGATCCAATTGGGAAATATGAAAAGTTGTGGAACTGTTGAAAGAGTATGTATGTTACAAGTGGGTAGAAGTCCCACCCCTGTATATAAAAATAAAATAAAAAAATGATTTGGAAGCCTGTGCATTTGTGTGCATTAAATGAGCATGACATGAAACATGCATTTTCATGGCACACGCACTCACTGGGCATAGTAGCTCAAGCTTTCCTTTTTTTTTTTTTTTTTTTTTTTTCAGGTGAGAGTAGGTAGCTGCAGGAGTAGAGGCTACAGACTCTAGTTGTCCTTTTGTTTTGTACATATCAGTGTGTATATTTTTTTTGTAATACCCTGCATAACCGTAAATGAAAATCCATCAGTTTATCAAAACAACAATCTTATCTTTTAACCCTATTATTTTACCTAATTATAGCGATACCTAATTCCAGCATACATAATTCCAACAATACCTAATTCCAGCATACATAATTCCAGCAATACCTAATTCCAGCAATACCCGAACCCTCAAATAGAAAATCTAGCACTGATTTTACCTTAAAACAACAATTTTAGCAATCGTCTAACCCTAACTGAAAATCCAGCGAAACCCTAACCCTTAAACAACAATTCCAGCAATAACCGAACCCACTGATTTCACCTTAAAATAACAAGTTCAGCAATCTTCTAACCCTAACTGAAAATCTAGCGAAACCCTAACCCTTAAACAGAAAATCCAGCAATTCTATAACCTTAAAACTGAAATCCAGCAATTCTTTAACCTTAAAACAGATATTTTCAATGTCATTTGCTAACCCTAGCGAAAATCAGTGGCCGAACTGTAAAAAAACAGGAAAATCCTTTTGGTGAAAACCTAAGCTTAAAACAGAAAATCTAGCGATAGGGTTTTGAAGGAAACCTCAACGTACACATATAAGTGCTCCTAATTTATGCACTCACCTGTAACGAGCAGAGGATTGGATCTCAACCTCTTCTTCTTCTTCTTCTCCTTTTCCTCTTCTTCTTCTTCTCCTCAACTAGAGTGCTGGAAAATGAAATGTTTGAAAGAGGTTTTTTCTATTTATGGGTTTGTAAATGGGTTTAAAGTGGCTTTTGGCTAAAAAGGAGGGTTATGGGATGTATTATGTTAATTTTGAAAAATTTAAACTTATGGTAGTAATAAACAAAAGGGTATTTAAGTGATTTGAACTAACGTATTCTAATGATTTGAAAAACATCAAGGTCATTTGAGTATATTTTCTCAAAATATACATGTACATATCGATGCGTAACTTACAATCCGAGTGTCCTATTGACATGCCGTTTTCGCCAGTAATTCCGTAACTTGACTACGACCATAACGGTTAGGCTCTCCGACCTAACGGGTTTGAAAACTCGATGATGGCGGAGCCCCACCTAAAATAAGGACATAATGGTCATTTCTCAGATTGTTTAATTTTAAGTCCGTATCTTAACATTCGGACATCGGGTTGAAAGACGACTTGCAGCTCGATAATAGAACAACATTATGATCAAGTCAAAACATTCTCGAGGCCAATGGACCTACAGCCAACGGCTATTTTTTGGGGCATCGGGTCTTACAAAAGACACTTGGAAGAATCTCATGGTTTGAAACAGCCTTAGTTTTGGAATTTCACTGTTTAAATTAGTTAAGAGGGGTCGTTATGTGAAAAGGTGATCCGTTAGGGTTAAACTAAAGCTCTTGGGGGTATTTTGATAAAAAGTGAGTCAAAAGGTCAAAGTAAATTGAAATTTGGCTTTTGGATCTCTGTGCAAGGACATGGATGTCTTTTTTTTTTTTCCTCGAAAGGTTACAATTTTATTAATGAAAAACGAACCCACTGATTTCACCTTAAAACAGCAAGTTCAGCAATCTTCTAACCCTAACTGAAAATCTAGTGAAACCCTAACCCTTAAACAGAAAATCCAACAATTCTGTAACCTTAAAACTGAAATCCAGCAATTCTTTAACCTTAAAACAGATATTTCAAGAATCTGCTAACCCTAAATGAAAATCCAGATAAAACCGAACCATAAAACAGAAAATCCAGCGAAAACCTAACCTTAAAACAGAAAATCCAGCGATAGGGTTTTGAAGGAAACCTCAACGTACACATATAAGTGCTCCTAATCTATGCACTCACCTGTAACGAGCAGAGGATTGGATCTCAACCTCTTCTTCTTCTTCTTCTTCTTCTTCTTCTCCTTTTCCTCTTCTTCTTCTTCTCCCCAACTAGAGTGCTGGAAAATGAAATGTTTGAAAGAGGGTTTTTCTATTTATGGGTTTGTAAATGGGTTTAAAGTGGCTTTTGGCTAAAAAGGAGGGTTATGGGATGTATTGTGTTAATTTTGAGAAATTTAAACTTATGGTAGTGATAAACAAAAGGGTATTTAAGTGATTTGAACTAACGTATTCCAATGATTTGAAAAACATCAAGGTCATTTGAGTATATTTTCTCAAAATATACATGTACATATTGATGCGTAACTTACAATCCGAGTGTCCTATTGACATGCCGTTTTCGTCAGTAACTCCGTAACTTGACTACGACCACAACGGTTAGGCTCTCCGACCTAGCGGGTTTGAAAACTCGATGATGGTGGAACCCCACCTAAAATAAGGACATAATGGTCATTTCTCAGATTGTTTAATTTTAAGTCCGTATCTTAACATTCGGACATCGGGTTGAAATACGGCTTGCAGCTCGATAATAGAACAACATTATGATCAAGTCAAAACATTCTCGGGGCCAATGGACTTACAGCCAACGGCTATTTTTTGGGGCATCGGGTCTTACAAAAGACACTTGGAAGAATCTCATGGTTTGAAACAGCCTTAGTTTTGGAATTTCACTGTTTAAATTAGTTAAGAGGGGTCGTTATGTAAAAAGGTGATACGTTAGGGTTAAACTAAAGCTCTTGGGGGTATTTTGATAAAAAGTGAGTCAAAAGGTCAAAGGAAATTGAAATTTGGCTTTTGGATCTCTGTGCAAGGACATGGATGTCTTTTTTTTTTTTTTTTCCCTCGAAAGGTTACAATTTTATTAATGAAAAACGCTGAAACAAGCAAAATAAGTACGAATTAGCCCAAGAATAAGAAGATAGTACACAATCATCAAAAGCGATTGACTTTGAAACACAATCAATTGCATCCAATTTAGCTCTTCTAAACACCTTCGATGCTACCCTACTAAGATTGCAGAAGCATTGGTTGTTCCTTTCTCCTTATAGGGTCTAAAACCCAACCTATAATGCAAATCTTCACCATATCCTTCCTTCCTTTCCAACCCTACCCACATGCTAGGAGAGAGAAGCCCTCGATTGACTTCATGTAACGCCCTGAAAATCGGGGGTCGAGTAAAGCTCAGCTCCCGAGTTCCAACACATCACTTATACAACATAAATAATGATGATTATGATGAGTGCATTGAAACATGAGTGGGATTAAGCTAAACGACATATCATACTCCAGAGTTAACGTAATTAGGCAAGCGAAAGACTATGATAGATATATAAAGTACATAAGTATTTCACAATTTCCAGAGTATGAGTATGTCACCAGGCTGAACATATACATGTGTTGTTTCTAATTTGTGCCAAATACCAAAAATTTAAAGTGTTCGACTAAATCATATGGCCCTGTAATCCCGTCGAATCAGCACGAGGTCTACATAGACCCGCCTAATAGCTGCATATAGGAGAAACCCTCCTCATCATCATAAAAGTCCGGCTCCGCTTCGTAAGCATCGCCATCATTTGAAACTAAAACAAGGTCTGGTTGGTGTTTAAAACACCGTCCCGGAACGTGGGAGTGAGTGATCAACTCAGTAGAGCTATACAGCAAAAGGTTAACATGTTATCAATTCAGTCAAGCAGTAATGATAAAGCAATACAATCAAGCATCCCTAAGTACTCTGATTAATGTAAGAATGGTATGTATTAATGATGCATGCCCTCGCTTGCACTCCCTCTGCGAACTTCATCTCACGGTCGCAGCATGCAATCACTTCCTCAGTGCTCATCTCCAACGCTAAAGGCATATGCAATGTGGTACATGAGCGTGATTACCAAGTTCTTATTAATCCTTTTCATACAGCAGGATTGGGAAACTAAGGTACCTCCCTTATATCATTTCCCAAACAATGATCCATTCTAGGGTCGTCAGTCCTAGTAAATCTCATACGATGTTGCGGTTCTAGGTCATTACAAAGGGCTCGTTACCACGATGCAGGCCTAACTTATACTCTAGTTGCTACGGAAAGGCTCATCGCCTCAACGCAGGCTCAGAGTATGCTCGAGGTCACTACGAATGACACATCACCTAGTCGTAGGCCAACAGCTCGAATATAGCGTCCCATAGCATCGTATTCGGCTCATGAGGTGGTGTTGCTCACTGGTCACTATGGGGAGGCTCGTCGCCCCAGCATAGGCCGACAGCTCAACCACGGTGTCCCATACTACCATGCCCGGCTCATGAGTCTTAGCGGATCGAGGTACCAAGGTTAAACGGGCTTCACTGGTGAGTTTGGTACCTCAGATTCAAACACTAGCGTCCATACATGGTGAACATACATTGGGCCAATCGTGTTACTTGACAAGCTCGACTAGTACGAGCGCACGTAGACTTAATCAACATGGAGTGCATAAGCATTCCACGTGGCCTAGCCACTGTCATCAAGTGACGTACGACTCGGATTTGTCAAACGCATCTGTTGTGGCTGAAGCAGTTCAGCTACCGGTCATAAATCATTACCGATTGCCTAGACTACAACGTAGCCCCAAACACACTCTAGATTAATAGCATTCAGATGTAATAGCCAAGACAGCATGTAACAACACAATTAAATATAGATCCCATATTAGCATTTCAACGAACACATAGAATACATGTTAACATACATGAGCATTTAATTCACAAGTCACATAGTAGTAAAATAGATTACATGAAGGAAACTGTAACCCTAGATAAGGGGATTGAGAATCCTATCTCAACACCCTCGTTAAGCACATTACATTAAGCATTTTCTCACTCAGGCATTTTATCAAATACTTAGACCACATATTACATACATGTAATAAGTTAATTAAAAGCACATTTAGTAGCGAATCCTATCATGGAGTTGCCACGCATACAACGATCATGCGTTAGTAACCAACAATCATGGCAAGCATAAATCATAATTCCATATTCATTCGAACATTTTTACAAACGCTTAGACTACACACTTTGACATACATGACGTATGTCGACCACAACATGTATTAGGGCAACTCCTTCCACCAAGGAGTTGTCATGCACGCAACCACCATATATCCACAACGGATAAACATGGCAAGCACGAATACAAATTCCATACTCATTTAGACATTTCTACAAACACTTAGGCTACACACTACAACATACATGACGTATATTAGCCATAACATGTATTAGGGCAAATTCTTTCGCCAAGTAGTTATCGCATATACAATGATCCTATATCCACGATGGATAATTATGTCAAACACGAATCCAAATTCTACACGCATTCAATCAATTCGACAAACATATGGAATACACTATATTCAACGTAGTTCATATATATCTGTAAAGCGAATCAGGTATCGCATTTAGCATGTAAAATGGCACCCACGTCAATTATAAATCATTAACCGGCATTGAAAGCCTTGAAAACCATAACCTAAACGTTTATAGTCTGCACCTTACGCCGGTAAATGCGTAACGAATTCAGTTTAGACACTAAGTCTTTGTCAACAGCAGAATGACAACCTATAGCCTGAATTAGGTTAGCTATTTTATCACCTACACTATTTGAAACCTTAAAACAGATTAGGGTTAGGTTTTTTTTACCTAAGAACGGGATCAGAATCGCCCGAATCGCGATACAGGAATGGTGGATAAGTACGTGGAACAACGAGATTGAGTCCCGAGAACAATCTCCCATATACTCTCTCTCTCTCTCTTTCCTTCTCTCTTTGCTCTCTTCTCTCTCCTAGGATTTCCAAATTCGTATGGAATGAGAGAGGGGTGGGTTTAGGCCCTTATATAGGCTCAGAATTGATGAGATTGGCCCCAGGGTCATGGTATACTTAGGTTATAGCCAAATAGTAGCTGTTCCGATCCAATGAAGCTGTTCTGGAGGCTCCTTTTCTGCGTGCTGTCAGACTTAAGCTCCCTGACATTGGATCTAGGTTGAGTTAGGTTTTCGTTCCGATCGGATTTACAGATCGACTGTGGCGGACCAATTTCAGTTCAACGGTCATCGGTGCTCGATCAGGGTCACAAGTACACTGACTTGTGTTGGAAATTTTTCCTGATCCGAGGGTGTAATTGGGTCGAAATCTGACGGTCTGAATCCTTAGATTCGGCCTGCAAGCTAGCCGACTCAATTTACTTAAGTTTCATTTCATTTCCTAAAGATATTCACGTTTCTCACACACTTCACTCCGGGCTCAAGTTGTGCGTTTCTGGGTACTATTAGGACTTGATTTCCGGGATGGTTGTCAAGTCCAACAAGGTGGTCCTAACCGTATAGTTTTGCAGTAATCGGACTTTCGACGCGCGGTCTAGGTCCGATACGGAGTTTCAAAGTGCTCCCGAGTGCAACTGGGTTTAGAGATTGATCCTAGGTTTCAGGGTAATGTAGCGTTAACGGTTCTACTTATTTTGGGTCTTACAGATCGTATTTAAAGCTATTAGTGCTACTTTCATAGATAATCTAGTTTAACACTTAGTTAATTCTCGTCTAATTTCTAAAGGATTTGGTCCCAGGGCAACTCTACGTCCAAGGGTGTCCATCGCCAAATTGGAAAAAATCCGGGATGTTACAATCTACCTCCCTTAAAAACAATTTCGTCCCCGAAATTGCCTAAGGGTAATAAGGAAAGATTTAATTATTTCTTTTGCCTAAGTTTTATCGATTTCAAGTTTCTACGCGTGGTAGGGTGTATACTTTCTATGCTAGTTAGGCTCACTTTAGTCTATCCTTCTTAAAACTTTTTCACCCTGAAATTGGCTAAGGCTCCTATTGGGTTCGTATTGAACGAACACAGTTGTAGATACACTGACCTTTGCTATTGTAATTCAGCTCGTACCCATTGTTAGGCCTAACTTGAACCCTAATTGCTTTCCTTCAATGACTTCATTATTTACATTCTAAGGAAGATTTAGATCTTATTTAGTGACCTATCCCTAAGCACAGCCTAGATCAATTTCCTTCGATCCTGGGCCAGTGGGGCAGGGGCCCACCACACTTCTGCTGCGCCACTTTGATCCAATGGATGTATAGACTGACTTAACTAGATTGGGCTCATAATCTTCTACCTCCTCTTAAAAACTATTTTCACTCTCAAGGCTCAAGGAAATGAGTTAAAAATGGTGGGTGATGTGGTTGATTCCAGGGACGAGTATGAGTTTGTGACAAGATGCCTAAGTTTACCAAAGGACTTTTACTACGGTCCCGACTTACCCTCATTAATCATGTTTAGTTTAATACTGCAAGATAATCTATACATTATTAGTGCATAAGGAATTGTGATAAATTAGGTTAACGGGCAGACTATGTTTCTAAGTTCATATGCACAATATGTATGTCAGGATGGTCTGTGATTCGGGACCTAATTCCTAACTGTCTATTGCCCATTTGAGGAATTTCTTGGGCCTACAGAAAAAATATTCCTATTGGCTATATGTTCTAACACTTCTTAAAGGCAAGGTTGTAAGTAGTTGGGCCACCACGGAAGGAAAGTTGTGTAGTGGGTTTGAGTCGGATACATAGACCTTCTGCCTAGCTATGACAGAAAATCTGTCGTATCAGTTCTTAATCCTAGTTGATCCCGATCTTCTGCTTGATCAGAGCATTCAATTCATTGGTAACTACCAGGATTGAGAATTCGACTCAAACCGTGAATACTTCGCTTATATATAGTTTCTCTACTCCGTGTTCCTGATTGTAATAAGTCTTTTGAGAAGGTAATTCTAAAGGTGTATTGATTTATCTTAGCGTTCAAGCCGAGGGATATATAAGTTTTCTCTGAACGTGATTAGTTTATAAGTTAAAACAGCTTTCCTACGAGTTATTAAAGAAGCCTATATGTATCAAGAGAATCCAACGAAAGAAGGAGGCCTCACTCCAACCTAACAAGCCAACTAAGTCTATCTTTCAATTATCTTAGCATATTTAGTCTTTTACATTTGTCTTATACATTCCTTAGTATAATCAATAGCCTAGTCTTAACTTGGGAGTTGCGGTAATCCAATAGTTGTAATCTAAAGTCTACGCTCATATGCTAGATGATTTCATAACATTTCTAATAAAGATATTATTTTATTGCTTAGGGTCAAAAGTTGTTTGATTGGAATTGAGTTGCCCGAACTTACATTTAACTGTGCTGGAGCACTTTACACATGACTATACTAGCTAAGGAGGTTCTAGGGTTCATGTTATTAATTTATTGGATTTCCTATATTGTCAGATCTTTCAAAATGTAGGAGTACCGACTCTAGGTCTAAAACTTTAAATGTCCCACCATTTGATGGTCATTGTGGTTTGTATAATCCTCATTCCCAAGGTCCCGACTCTCATTACTTTGCTCTAAATTTATTGGTTTGGGTCCGCAGGCCCGTATGGCTCGTTTTTGTGGTCCAACGTGCCGTATATGCGCTATTTGGATCCATTTCAGGTTTGGAATTCGTCAACTAACGACTCAAACTCGTCGACTGACGGCGTAGAGGCGACCTAGGTCGATTTACGTGATCGAAGATACGTTATAGATTAAATTACAGTATTCGGTCTCACCTGTTGGTGAAACGTTGGGATCCTAATGTCGTCTCTAAATTCCATCGCCCCCTTCCTAAATCAGAGTGCGTCAGTGTGCGTCCTGTTACCATAACCCAGGTCCAGTTTAATCCAAATCATGCTCTGATACCATCTTGTAACGCCCTGAAAATCGGGGGTCGAGCAAAGCTCAGCTCCCGAGTTCCAACGCATCACTTATGCAACATAGATAATGATGATTATGATGAGTGCATTGAAACATGAGTGGGATTAAGCTAAATGGCATATCATACTCTAGAGTTAACGTAATTAGGCAAGCGAAAGACTATGATAGATATATAAAATACATAAGTATTTCACAATTTCCAGAGTATGAGTATGTTACCAGGCTTGTAACGCCCCAGATTTTTGCCAACCTGCAGTTAAATGTCCTTAGGCAAGGGGTTGATCTTAACCCCTTATTAGCTTCTCAAACCTTAAACCTTTAGTAATTAGACAAAGTAACTAAGTGTTAAACTAGATTAGCTACGAAATTCGTTTGAATCACTTTAAATATGATCTGCAAGACCCAAAACTTGTAGAATCATTGACGCTAGGTTACCCTAAAATCTAGGATCAATCTCATTACCCAGTTGCCCTCGGGGGCATCACGAAACTCCGTATCGGATCTGGACCGCACGTCGAAAGTTCGATTAATACGAAGTTATATAATTAAGACTGCCTTGCTGGCCTTGACAACCATCTCGGAGATCAAATCCAGATTGTGTCCTGGGGCTATTCGTTTGAGCCCGGAGTGAAGTGTGTGAGAAAACGTGGATTTTTTAGAAATTAAATCTAATTTAAGTGTCCGAGACAGCCAAACTCACGCCATGCGGCACGATATAAGCAATCGACCATCGACCGACCCAAATACACCCTCGGATCAGGAGAAAATTCATACACATGGCAATGTACTTGTGGCCCTGATCGATGATCGTGGATTGTTGAACTGAAATTGGCCCACCGCGGTCGATCTGCAAATCCGATCGAACTGAAAACTTAGGTCGACCTAGATCCAACATAAGGGAGCTTAAGTCCGACCTTTGACTCAAGGGGGGCTCCAGAAGTGCTCCGTTGAGCCGGAACAGATGGGCTTTGGACATAACTTAAGTATACCTTGGCCCTAGGCCTATTTTCAGAAGTTCTGGGCGTATATAAGGACCTTAAACCCTTTCTCTCATAACCCATACGAATTTCTTAAACCCTAGAAAGAAAAGAGAGAGAGAGAGAGAAGGAAAGAGAGAGAAAGAGAGAGACTTGGGATTTCTTCCTGGGATTCAATCCCACTAAACTACGTGTCAATCTACGACTACCGTGTCGCTCTTCCGGCGATACCGATCTCGTTCTTAGGTAAGAAAACCTAAACCTAACCTGTTCTAGAGTTCCAAATAGCGTAAGTGATGAAATAGCTAACCTATTTCATGCTATAGGTTGCCATTCTGCCGTAGACGAAGACTCGGTATACAAACTGAGTTCTAAACTTGTTTAACGGTGTAAGGTGCGGACTTTAAACGTATAGGTTATAGTTTTCAAGGCTTTCAATGTCAGTTAATGATAGATTACTGACGTGGATGCTATTTCACATGTACAAAGTGTTGTCCGTTTCTTCTTTCAGTTATACGTTAACTATGTTGAATATACTGTATTCCTCGTATTTGTAGAAAATACCGTATACGTATGAAATAGGGATTTGTGCTTGCCATGATTAATCGCTGTCTATGTATGCTATATGTATGTGTATTAACTTCTGGGTGAACGGACTAGCCTAATACATGTTATATTAAAATACGTCGTGTATGTACACATGTGTAACCCAAGTGTTTGTGAAAATGTCTAAGTGAGTATAGACTATGTATTAACGTACGCCACGACTAACCATCGTGGGTATGTGATTGGTATATAGGCGGCAATCCTTTGACGAAAGGACTTGTCCTAATACGTACTTTAACTACTGCATACCATGTATGATGTAATGTGTATGTAAAAATGTTTGTACGAGTAAATACTGGTTGACTGCTCCTTAATTGGGTGTTGAGATAGGATTCTCGACTACTCTAATGATGTGTATGTTTTCCTCCATTTATGCCATGGTTAGATATCCGTTTGTTTGTGAATTGAATATGTACAAATTCATGTTTATGCTGTACTTCATCACATGCTCAACTGATTGTATGATTTGAAATATGTACTCATTACTGCTCGATTATCTCATATGCTAGTTTGTTGAGATTGATTGTGTTCGGGGCTATTGTATAGTCCAGGCAATCGGTACCAAGCCTTGAATTAGTGGCTGACGTTGTTTCGCCACATGAGATGTGCCTGACGAATCCGAGTCGTATATCGGTTGACGACAATAGTTAGGCCACACGGAGTGCTTATGCACTTCATGTTGATCAATTTGATGTGCGCTCGTGCTAGTCGAGCTCGTCAAATAACCCGATTGGCCGATGTATGTTAACCATGTTTGGACACTACTGCTTGAACCTAGGGTACCAAACTCACTAGTGAAATCCCTGTTAACCTTGGTACCGTGATCCGCTAAGACTCATGAGCCGGACATGGTGGTATGGGACACCGTGGTCGAGCTGTCGGCCTACGCTGTGGCAACGTGCCTCCACGTAGTGACCAGTGAGCAACTAGACTCGTGAGCTGAATACGGTGGTATGGGACACTGTATTTGAGCTGTCGGCCTACACTGATCAGGAGACGCGTTGTGCGTGAGCCTTGTGTGGGCCATTGCCAAACAAAACCACCGCTGCACACTTTGATACCTGTTGGTTGGACAATATCTGAAGGGGTGTTGCGATTGTGTCAGCCCCGGATGACGCGTTGGTGTAGTGACCTCAAGTATACTCTGAACCTGCGTTGAGGCGACGAGCCTTTCCGTAGTAACTAGAGTATAACTAGGCCTGCATTGATAAGGCGACGAGCCCTTTGCAACGACTTAGAACCGTATCATTGTATGAGATTTACTAGGACTGATGACCCTAGAATGGATCCTTGTTTGGGAAGTGATATAAGGGAGGTACCTTAGTTTCCCAATCCTGCTGTATGAAAATGACTAATAAAGAACTTGGTAATTACGTTCATGCACCGCATACGTGTGCGTTTAGCGTTGATGGTCAAGCACTGAGGGAGTGTGGCATGCCGCGAACGTAAGGAGTCGCTGAGGGAGCGCAGGCGAGGGCATGCATCATACATACATACCAATCTTGCATTAACAAGAGTACTTAGGGATGTGTGATTTACTGCTTTATCATTACTGCTTGATTGAATTGATAACATGTTAACCTGTGCTTTATTGTTCCACTGAGTTAGCTACTCACTCCCACGTTACGCGACGGTGTTGTACACACCAACCAGACCATGTTGTAGTTTCAGATGATGGCGATGCTTGTGAAGCGGAGCCTGACTTTTATGATGATGAGGAGAGTTTCTCCTATATGCTGCTTTCAGGCGGGTTCATGTGAGCTGTGTTCTGATCGACGGGGTTACAGGGTTGCTAATTAGATATCATTCCACTTGTTAATTTGCACTTTTGGAACACCCTTATATATCCATTTTGTTTATTTTTGGGGTATACAGGTATATATTTAACCTGATAACATGCTCACACTCTGGAGACTTACAACAGTTTATATATTTTATATATCTATCACAGTCTTCCGCTTGCATAATTTACCTGTCTCTGGAGTATGATCTGTTGCTTTGGTATAATCTCATTAATGTTTAATGCACTAATATGAACAACATACAATCATCATTATCTATGTTGCATAAGTGATGCGTTGGAACTCGGGAGTCGAGCTTTTGCTCGACCCTCGATTTTCAGGGCGTTACAAGGTTGAACATATACATATGCTGTTTCTAATTTGTGCCAAATACCAAAAATATAAAGTGTTCGACTAAATCATATAGCCCTGTAATTCCGTCGAATCAGCACGAGGTCTACATAGACCCGCTTGATAGCTGCATATAGGAGAAACCCTCCTCATCATCATAAAAGTCCGGCTCTGCTTCGTAAGCATCGCTGTCATCTGAAACTAAAACAGGGTCTGGTCGGTGTTTAAAACACCGTTCCGAAACGTAGGAGTGAGTGATCAACTCAGTGGAGCTATAAAGCAAAGGTTAACATGTTATCAATTCAGTTAAGCAGTAATGATAAAGCAATACAATTAAGCATCCCTAAGTACTCTGATTAATGTAAGAATGGTATGTATTAATGATGCATGCCCTCGCCTGCACTCCCTCTGCGAACTTCATCTCACGGTTGCAGCATGCAATCACTTCCTCAGTGCTCAACTCCAACGCTAAAGGCACATGCAATGCGGTGCATTAGTGTGATTACCAAGTTCTTATTAGTCCTTTTCATACAGCAGGATTGAGAAACTAAGGTACCTCCCTTATATCATTTCCTAAACAATGATCCATTCTAGGGTTGTCAGTCCTAGTAAATCTCATCGATGTTGCAGATCTAGGTCACTATAAAGGGCTCGTCACCTTGATGCAAACCTAACTTATACTCTAGTTACTACGGAAAGGCTCGTCGCCTTAACGCAGGCTCAGAGTATGCTCGAGGTCACTAGGAATGACACATCACCTAGTCGTAGGCCAGCAGCTCGAATACAGCGTCCCATACCACCATATTCGGCTCACGAGGTGGTGTTGCTCACTGGTCACTACGGGGAGGTTCGTTGCCCTAGCGTAGGTTGACAGCTCAACCACGGTGTCCCATACCACCATACCCGGCTCACGAGTCTTAGCGGATCGAGGTACCAAGGTTAAACGGGCTTCACTGGTGAGTTTGGTACCTTAGATTCAAACAGTAGCATCTATACATGGTGAACATACATTGGGCCAATCAGGTTACTTGACAAGCTCGACTAGTACGAGTGCACGTAGACTTAATCGACATGGAGTGCATAAGCATTCCGCGTGGTCTAGCCACTGTCATCAAGCGACGTGCGACTCGGATTTGTCGAACGCATCTGTCGTGGCTGAAGCAGTTCAGCCACCGGTCATAAATCATTACCGATTGCCTGGACTACAACGTAGCCCCAAACAAACTCCAGATTAATAGCATTCAGATGTAATAGCCAAGACAACATGTAACAACACAATTAAATATAGATCCCATATTAGCATTTCAACGAACACATACAATACATGTTAACATACATGAACATTTAATTCACAAATCACATAGTAGTAAAATAGATTACATGAAGGAAACTGTAACCCTAGATAAGGGGATTGAGAATCCTATCTTAACACCCTCATTAAGTACATTACATTAAGCATTTTCTGACTCAGGCATTTTATCAAACACTTAGACTACACATATTACATACATGTAATAAGTTAATCAAAAGCACATATAGTAGCGAATCCTATCACGAAGGAGTTGCCACGTATACTATGATCATGCGTTAATAACCAACAATCATGGGAAGCATAAATCATAATTCCATATTCATTCGAACATTCTTACAAACACTTAGACTACACACTTCGACATACATGACGTATGTGGACCACAACATGTATTAGGGCAGCTCCTTCCACCAAGGAGTTGTCACGCACGCAACCACCATATATCCACGATGGATAAACATGGCAAGCACGAATACAAATTCCATACTCATTCAGACATTTTTACAAACACTTAGGCTACACACTACAACATACACGACGTATATTAGTCATAACATATATTAGGGCAAATCCTTTCGCTAAGGAGTTGTTGCATATACAATGATCCTATATCCACGACGGATAATCATGTCAAACACGAATCCAAATTCTACACGCATTCAATCAATTCAACAAACATATGGAATACACTATATTCAACATAGTTCATATATATCTGCAAAGCGAATCAGGCATCGCATTTAGCATGTGAAATGACACCCACGTCAATTATAAATCATTAACCGTCATTGAAAGCCTTGAAAACCGTAACCTAAACGTTTATAGTCTGCACCTTACGCCGGTAAATATGTAACGAATTCAGTTTAGACACTAAGTCTTTGTCAACAACAAAATGACAACCTATAGCCTGAATTAGGTTAGCTATTTTATCACTTACACTATCTGAAACCCTAAAACAGATTAGGGTTAGGTTTTCTTACCTAAGAACGGGATCGGAATCGCTCGAATCGCGATACAGGAATGGTGGATAAGCACGTGGAACGACGAGATTGGGTGCCGAGAATAATCTCCCACACACTCTTTGCCGAGAATAATCGAGAATAATCTCTCTTTCTTTCTCTTTCCTTCTCTCTTTGCTCTCTTCTCTCTCCTAGGAGTTCTAAATTCGTATGGAATAAGAGAGGGGTGGGTTTAGGCCCTTATATAGGCTCAGAACTAATGGGAGTGGCCCCAGGGTCATGGTATACTTAGGTTATAGCCAAATAGTGGCTGTTCCGATCCAACGGAGCTGTTCTGGAGGCTCCTTTTCTGTGTGCGGTCAGACTTAAGCTCCCTGACATTGGATCTAGGTTGGGTTAGGTTTTCGGTCCGATCGGATTTATAGATCGATCGTGGCGGACCAGTTTCAGTTCAACGGTCACCGGTGCTCGATCAGGGTCACAAGTACATTGACCTGTGTTGGAAATTTTCCTTGATCCGAGGGTGTAATTGGGTCGAAATCTGACGGTCTAAATCCTTAGATTCGGCCTGCAAGCGAGCCGACTCAATTTACTTAAGTTTCATTTCATTTCCTAAAGATATTCACGTTTCTCACACACTTCGCTCCGGGCTCAAGTTGTGCGTTTCTGGGTATTATTAGGACTTGATTTCCTAGATGGTTGTCAAGTCCAACAAGGCGGTCCTAACCGTATAGTTTCGCAGTAATCGGACTTTCGACGCACGGTCTAGGTCTGATACGGAGTTTCAAAGTGCTCCCGAGAGCAACTGGGTTTAGAGATTGATCTTAGGTTTCAGGGTAATGTAGCGTTAACGGTTCTACTCGTTTTGGATCTTACAGATTGTATTTAAAGCTATTAGTGCTACTTTCACAGATAATCTAGTTTAGCACTTAGTTAATTCTCGTCTAATTTCTAAAGGATTTGGTCACAGGGCAGTTCTATGTCCAAGGGCGTCTATCGCCAAATTGGGAAAGATCCGGGATGTTACACTTCAGCATCACCTAAACCACATCTAAGATACCCAAGAATGATTCCCATAACTCCCCAGCAAAAGGGCAATGAATGACGAGGTGTTCGACCAATTCCTCACTCCACGTACAAAGTAGGCATATGTCTGTAAATATCATTCTCCTCTTCCTAAGATTATCAATCATGAGCACCTTATTCTTATCCACTAGTCATGCTAGGGAGGGGCCTTGTAGAACCATAGGAAAGAGGTGTGCGTTGCTACCTTCCCTGGAGAAGAACGAAGGAGCAAATTGTAGAAGGATCAAATTGAGAAGTGTTTGGACTTGTCCTTGATCCAAACCATCGAATCTATAGCCGTCGTAGAAGGATTGATGCCAAGAAGTTGCTTTGTCAAGCTAATGAACTCTCTCTCTTCCTCTTCCAAAAGGTTTATTCAGCATGGAGGGGTCTAACCCACCTCGGAGATAGAAATCGAGTAGCATTAAGCAATAGTAACATTTGTTTTCGAGGACAAGCCATCCAACCTCGGGTAGTCTTCAAGTAGAATTTTTTCTCTCAGCCAAATATCCTCCCAGAACCTAATCTTTCTTCCATTGCCCAAAGAGAACCCAGTCCACTCCTTGAACCTTTTCTCCAAATTGGCGATCACTTTCCACATCCCCATATCTTTCGTCATTGCCCCCCCCCCCTCCCCGCGTAGGGTCCAGTCCGCTTAGGCCCACTATATGGCGCAATAAGATGTAGGACCATATGTAACGCCCTGAAATTCGGGGGTCGAGTATGAACTCAACTCCCGAGTTCCAACGCATCACTTATGCAACATACACAATGATGGTTAAATGTTGTCTGAGTTAGAGCAATAAACATGAATGAGATTATACCAAAACAGTAAATCATACTCTAGTTCCATTGTATAAAGGCAAGCGGAAGACTGAAATTGTATATTTAAAGTATGTAAGGAAACAAAATTTTTATGAAACATCAGAGTATGAGCGCTAACTGAGTACCCATATACATGTACTGTTTTTAGAGTCAAAAATCAAAATACAATCTAAAGATGTGTCCTGTAATCCCCGCGGTGCAATCGGCCTAAGCAAAGCCATCCGAATACTGCATAAACGAGAACTCGTCCTGGTCCTCGTCGAAATCGGGCTGCGGCTCCTGAACCGATGCGCCATCTATACCTGCGACAGAGTCTGATGGGTGTTGCAAACACCGTCCCGTAACGTGGGAGTGAGTGATCAACTCAGTAGTACAGTAAAGCATAGGTTAACTTTGTTAAATTTCTAAAGGATTTAATCCTAATTGATTTTCTGGTCGAGGTGGTACTCGAGCCAAAGTACGGAAATTTACGGGTCGTTACACCATAGTTCACCATAGGGCCCACCATGTGCTGATTTTTGGACTATTTTTGAGAGATATGGGGGCAGTAAGGTCTGCATATGTTTAGTCATTGCATATTCTTGTCTTCAATGATGTTCAATCATAGTCAAACAGTATCTTCGTCAATTGGAGCTTTGTTTGCTGCACCATGTCAGTCCACTCATCATGTAGTTGATACATATACATTGTATGTGGATGTTGGTTATCCTTCTTTCGCCTTCCATGTTCTTCACATATGTGGCCCACCTGAAGGGTGGACCAGCTTGTTTTTGGACAGCATATTCACTGTGAAGCCCACCTGATGAGTGGCTGAATCTTGCACAGGTGTGCTATGTTGGCATGTGTTGGATGCTTGTGTCTGGCGTTGGCAGATGGATGCTTGAAAGGCGCATTCCTTGTATACATGGTGATGAATAAAGTCATCTATACTATATCTAACTCGAGCAGCTTTTAGACATTTGTGCCCCACACAATTAGTTTTTTAGGGTGGAAAACCTTGAATATTCAAAGGACATGGGAAGACATTTTAAATGAAGTCATGGGTATTTTGGGAACTAGGAAATGTGATGTTGTTAGTGCACAATTTAGATTTTTATCCGCAAAAAGATTATAATGGCTTAGATTTTACTCGCATCTTTTAAGTTCTTCGATGCGAGTAGCCCACTCAAACTTCCCCCCTCTTTGCATGTAGCTCACATGGAGCATAGTAAGTAGGGAGACCGCGCAACAAAGGCTCCATGGGGCCCATTGTTCCATATTGGACATCTATTGTGCCAGCTCATGTTAGCGCATTAGCCCAAAAACATGGCAGATCTGAAGCTCCAGTGGCTTCTGTCTCTCTCTACACCTTTGCTACAATTTCTCCTGTTGTTCTCCCCCTTTTCCGATCCCTTTCTCTCTCTCTCTCTCTCTACCCCCCATCTCATGTTCTTTGTATGTGCATTGCATGTGACACTTCACCTAGGGAAAGCATAAATCTGATTTTTGAATCTTGACAGCCTACCCTTATGGATGCATAGGTTTATCAATATGAAATAAGAGAGAAAAGTTCCTGCCATGGGTACACATAAGTACTTCTTGCTGGATGTGCATGGAGTACTGCTTACCTTTGGTGTACAGATGCTTGGCAATAAAGCTTCCAAGAAATGGGTGACATCTACAAACAAGTATGATTTCTTGATGAAATTGCAAACATATGCAGCTCATGCTGCAAGAGAACACAATTACTTTTAGAAATTCATGGATGTATTGTAGCATTATAATTACCTGTCAAAAACCCGATACAAAATGATGTATGTACCAATGTAACGTAGGTTGATGGATTACTTGTACTAAATGACTTGTCAAATGAATCTGTTGTTGCGCATGAAAGAATGCAACATTGGTTGTGGAGGGAGGATTTTTGTTATTTGAGATTTTTTTTTTTCCCTTCTTCCTTCTTATTCATCTCACTTTTTGTATTTTTTCTAGCTGAATTCGTTTAGTTACCTCTTCAAACCCTTTCTGTTGTTTGTAGGTGAAATCTGACAAGGCAGTGCCTTCAGAAATCATTCAGAAAAAAAATGAAGTTGGCTCCAAGAGAAGTCGAAAAATTATCTCTACATGGTGCAGGTTTCCTTGCGCAAAAGCGTCTGGCTCGAGGTTTGAAGCTTAATTACACTGAAGCAGTAGCATTGATAGCAACTCAGGTACTAGTGAAATTACTCACAATTTTGCATTTTTCCGACAATTTTCTTTTCCTAGTAGTTATTTGTTGTTTGGGTAAAAAAAAGTTGTCATCATTGCTCGTGCATTCTTCATGCCGGTGCATGGGGTCATGAATGCCGATACCTCTTTTTTACTCTCTCATAATTCTAGCAGTGGACAACTGCAAATCTGGTTTGCGAAGATACCTCTGATTGTCGCCAGCATGTCTGGTTGACTAATCAACTTTGTTACTTGACATGGAACGATGATACTTGGATCATTCGGAAAATCGGCAATACCCAAATCCGATAATTGGATATTCAGATAAGGGTAAGGATAAGGGATTCCCTATTTCAGACTCGATCTACTAGACCTATTGGTTGATTAGAATTTACAATGGGTTGTCCCAAATGGGCTACAAACCCACTTGAGATATTGTTAGGAAAACATTTTCACATCATTATACATATGAGTTGTAGCCAATCCTAGCCCATTAACTCCTGACAAACAAGATCTACAGTACTGATCCTTGCCATACTGGATACCTGTAACTAGTGTTCGAGTTGTCGGTGTCGCTACAAGTTTCGCTGGCTGGAGATAACGATGTAATATCGTTATCGCCGATAATATCGCCGATAACTGGAAATGCAGGGAAAAAGGGGGAAACATGGAGAAAATGGTGGAATTTTTCAGTGAAACTTCAGGACATGCCTAAATATACATATTTACATATTCAGGAATGAAAAAATTGTAAAAAAAAAATGCATTAAATAATAAATTTTCATTTAATGGGGGCCAAAAGGCATGTGTTGTCATAAGAAATCACTCAAATAGTAATTAAAATGAGTTAATGTAACGCCCTGAAAATCGGGGGTTGAGCATAAACTCAACTCTCGAGTTCCAGAACATCACTTATGCAATATAGATAATGATGATTAAATGTTGTCTGTGTTAGTACTATAAACATGAGTGAGATTCTACCAAAACAGTAATTCATACTCCAGATCCATGTATAAAACGTAGTTTTAGCGGAAGAGGCGAAAGGTGTATATAGATATATATATATATATATATATATATATATATATATATATATATATATATATATATATATATATATATATATATATATAAAACAAAACATTCTCGATCTCCAGAGTATGAACACTAACTGAGTCACCGTATATATATATATATATATATATATATATATATGTTGGTTCTGAATCAAAATGTCAAAATAGTACAACTGAAATTATCAACCTCAGTAGCCCAGAAGACGACCTATGCGAAGCCTCCAGCGAACTGCATGTAGGAGAACTCCTCCTTATCATCATAGAAGTCGGGCTCAGTCTCCTGTGCTCTAGTGATACCTGCATCTGATACAGGGTCTGGTGGGTGTTTTAAAACACCGTCCCGTAACGTGGGAATGAGTGACCAACTCAGTGGAACAATAAAGCATAGGTTAACATGTTATCAATTCAGTCAAGCAGTAATGATAAAGTAGTATAATCAAACAATTCTAACTACTCTTATTTAATGCAAGTATGAAATGACATGATGTATGCCCTTGCCAAACTACCCTCATGCGACACCATCTTACGTTCGCGGCATGCGTTCATCTCTCAGTGCTCCACATCTTCCAGGCACGTGCAATGCTATGATGAGCATGATTACCGAGTTATTATTAGTCCATTTCAAACAACAGGATTGGGAAACTAAGGTACCTCCCTTGTATCATTCCTAAACATGATCCATTCTAGGGTCGTCAAACCTAGATAATCTCATACGATATTATGGTTCGAGAGGCATTGCGAAGGCATCGCAAATGGCTCGTCACCGTCAACACGGATACGAGATCTCACCGTATGTGGCTCAATTGTGGTCGCTCGAATATAGGTCTCACCATACTCGGCTCAATCGCTGGCCGTCAGCTCGAATACAGGTCTCACCATACTCGGCTCAACTCAGACTCTAGTTACTGCGAAGGGCTCATTGCCAATCACAGATTTTAGAGTATGCTCGAGGTCACTCCATTAACGTCCTACCCAGCGGTCTATTTTCGGCTTGACCGGTCCACTTATTGACAATGGGACTCGGATGCAACCCGACTGAGGACCACAGCCAGGCTACGCCAGTGTAGGCCGACAACTCGAATATAGTGTCCCATACCACAATAATCGGCTCACGAGTCTGGTTGCTCAATGGTCACTACGGGGAGGCACATGGCCCCAGCGTAGGCCGACAGCTCGACTATGGTGTCCCATACCACCATGCTCGGCTCACGAGTCTTAGCAGATCGAGGTACCATGGTTAACGGGATTTCCACTGGTAAGTTTGGTACCCTAGGTTCAAGCAGAGGCATCCAAACATGGTGAACATGCACTAGACAGATCGGGTTACTTGACGAGCTCGACTTGCACGAGCGCCCATTGAGTTGTATGTCATGAAGTGCATAAGCACTTCGTGTGGCCTAACCACTGCCGACAAGCAACGCATGACTCGGGTTCGTCAAACATGTCTTGCGTGGCGAATAGAAGCTAACCACGAGCTCAAATCTGTTACCGATTGCCTGGATTATACAATAGCCCCAATCACATTCAATTGCAGATAGTTAAAGCAGTAATGGAAAAGATTCAAATCATACAATCAAAGTCTGATACGGTCCGCTTAGGGCTGCCAGGGCTGTTGCTCGCACTCTTTACACCACTTCCCCATCACCCTTCACGGCTCTTATGGAATACGACATAAACATGAATTTAAACATATGCATTACACAGATAAAATCATACAATCAGTTGAGCATGTTATGAAGCATGTTATAAAGCATGTTATAAAGCATATTATAAACAGGAATACAAACACATTCATAAGTAAGCGGTTAAAGTAAATAACTGCATGGAGGAAATCATACACGTCTCTAAGATAGTTGAGAATCCCATCTCAACACCTACTTAAGGCACCATCATTCAAACACTTACTCTCACAAGCATTTTCACAAACACTTAGAATACACTATTACAACATACATAATGTATATTAGGAAAATATGTATTAGGGCGAGTCCTTTTGCCAAGCAAGTATTTTACGCATATATAATATATTCATACAGCAAATAATCATGACAAATACATCTCCAAAATTTATACGTATACGGTACTTTCTAGAATACACTATTTCTACATACATAGTGTATATTAGCAAATCATGTATTATGGCGAATCCTTTCGCCAACTAAGTATTTTATCCATATATATTATATTCATACAACAAATAATCATGGCAAATACATTTCCAAAATTTATACGTATACGGTACTTTCTACAAATACCTAAAGTATGTAAAATTTCATATTCTTCATCTGTAGTCGAAACGGAAAACAGACAGCACTTTGTACATGTGCAATTGCATGCAGATCATGAATCTATCATTAATTGACATTGAAAGCGTTGAAAACCATAACTTATACACCTAAAGTCCGCGCCTTTTGTCGTAGAATCGTAACGGAGCCGATAGGTTTGCTAAGCTTCCGTATTCGGCAGTTTGGCAACCTATAGAATGAAATAGGTTAGCTATTTCATAACCTACAACTATTAACACCCCAAATTAGATTAGGGTTAGGGTTTCTTACCTAGAAACGGAGCTGGAATCGCCGGAGAAAGTGATTAGAACGGAGTGGTGGAGCATGGATAGCAGCAGGGAAGAAGGGCATGGAGACTCTCCCACATCTCCCACACTTTCTCTCTTTTCTCTCTCAAATCTCAAATTCGTATGGCTGTGAGAGAGAGGGTTCTAAGGTCCTTAGATAGCCTAAAAACTCACCAAATTAGACTTAAGGTCAAGGTATACTTGGGTTTTGTCCAAAGGGCATCTGTTTCAGCTCAATGGAGGACTTCTGGTGGCCCCTTTTCTGTGTGCGGTCGGACTTAAGCTCACTAATGCTGGATCTATGTTTAGTCAAGTTTTCGTTTCAGTCGGGATTCCAGATCACGCGTGGCGGACCAGTTTTAGTTCAACGGTCAGTGGATCTCGATCGGAGATTCCGAGTACATGGATATGTTTATGAAATTTTTCCTGATCCGAGGGTGTATTTGGGTCAGATTCTGATGGTCAGGTTGCCTAATACTGATCCGCAAGCGACAAGTCTCAGATTACTATTTGAGATATTTTTTTTAAAGAAAACCAAGTGTTTTCACACTCCTCGCTCCAGACTCAAGCGAACAGCCGTGGGACACAGTCTGGATTTGATTTTCGAGATGGTTTTCAAGCCCAGTGAGGCGGTCCTAATTCCTTAACTTCGTATTAGTCGGACTCCCGATGTGCGGTCTAGACCTGATACGGAGTTTCAATGTGCTCCCAAGAGCAGCTGGGTAATGAGATTAATCCTAGATTTTAGGGTAACCTAGCGTCAATGATTTTACAAGTTTTGGGTCTTGCAGATCGTATTTAAAGCGATTCTAGCGGATTTCATGGCTAATCCAGTTTAACACCTAGTTAACTTTGTCAAATTTCTAAAGGATTTAGTCCTGTAAGATTTTTGTCTGAGGTGGTACCTAGGCCTTTGTAGTTTGTACAAAAGGTGATCCAAGCTATAATACTTAGCTAGTTTAAGATAGTGTCTAGGGTGAAAGTACTTAGAAAAATTGAAAGAACAAGGTGGTGAAGGGTGGGATTTGTGAAGAAAATGGTTTGAAAAGGGATTTGAGGCTTTAATTGAGTGTTTGAGAAGTTAAACCGGTATTAGGATTGACCCATCGCCTAAGGACGTCTAATTCTAGGTTGGGAAAAATCCGGGCTGTTACAGTTTATATAATACAAATGCAAGCTTACAACAATTAAGACATGAATCTAAAAATTAGGCAGTCAGGCAGTTCCAATGTTCTAGTGGACCGCACCACACTAAGCAGTTGCGTTAATAAAACTCACTGTTGAAGCCTTTGTAGGGACTACCGTGATATTTATTTTCCATCCAACCTGTTCATATGGTCGTATAAACATGAATGAAGGGAAAACACAAATATCAGATTAATCCAAAACTTTTGCCGCTCATAAGAAAATTTTAATGGTGGCAGTTCAATCCCCACTGTTTGGTTCACTTGAGCCTTTGATCTACCTTATTTTTAGGTTCATATCCTAAAATAACCTGGAAAAATGGATTGACGGCATAAATAAAACTCATACATTAAGGTGGGCCCCACAGAGCCCTGCAAGGGCAGGACGTAATCTGCGTCCATAAACTGTATTATATTTTTTGAAAAGATTTGATACACTGATAAAGTGTTCACGATGATACACACACTTAGAAATTTCATAACTAGCATATGAATAATTCAATTTAAACCGTTCAAACTAAGTTTCAGTGACCAAGAAACCCAAAATTGAGCTAACTTGATTAACAGACTATAGGATTTTGGTGGACATTTATTGAACGGTTGAGAATGAAAAATATCAGGTGCCCTATTCCAACTAACAAGCATATACAAATCAAAGGTTAGGATCCTTTGACCGATCTGATTTTGGCACTGTGAGGGTTCCAGAGTTTAGTTTATTTAATCTGGATTAATGTATGCGACGCTAACAATTTCTGAGTGCCAGTGTATCAAATGTCACTACTGCAAGGCAGTAGCCAAATCACTATTGAAGTGACGTCACTGAGCTCTGTGGACCTGTCATGATGCGTGTGTTGTATCCATACCGTCCAACCATTTGTACAGGTGGCTTTATGGCATGATAAAAGGAATGAGATAGATCTAAAGTTCAAGTGGACCCACTGCAGAAAAAACTGTGGGATCAGTCACACCCACCGTTGTAACATTTATAAGGCCCACCATTATGTATTTTTTAGATCCAACCTCATTCGTAAGTTAACATAGAGATAGATGACGTGAAAACAAAAATATAAGCTTGATTCGAAACTTCTGTGGCCCCTAAGAAGTTTTGAATGGTGGATCACTTCTGGGGCCCACAGTGATGAACCGTATCTAAAGCTCAAGTGAACCCAAGAAGGTTTCAACGGTATGGATGGCGTCTAAACATTGCTCTTGAACCCAGGAAGGTTTCAATGGTAGGAATTTCCCAAACCACATTTTCCTTTAGTACGGCTCACTTGAGCTTTGGATACCGTTCATTTTTTACAACAAGTACTAAAATGAAATCACAAAACGGATGGACAAAGAGGATTTCTCACAACCATCACAGTGGACCCCACCTGAGCTCGTAGCGCAGGAACAATGGGAACGGCTTCCCCAGTAAATCCGCGTCCCTGGTCCACGCACTGCGAAAAGGGATTTGGCTACTCCCCTGCCATGCTCTGTGGGCCCCACCACGAGGTATGTGTTTCATCCATGCTGTCCATCTATTTTTATAGATAATTTTATAATATGAGAAAAAAAAAGAGGTATATCCCAATCTCAATTGGACCACATTACAAGAAATAGTGTTGAATGAATGTAGACCATTAAAACCTTTTTGGGGACGATAAAAGTTTTGGATCAAGCTGATCTTTGTTTTTTCCCTTCATCTAAGTCTTTATAAGCTAATCAACAGGTTGGATGTCAAATAAACAGTACAGTGTGCCTTAGGAGGATTTAAATGGTGGATATCCAATCACTACTGTTTTCCCGTGGTGTGGTCCCCCTGAGTTTTAGATCTAACTCATTTCTTAGATAGACATCTAAAATAATATTTCAAAATTAATGGATACCATGGATACAACAAATACATCATGGTGGGGCCCACGGAGCACCGACCTGCACTCGCTGTGGTGGGGTCTTTTGAACACTGTTAGAGTGAAAGTGAGCTGCACCGTCAAAGCTCACTTGTGGGGTCCACCGTGATTTATGTATTTTATCCACTCCGTCCATCCATTTTAACAGATAATTTTAGGTCTTGAGCCTAAAAACGAAGTATATCCAAACCTCAAGTAGACCACACCATAGGAAACAGTATGAATTGGACATTTACCGTTGAAAATATCTTGGGGGCCAAAGAAGTTTTGGATCAAACTTCTATTTGTTTTTTCCCTTCATCTATGTCTGTGTGATCTTATGAACAGGTTAGATGAGAAATAAGCATCACTGTGGGACCTAGAAAAGTTTTAACGGTGGAAGTCATTATTCAAACGGTTTCCAATGGTGTGGTCCACTTGATCGTTTGGTACGCTTTAATTTTGGTCTCAACCCCTGAAATAATATGGAAAAACGGATGGACCGCATGGATAGACCAGATACATTCTCTGTGGGCCCAACATAGTGTACTTGTACGATAAGAGCGTACTGAGTAATCACGTACGCAATGCCATTCACGCCGCGATCCCCAAATTGCGATAAAAACCCCAAAATCCCTCTCCCCTTTCAAAAATTTCAAAATTTTATCTCCTTTCCCACCAATTTCTCCGGATTTTTAGCCTGAAAATCCCTCTCCCTTATCCCAAATAAAAAAAACCTCTAATTTCGACCAAGATCTTGGCCCGCTGGTGGAATCGAGACGTTGCAGAGTATTTTTGGACAAAAAAAAGAGGAAATTTTGGGGTCGAATCTTACCAGAAATGCCAATCTGCACTCAACAACAGCTGAATTCACGTCTTCCTCCAAATCCGGGCGAAAAAAAGGGTATTTCTTATGTTTTTTGTGATTTTCTCGCCGACAACCACCCCTTTTATTGATAAAAGGGGGTTGTTAGCTACAGTTCCCACCCGTGGTTGGTGGGAACAGCGAAATATCGGCGCCCTTTTGAAAATACCGATAATATCGGCGAGATTTCGGCGATATTTGGAAGCGAAACGAAATAACGGGGTTTCGGTGTCGCTGCACTAGCGACACCGATATTATCGGCAATATTTCGATAATATCGCCGATAATTTGAACACTGCCTGTAACAATACTCATGTAACAGAACTAATGAAAAATACGTTCGTAGCGTAGATGGGGCATGTCCATATGACGAGGCGTTATGGCTGTTGTGCAAGCTGACATGTGTAGCCAATGGTCAGTTATAGATGAGAGAATATTTTGCCTGATCATTTTTTCTCGGGTGATACACAATGTTACGTAGATCATGCAAAGAATTAATTGAGGCCTTAGTTATAAATATTAAATAATCCACGTGGGTAAGATTTCTCTTGGGGGATAGGCACTGAAAGTCTCTATAATTCTCCTAGATGTGGACCCCATCATACTAGCTAATAACTATTCTTATCCATCCTGTGCGGTAGATAAGTTGTGACGACAAGAAAGTCCATCTAAGAGTTTGGAATCAGTTTGACAGCCAACAAAAGCATCATCCTAAGTTCTGACACCTTCCTTGATCATCTTTCCTTTTAATTTTTATCGGTAGGCTTGGCCTTTAAGTTGAAACTTAGTTGTCAAATGTTTTATCAAGATGCTGCTTGGTCTTTACACTTTGTGTTCCGGCTCCCGCTTTCTGGGCTTTGCACTTGCTATACTTGACACAGATACATCCATGCTCATGCACTGAATCCCCTACAACTTCCCGTCATGCTTTGTGCAACTAAGAGTTGGACAACTGAACTCTCTCTCTCTCTCTCTCTCTCTCTCTCCTAGTTTCTTGTTCTTCAAGTAATGGTTCTGAAAATCGGTATCATATCAGCCAATACGGGTGTATTGTATCCATATCGGCTCGATATGATATGCGATACGGGGCTGTATCGGAATCGGTTGTGCCGTATTGGTCCGTATCGCCCGATATAGGCCGATACGCCAATAAAGCCCCAAATTTTTTTTAAAAATTTTTTATTTTTATTTTAATAATAAATTCACTCATGTCTCCTCTTCTTCTTCTTCTTTTCATTTAAACCATGGAAGAATCTTAAAAACTCAATTTAGGCTAGATCTATGACCTATTTTGTGATAAAAATAAATGATTTGAATGGGATTTGACAAATCGAAGTGAAGTGGACCATTATGGGAAAAATCAGAAAGAAGGGTAAACCTTTACTTTCTTTTTTATATTTTCATCTTCTTTTGTTGTATTTCTAATGTAATGGGCCATTGTTCACCAAATCATGTTTAATTTGTGTTCAATTAGGGCCCATTTAGTTGACCTTCAACAAGTCAAATTGACAGACAAAATGATAGATGGTCAAAACACAACAAAATGATAGATTCGTGAATATCTTATTTATTTATTTTTCCTATTTTTCTGATTATTTTTTCATATTTTTTTTTCTTCAAAATTTTTTTTTTTTGACCTATATGGGTCGATATGACCCTGATTCTGATACGCAACGCCATATCGTATCATTTTTCCGCGGAGCCGATATGGCGGTCGTTGCCGTCATTCGGAACCATGATTATCAAGTTACACATTAACTTACCCAACAAATTCCATATCCTTGTTTTCTTCTAGCTATTCATCGAAAGGATCTTTAATTAGTATCACTATGTTGGTATTATTCTATTCCATGTTACGCAACTAGTTGTGCGCCCATCACCATGGTGTTTTTACGACGTCTTGCCCGTCCATTAAGATTATCCCATCATGAAAATGAGATGCCCCAAAAATCAGGTTGATCCAACTATTAGGTGGGGTACACCATAGAAAACCAGGAAACAACACCTGAAAACTCCACATTCACATAGAGCATCACATTTTTCATGGTCGGATCGTCCTGATTTTTTGGTGCATCCCATTTTTATGGTGGGACAACCTTGCTAGATGGACGAGATGTCATACAAACATAGTGGCCCCCACACGCCAACTGGTTAGACGTACAACTAGTTGCATGTGAGCATCTCTCTCTCTCTCTATGTGTATATTGCACATGTATATTTTATATCCATGATGCTTTCTTGCTAATTTTCAAGTCCTATGTCAGTTTTGCTCGTCCAAGCACATATGCAAGGTTCTAATATATGGGAAGGTTGCCATATTATTATTTAGAATCCTCTCTCTTGATCCAAAAATTGATTGACCTATTTTGTTTTACCCTTATATATTTGTTCATAGATATTGGAGTTTGTTCGTGATGGGGACAAGACTGTTGCAGACTTAATGGACCTTGGGAAGCAGCTTTTGGGAAGGTGTGCTATTTGAAATTTTGAACTAAACATCTGATTTTTATGCTATGAGATATACTTTCTTTCTAAGACTTTGCACAGAATATTAATACTTTTAAAAAAGTTGCTTGTTATGTGTAGGGGAAAATCATCTTTAAGGTTCTTCATGAAAACCTTATTTCTTTGTTGGTTATCGCTTTTCAATGCAGTACTACTTTTCATTGTTGGCTTATACTATCAACTGATAACTAACTTTCTGATGAGGACATCATGTCATGTACACCATTACGTACGTACAGTGTTTAAGTTGTCGGTATCGCTACAAGTTTCGCTGACTGGAGATAAAGATATAATATCGTTATCGCCGATAATATCGTTGATAACCGGAAATGCGAAGAAAAATGGCGAATAATGGGGAAAATGATGGAATTTTTCGGTAAAACTTCAGGACATGCCTAAATACATATATTTGCATATTTAGAAATAAAAAAATTACAAAACAATGCACTAAATAATAAGTTTTCATTTAATGGGGCCCAAAAAGCATATGCTGCCATAAGAAATCGCTCTAATTATAATAAAAATGAGTTCATATAATACTTTATGGAGCCCACTATAATCAAAATCGCTCCAATTGTATCAAAATGAGTTCATATAATACTTTATGAGGCCACTGTAATCAAAATCGCTCCAATTGTAATCAAAATGGGTTCATATAATACTTTATGTGGACCGAGTCAACTCTATGGGGCTCATTGATTTATATACTTTTATCCACTCCATCCATCCACTTTACCATATAATTATAGGGGTTGATTCCAAAGACGAAGCATATCCAATGATCAAGTAGACCACACCACAGTAAATAGTGTGAATTTGAATGTCTATCATTGAAAATTTCGTAGGGGCCATAGAAGTTTTGGATCTGTGTAATTTTTGTTTTTTACCTTCATCAATGACTATGTGATCTTATGGACAGCTTGGATGACAAATAAACATCATTGTGGGCCCTAGGAAGTTTTCAACAATAGGAATCATTGTCCCCACTGCTTTCTATGGTGTGGTCCACCCAAGCTTTGGATCTGTCTAATTTTTGGGTTCATGACCTAAATTGATCTTGCCAAATGGATGGATGGTGTGGATATAACGCATACATCATGGTGGGGCCCACGGAACCATGCCATCCAAGCCACCAAGGTCGGCACGCCCACTCGCTGTCACTCCTGGTAAAAGGGACGCTGATTGCGTCCTACCCCCGCCCAGACCAATTACCGTCTAGGCAGGGATCTGCGGGGCCCACCATGATGTAAGTGTTTTATCCATTCCGTTCATCATTTTTCTAAGATCATTTTAACATATGAGCCAAAACATGAGCATGTATAAGGCTTAAGTGGACCATAAATTGGGGATTGAACGTCCACCATTAAAACCTTCTTAGAAGCTGGAGAAGTTTTGGATTAAGCTGATATTTGTTTTTTCACTTCATCAACGTCTACATGACCTTAGGAATAGGTTGGATGGTAAAAAAACATCACGGTGGCCCTTAAGAAGGTTTCAACGGTGGGTGTCATTATCACTGTATCTTCCTTTGGTGTGATCCACTGGAGCTGTGGACCTGCTTCATTTTCATAATTATATCTTAAAACGATCTAAGAAAAGCAATGAACGGTGTGGATAAAATACTAACATCACGGTGGGCCCCATAGAGCCCTGCTCGGACAGATTACCGTCTGAGCGGGGGTAGGATGCAAGGGGGACGCGGATTGTGTATTGAGTAACTCAGCACGCTAAGCGTACTGAGTAAAGTCTGTGGGGTCTACCATGATTTACATATTTTATCCACTCCGTCCATCCTTTTTAACAGATAATTTTAGGGCTCCACACGAAAAACCAAGTGCATCCAAATCTCAAGTGGACCTCACCACAGGAAACAGTGTGAATTGAAATTCTACCGTCCAAAATTTCTTGGGGCCACAAAACTTTTGGATGAATCTTTTATTTGTGTTTTCCCTTCATCCATGTCTGTGTGATCTTATGAACAGGTTGGATGGCAAATAAACATCACTGTGGGCCCTAACAAGGTTTCAACGGTGGAAGTCATTATTTCCACTGTTTCCTGTGGTGTGGTCCACTTGAGTTTTGGGAATTCTTCATTTTTCGGTTCAACCACTGAAATGAGCTGGAAACACGTATGGACGGTGTGGATAACCCACACACATTCACAGTAGGCCCAACTGAGTTTACTCAACACGATAAAAGCTACACAGTACGCAATTCGAGTCGTAAAAGGGTTTCAAAACCCGAAACCCTAAAAAAATCGTAGAAAAAGCCGCCAATAGAAGAGGTTCCAGAAGGGATCTTAAAATCTCAAAAAATCTCTGATTTCGCTCTTCGCCGAGATTTGCCCATTAATTTCGATCAACGATCCTATTCTACAGGTACATACTTTCAAAAGTTTCTTTTACCCCTTTTTCTTGATTTTTTTGGTATTTACGAAGCTCCCTATTTTATCGTCCCTTTTATTGTCGAATAGGAGTTGTCGACTACAGTTATCCCTTGACAAGGCCGCGATTTTTGGTCGGCAACTGTATTTTACATTAAAAATCAATAAAATCGCCTAATATTCGCCGATATTTGGAAGAGAAACAAAAAAGTGAGTTTCGGTGTTGCAACTCCGGCGACATCGATAATATCGGCGATATTATCGATTTTTTGCTGATAATATGAACACTGCGTACGTATTAGAGGAGGAAGCAGGCTACGCCGATTTCCCTGTGGCTAGGCGAGTACCCGTGATTGTGTTGAAGACCCCATGTGCATGTGCGAGCATCCGGAAGACCCCACACTGGGAAGATGTACATGGATTTCTATCGAGTGATCCAGACCGTTGGATTGGAGGGATGCGACGATCGAGCCAGTGATCGTTGATCGTCCGCATCAGTTTTAGACTTTATCATATTTTAGGATTTATTTTTTGATTATTTTATATTTGGACACATTATGAGTATTTTAGTTGATTTTATTTAGACTAGGGCTATTTTCGTTAAAGTTCACAAGACGGAGATTTTTGTAATTTTTAAAACTTCTTGGATCTATAAAAAGAGGAGGGCATGTGACCTCTCCCTGATTGAATTTCGTGATAAAAAAAAAGAAGAAGAGAAAAGCTCTTGCTTTCTTCTCCCATGATCCCATCTTTATGTGATTTGAAGATACTTCCGTGCAATTTGGAAGGAAGATTGGTGCGAAACTAATCTTTATCAACGTAGGTGCGAGGTCTCCATTTATTCCCACACCATCTTCTCTTTTCTTTCCCATCCAGGTATTTCCTTCAGATTCTTAATTCTCCTATTCCAAATCTTCGTCTTCTCCCAAACTCAACTTTTCCATACCTATCCATGATCCAAATCTTAACCCTAAACCTAAATTTGTAAATTTTCTACTTTCCCAAAATACCTAAACCCTGATTTTCACTCTAGGTTGTATTAGGTTTCCTATTTCGAAATAGACTATATCTTATGCTAATTGGATGTCCCTACATCCATTAGATCCTAGTTTCTTTTTGTTTAATGATTTTGAGTTACGATATTGGTAGCTTAGGCTAGGATTATCCATAGTTTTGTTTTGATTTTCATGATATTTGTGATGATTATAGTGATGTTTGTGTTTTTTGTTAAATATTTTAATTCGACTATTTGATATCACATGTTACTTAGTTCATGCATCGGTCCTGCATTAAGTTCTAGTCAAGGGCATTTAATAGTTCTGCTTTTCTTTTAGAGGAATTTGCCTAAAAGTGAAAACATGTTACATAAATGGAACTTTCTTCTTAACTTGGCCAATGTCCACAAATTCACCACAAATTTATGTCCACTTTACTTGGTTTTATGATTTTTTGTAGTTGAGGCCTCATTCAAAGTTTTGTGTGGGTGCATTTAGCTCCTGTAGAAACAAAGGGGAAACCTGCACACATAGTCTAACATCTGGGGATTTGGTTGATGGCAGCAATGCCAAGATTGATATATTTTGTCCTCTGATACTAGGATCCTTCGAAATACACCTAAGTACCTGTTTCGACCCAAAACCAAAAAACTTTTGACCCAATATGGCATGGGTATGGCATCTGATTGGCATGACGGTATCCTGTTTTCGGAAGGGGTGATGGTACTCATGCAATGGGGATGCCACCCGGATGGGATTGGGATTCGTTGTTGTATACGGTCAGTCACCCTACTGATGTAAGGCAGAGAAGACGAGTTGCCAATAATCCATTTAGAAAACTAGGGAGGTTGGTAAACTACAATATTAAATTTTGTAGAGAAGTGGGCTATTGAATTTTGCAAAAAGTGACTCTGTTTTCGGTCCAAACCTAGAGATTCAGTGGAAGGGTCTCAGTGATGGGGAAAGGAAGCTATGAGGGCCCCACCATGTAAAACACATGTATCTGCTTGTGTTTTGGAGAGAGAATTCAAGTGAAAATTTCATTATGATAAAGGATTTATTTTACTGTCATTATTATTATTTTGATTGATCAATAGAGAAAGACGCCCAAAGCATGCAATGTAAAGGGTGATGAGAGATCATGCAACATGTAAGAGCCTAGACTCAATGTCCCAAGGTCCAGCAAACTCTTTCCTATGATGTTCACACAGATCACAGGTCTCACACTCAAGATGACCACTATTAGATCCTAATGAAGGAAAAATCCTATGAATATTTTCAAACAGAAGGATGCTATGGGCATGCCAGAGGGCAATAATCTTCTTTTCTTGATCTTCTGGAGAAACCAATGCTAGAGAAGAGCCCTCTTCTTTTTAGAAGATATAAGCCATCAGTTGATAACCCAAATTTCTTAATGTATTCCAGCATATGTCCTATCTGACAAGTTTTCATCCAATCCGCTAGTCATGCTATTATTCTAGTAATAGAAGAACACTAAAGATGTTATCATTGTATAATCATATCCACCAACTGCTTATATTATTCCTGATTATTCCTGATTTGTACTTGATAGATCTATGCCTGACCTGTCCGCCCCTTGTACATGAATCCAGATTTAAGCAGAGAAAGAGAAAGGATAATTGCTATTTTTTCCCAACTCAAAATACCTCCCAATCTACACAGATTTCCTTTTTCATATAGTGGGTTGCTGCTGTTTTTTCTAGATCTAAACTCCATATCTACAAAGGTCTCTTTTCGAGATATCAGGCTGCTTCTATTTTTTCAAGAGCGAGCCTCCAGACCTTCATGGATCTTCTTTTTTGGTCCAGATTTAGCCTCCACATCTAGAAAGCGGGTAGCTGATTATTATTTTTTCTTTCCAAATCTTCCCTCTAGCTCTACACAGATTTTCACCAAACGGCACCAATATCCACTGCACCAAAAGTAATAGCAGCCTCGCATCAAGTCTACACCACAATATAAATGTCACACAATTTAAAATCAATTGTACAATTGTAACTTTCTTGGTGGGATAAAAGAAAAGGAAATTTATCTAGTGGGATGAAAAGAAAAGATTGAATGGCTCCGATACCATATACATGTAAAGGAACGAAGAAGAAAAAAGTGTGAGAAAGATGGGAAAAAATTTGTGAGACAGAGAAGAGATGATTAGGTTCTAATATAACAACCATATTCTTTACTTTATAATAAAAACCAGTATAAGACCAAATGCCCTTGGGCACAAGAAACCAAATAGAACACTATCATATATACATATCAATGTTTCAAATAGCATTCGTAGCGTAGCCATAGTGCTATGTAGCGTAGCTAAATAGCATAAATCCCCTATACCATATGCTACAGGGGTTGTACCATGGGCGAGAGCTACGTAGCGTGTAACATTTGTAGTGTATGCTACAATGTATTTTTTTATTTTAAGTTTTGTTTTTTAAAATTGTCAAAAATTCACATCATAAAAAAACCCTACAATGTAAAGTTAAAGCCAAACCTTTTTATGTTTACTTTCACTTAAAATGGTGGTGATCCTTTGTTAAAGTTGGTGTGAAACTCACACACTAAAAAACCTTTAAAACTAAAAAGAAAAGGGTTTGGAAAGAGGGTTTTCGAAAACCCCTCTTCGTATAGATGACATCTATTGTACTTAATACTCTTAATCTATGGGATTTTTATCTCTTTTCATACTTGTGAGTTGTGACTTGTGGTTTCAATTAGACATTATTAATTAAAGTGGTTTGCTTAAAAAGTTGTTTATGCAATAATTATTTGATTTGTTTGATAACTTTTTATATGTAGATTAGCTTTTGATAACTGATAATTAATAACTTGTTTGAACATGCTTACACTTGAAAAAAAATGAATCATCTATTAGGCATTTATATATTTTTTGGCTTTAAAAAAAAAAAAAAAACTATTTATCATATGTTTCCTATTTTTAAATTTAAAAAAATAGAAGTATCGGTTAGCTTAAGCTACACGCTACGCTATTTATGCTACATACTATAGAGATCTGAAAGCTATGTAACACTGATGTAGGACCGATGCATGAACTCAAATATTGTGTAGGATCAATCAGCAAAATTAACTTGATTAATAAAAAAACACAAAATTACTATCATCATCACAAATACTAAAATCCCAAGAGAAGATCATGCATAATTATAGCCTAGGTTACCAAGCATCATCCTACACCATTAAAATAAGGGGAACTAGGATCTAATGGATGTAGGGACATCCAAATAGCATAGATTAAAGCCTATTTCAAAGGAGAAGATTTAATACTACCTAGGGTGAAATGAGGGTTTAGGGTAATTGGGGAAAACTTGGAATTGGGGTTAATGGGGTACATTGGGTAGAAGGGTTAAAGGGTTTAGGTACTAGGATAAGGGAATTAGGGTTTTGGATGGAGGGAATGTAAGGATTTGGGTTTAATTGAAGAATGTGAAGAACTAGGATTTGGAGATTTGGGGAAATAGGAAAATTTGGGATTTATAGGTTTAGGATTAGGGTTTGGAAAAGAGAGAATAGGGTTTTGATGCAAGAGTAGTGGAAAGCCAAAAGGTACAAGAGTGTGTTTGTATGGCCAACCTGATGGGTTCACACGTGTGGGCTAGGTTTGTGAGGTTTTGAGTCCTTAGGGTTTGGCTCATCGATAGATGTATAAGGGCTAAGGATCAGAAGAATAGTGATGACTTGTGATGGAGAGGATTGAAGAACTTGAAGAATACCTCGATGGTTAATGAAAGTCTGAGAATGTATGCAATAAATGGAAGTCTCGCACCTCCATTGATGAAGATTAACTTCGCATCAATCTTCTTTCCAATTCACATGGAAGTCACCTTCAAGTCATATGAAGATGGGAGAAGGAAGCTAGGAGCTTTTCCTCTTCTCTCTCTCTCTCTCTCTCTCTCTCTCTCTCAAAAAACCAAGTGAGGAGCCCCCCCCCTCCCTTCTTTTTATAGCTTCAAGAGCTTTTCAAAATGACAATTTCAACTATCTTATGAAATTTGACGAAAATGACCATAGTCTAATGAAAAATCAACTAAAATCAATCATAAGGTGTCCAAATAAAGTAATCATAAACTAAATCCTAAAAGATAATAATGTCCAAAATGATGAAGACGATCTATGATCAATGGCCCGATCATGTGATCCATGCGATCCAATGGCCCGATCATGTGATCCATGCGATCCAATGGCCCGATCGTCATGTCCCTCGAATCCAACGCTCCAAATCACTCCTTAAAGAAGCTCATGTGTATCTTCCCAATGTGGGGTCTTTCAGATGCTCGCACATGCACATGGGGTCTTCAACATGATCATGGGTACTCGCCTGCCACATAGAAATCGGTGCGGCCCGTCTCTTCCTCTCATACGTACGCAAAGGTGTACGTGAAGTGATGTCCTCATCAAACATGCTACCGCTATTTAAAACATTGATACATATAACGTCACACATGTGTGTACATGCATGCACACATGCACACGCACAACCCTTCTAATAGGTTCCTTGGCACATTACCTCTAAAATTACAAAATTCGGAGGGCTGATGTATACAATCATTCTTGTATGTGATATCTATATATGTTTGCTAGGTAACACAGGTTTATTGGCATACATTCTGCTGGAAACACCAATCGCTTATAGAATCAGCTGCATAATATGTATAGACCTTTGATCATACTCATAATTGGGTGGCATCCAGTGTTCGAATTATCTTCGATATTATCGAAATATCTCCGATATTATCTTTATCTCTAGCTTAGCGATACCGATGACACTGGTAGCGATACCAATAACGTTGGTAGTATAAAAAATTTCAAGTATTAGCAATATATCACCAAGTATCGCCAATATTTTCAACTATGTAAATTCTAGGTGTCGCTTGTATTCTTGTAACGCCCCAGATTTTTGCCAACCTGGAGTTAGATGTCCTTAGGCAAGGGGTTGATCCTAACCCCTTATTAGCTTCTCAAACCTCAAATCCTTTAGGAATTAGACAAAGTAACTAAGTGCTAAACTAGATTAGCTACGAAATCTGTTTGAATCACTTTAAATACGATCTGTAAGACCCAAAACTTGTAGAATCATTGACGCTAGGTTACCCTAAAATCTAGGATCAATCTCATTACCCAGTTGCCCTCGGGGGCATCACGAAACTCCGTATCGGATTTGTACCGCACGTCGAAAGTCCGATTAATACGAAGTTATATAATTAAGACCGCCTTGCTGGCCTTGACAACCATTTCGGAGATCAAATCCAGATTGTGTCCCGGGGCTATTCGCTTGAGCCCGGAGCAAAGTGTGTGAGAAACGTAAATATCTTTGTAAATAAAAATCTAACTTAAGTAATCTGAGACGCATCGCTTGCGGGCCAAATATAAGGATTCAGACCGTCAGAATTTGACCCAATTACACCCTCGGATCAGGGAAAAATTCATACACATGGCAGTATACTTGTGGCCCTGATCGATGATCGTGGACCGTTGAACTGAAATTGGCCCACCGCGGTCGATCTGCGAATCTGATCGGACTGAAAACTTAGGTCGACCTAGATCCAACATAAGGGAGCTTAAGTCCAACCTTTGGCTCAAGGGGGGGCTCCAGAAGTGCTCCGTTGAGCCGGAACGGATGGGCTTTGGACATAACCTAAGTATACTTTGGCCTTGGGCCTATTTTCGGAAGTTCTGGGCCTATATAAGGACCTTAAACCCTTTCTCTCATAACCAATACGAATTTCCTAAACCCTAAAGAAAAGAGAGAGAGAGAGAAAGAAAAGAGAGAGAGAGAGAGAGAGAGAGAGAGAGAGAGAGAGAGAGAGAGAGAGAGAGAGAGAGAGAGAGAGAGAGACTTGGGATTTCTTCTTGGGATTCAATCCCACTAAACTACGTGTCAATCTATGACTACCGTGTCGCTCTTCCGGCGATACCGATCCCATTTTTAGGTAAGAAAACCTAAACCTAACCTGTTCTAGAGTTCCAAATAGCGTAAGTGATGAAAGAGCTAACCTATTTCATGCTATAGGTTGCCGTTCTGCCGTAGATGAAGACTCGATATACAAACTGAGTTCTAAACTTGTTTAACGGCGTAAGGTGCGGACTTTAAACGTATAGGTTATAGTTTTCAAGGCTTTCAATGTCAGTTAATGATAGATTACTAACGTGGATGCTATTTCACATGTACAAAGTGTTGTCCATTTCTTCTTTCAGTTATACGTTAACTATGTTGAATATACTGTATTCCTCATATTTGTAGAAAATACCGTATATGTATGAAATATGGATTTGTGCTTGCCATGATTAATCGCTGTCTATGTATGCTAGATGCATGTGTATCAACTTCTGGGTGAACGGATTAGCCTACTACATGTTATATGAAAATACGTCGTGTATGGACACATGTGTAACCGAAGTGTTTGTGAAAATGTCTAAGTGAGTATAGACTATGTATTAACGTACGCCACGACTAACCATCGTGGGTATGTGATTGGTATATAGGCGGCAATCCTTTGACGAAAGGACTTGTCTTAATACGTAGTCTAACTACTACATACCATGTATAATGTAATGTGTAGATTAAGTGTATGTAAAAATGTTGTCTGTGTAGCAACTCAACTCTCGAGTTCCAAAACATCACTTATGCAACATAGAAAATGATGATTAAATGTTGTCTGTGTTAGTGCCATAAACATGAGTGAGATTATACCAAAACAGTAATTCATAATCCAAATCAATTGTATAAAGGCAAGCGGAAGACTGAAACTGTATATATAAGGTATGTAAATAAACAAAACCATCTCGATCTTCAGAGTATGAACACTAACTGAGTAACCATATACATGTATTGTTTCCGAATCAAAAAGTCAAAATACAACTAGAAGTAGCCCTGCAATCCCCGCAATCCAGTCGGCCTAAGCGAAGCCATTTGAGTACTGCATAAACGAGAACTCGTCCTGGTCCTCGTCATCATCTGGCTCAGCCTCCTGAACCGACGTGTCATCTATAGAGTCTGGTTGGTGTGTAGACAACACCGTCCCGTAACGTGGGAGTGAGTAGCTAACTCAGTGGAACAATAAGGCATAAGTTAACGTGTTATCAAATTAATCAAGCAGTAATGATAAAGCAGTACAATCAACAATCCTAGTTACTCTTAATTTAATGCAGGTATGAAATGACATGATGTATGACCTTGCCAAACCACCCTCATGCGACGCCATCTTACGTTCGCGATATGCGTTCATCCCTCAGTGCACCACATCTACCAAGCACATGCAGTGCGATGATGAGCATGATTACCGAGTTGTTATTAGTCCATTTCAAACAGCAGTATTGGGAAACTAAGGTACCTCCCTTGTATCATTCCCAAACATGATCTATTCTAGGGTCGTCAGTCCTAGTTAATCTCATACGATAGTGGGTTTCTAGGTCGCTGCAAAGGTTGCCAGGGCTGTTACACACAGAGGTTACACCACCCTCCCATCACCTTTTTAACGGTTCATCACTATACAGATACAGGCCTAGTTCATACTCTATACATTGCGACAAAACTCGTCACCTCACCGCAAATTCAGAGTATGCTCGAGGTCACTACAAAGGGCTGCCAGGGTTGTTACGCACAAAGGTTACACCGCTCCCCCATCACCTTATCAATGTAGGCCGACAGTACGAATATAGTGTCCCATACCACCATAATCGGCTCACGAGTGTGGTTGCTCCTTTGGTCACTATGGGGAGGCACTTGGCCCTAGCGTAGGCCGACAGCTCGACCACGGTGTCCCATACCACCATGCCCGGCTCATGTGTCTTAGTGGATCGAGGTACCATGGTTAACGGGATTTCACGAGTAAGTTTGGTACCCTAGGTTCAAACATAGGCGACCAAACATGGTGAACATACATAAGACAGATCGGGTTACTTGACGAGCTCGGCTAGCTCGAGCGCACGATCAATCGAACGACATGAAGCGCATGCACTTCGTGTGGCCTAACCACTGCCGCCAACCGAAGTACGACTTGGTTTCGTCGAACACTTCTCTCGTGACGAGTGGAACTTAGTCACGAATTCTATTCCATTACCGATCGCCTGGACTAACTCATAGCCCCAAAGTCAATTCATTGAATCAAGTAATCATGTGAGTCTAGCAAGACAGTAATGCATTTCATAAACATAAGTCATGAATTTAACAATCACATAAGCATGTAATGAATTACAACATAAACATGATTATGCACACAATCATTCCATAAGTAAAAACAACAAACCATACATTAGGGCGTACATATAGGAAGCCATTCACACAATTAAAGTAACCGAGATTTGTATCTCGATCCACACACAAAATGTACTAGGTGAACACTAGGACATTCAAACAATTTCACAAACACATAGACTACATACATCACTATACGTGATGTATGATGATCGTACATGTGCTAGGCCAAATCCTTGCACTAGTGGATCGCCCCCTAAACCGTGTACTTGTACCCATGATGAATGATCACCGCATGCATGGATACAAGTTCCATGGGTATTGGAACATTTTCACAAACACTTAGGCCACATACTTTACCACATATTTACTATTTTTGCCGTAGAGTGATTTAGGGCAAGTCCTTTCGCTAAGGAGTTGTTACACATGTACCAAGCATATATTTACGACAAATAAACATGTTAAGCACAATTCCAAATTCCAAACATTTCCAAACATTTCAACATATGCATAGATTAGGGTAAATCCTATATAGTTCATGTAAACTCGGATAACGAAACAGACGACACTTTCTACATGTGGAATAGCATCCTTGTCATGAATAAATCATTCACTGACATTGAAAGCCTTGAAAACCATAACTTATACACCTAAAGTCCTCACCTTTACGCCTTTGGAGCGTAAGAACTCGATAGATTCGTGCAGCTTTCGTATGTGGCAACTAGGCAACCTAGAGAATGAAATAGGTTAGCTATTTCATCACTTACAACGTCTACAACCCTAAATCAGATTAGGGTTAGGGTACCTATAAATGATATAGAGATCGTCGGGAAAACGGTTAGAATTGACTGGTGCAGCTTGTAGACTCATGAGCCGGACATGGTGGTATAGGACACCGTGGTCGAGATGTCGGCCTACGCTGTGGCGACGAGCCTCCCCGTAGTGACCAGTGAGCAACCAGACTCGTGAGCCGAATACGGTGATATGGGACACTGTATTCAAGCTGTCGGCCTACACTGATTAGGAGACGCGTTGTGCGTAAGCCTCGTGTGGGCCATTGCCAAACAAAACCACCGCTGCGCACTCTGATACCTATTGTTTGGACAATATCTGAAGGGGTATTGCGATTGCGTCAACCTCGGATGACGCGTTGGTGTAGTGACCTCGAGCATACTCTGAACCTGCGTTGAGGCGACAAGCCTCTCCGTAGTAACTAGAGTATAACTAGGCCTGCATCGATAAGGCGACAAGCCCTTTACAACAACCTAGAACCGTATCATCGTATGAGATTTACTAGGACTGACGACCTTAGAATGGATCCTTGTTTGGGAAGTGATATAAGGGAGGTACCTTAGTTTCCCAATCCTGTTGTATGAAAATGACTAATAAAGAACTTGGTAATCACGTTTATGCACCGCATACGTGTGCGTTTGGTGTTGATGGTTATGCACTGTGGGAGTGTGGCATGCCGCGAACGTAAGGAGTCGCTGAGGGAGCGCAGGCGAGGGCATGCATCATACATACATACCATTCTTGCATTAACAAGAGTACTTAGGGATGTGTGATTTACTGCTTGATTGAATTGATAACATTTTAACCTGTGCTTTATTGTTCCACTGAGTTAGCTACTCACTCCCACGTTACAGGACGGTATTGTACACACCAACCAGACCCTGTTGTAGTTTCAGATGATGGCGATGCTCGTGAAGCGGAGCCTAACTTTTATGATGATGAAGAGAGTTTCTCATATATGCTGCTTTCAGGCGGGTTCATGTGAGCTGTGTTCTGATCAACGGGGTTACAGGGTTGCTAATTAGATGCCATTCCACTTGTTAATTTGCACTTTTGGAACACCCTTGTATATCCATTTTGTTCATTTTTGGGGTATACAGGTATATATTTAACCTGTTAACATGCTCACACTCTGGAGACTTGCAACAGTTTATATATTTTATATATCTATCACAGTCTTCCGCTTGCATAATTTAACTGTCTCTCGAGTATGATCTGTTGTTTTGGTATAATCCCATTCATGTTTAATGCATTAATATGAACAACATACAATCATCATTATCTATGTTGCATAAGTGATGCGTTGGAACTCGGGAGTTGAGCTTCTGCTCGACCCCTGATTTTTAGGGCGTTACAATTCTTAATGCATCAAAATCGCCAATGTATCACCAATATTTTCGACTATGTAAATTCTAGGTAATGCTTGTTTCATAAGTGTATCGACGATATTTCAATAATATCACCGATGTATTGATATCATCAAAATTTTGTTTATTAGAAAAAAAAAATTATTTCATTTTTTTTTTTTTTTTTTTTTAGTCATGGGCACATGGTTGTTTGTAGTGTTCAATTTGTTGTTGATAATATTGATAATATCTTGATATTATCGATACTCAACATGTGCAATATTGAGACCACAATCTTTCGTTTCCTTTCCGATTGTTGATGATTTCTTTGTGAAATATCATGTGTTGTTGATATTTTGCAATATCGATGGATGTTTAGATGGATGGTTAGATGGTTAAATAGGCTGGATGGGATGGTTGGACTGATTTCTTACAACAACACATGCTTTTAAGGCCCCATTAAATGGAAATTTGTTATGTATGCCTTCTTTTTACAATATATATATATATATTTATAAATATGCAAATATGTACATTTTAACATCTCCTGAAGTTTCGCTGAAAATTCTACCATTTTTTCCATGTTTCCCCGCATTTCCTGTTATCAGCGATATTATCGGCGATATCGATATTATTTCTATATCCCTAGCCAACGAAACTTGTAGCGATACCAATACTTCGAACACTGGTGGCATCCATAAATGTGATAAACTCTGAGTCTGGATAAGAGACAATAGCGGTAAGTCCCCACCCAACATAATGAATCATATGTAGGAATTAAGGCTATCAATGGGCTAAGCTTGGGTTTAACTTTTAGGCTGTGCACTGGGCTTGGGCCTGGTTTTCAGGCTCAGAAGACAAGTGGGCTTTGGCTTCGTGTAGAATTTTCAACAGTGTCTTTAAGACCCGGCTTGAAACTGAATCTGCGCCCCCCCCCCCCTTTTTTCTGGAGAATTGACAATTTATTATGAAGAGAAAAACAGCAAAACAGCCCATGTTCTCTTATTTATGTTAAATGGTAGTTGGCATGATTCCATGCCCAAGCCCCCAAGACAGTGTCTTGTGTGGACCAACTATTATTCATGTTAAATGGAAGTTGACATGATTTGGCAACTGATAAGCAACACATTGCTATAAGAAAAAAGGAAAAAATTAAAAAAGAAGACAACTAATGCAGTCATTAAAATTGTTTCTACCAATACCCAAACAGAGGAGAAACAAGACCAAACTGGACAAACTTTTTTATATTTACCATGGCCTAGATGCTTTTGCTGCTGGTTCTATGGTTGCCTTTGTCATCGACAACAAAATGGTGGAAAATTTTGAGAAACGGTGCCTGTAGTGAAGCTGTATGATCTCCTCTTTATTGGACGAATCTTCCCAAGGTGAAATCATGGCATTCCAATTAGAAGGTCTCATAACTAACCACCCAAAACCATGCTTTTCCCCCCCTAAACTAGGAAGTTGCAAAAATGACACATTCCTAATCCTGCTACCGCAGTTATGGATCCATTAGCTAAAGGAAAAAACCCTTGTGGAAAGCTGGCTGTGTCAGAGAGATACAAAAAGAGTAGTGCAGCCAGCTAGCGAGTGATGGCTCATGTCAACCAATGTTGAGAACTAGGTCCAGGAACATTCAAGGTCATCTTATCCTAGACAATTTCCTATCAACAGAGTAAACCAACCAATTTAATTTCGAAAACCACAGAAGTGCTGTCACTTGCAACACAATCGTCACCAGTTTGTCACTTGGGTTCTAGAATTTCCGCTTAGGCCATGTTTGGATACATGTATTCCAAAGGAAAACAAAATAAAAGGTAATAATTAGACAACGATTATTTCCATGACCACTATTAAAATGTATTCCATTTTTAGGGGTCTTGCTTGTATAGCAAGTGGAAATCTCATATTTGTGTGACAACATCACCTGTTTCATGTGCCAGATAATCCAAACTATGAAAATTGCAATGATTGCTTTGTGGAATTCACCATTTTCTTTGCTATTCAAACACCTTAAACTATCACGTCAATGGAAACACTATTCTATTTCCATTGGTTTCCACGGAATTGGTGATATCCAACACTCCTGTTTCCACAACTTGCATATGAACTATTTGAACATTCAAGGGTATCTTGGAGTCTTGAATATATATTAAAAGAATCCAAGCATGGTCTACTGAAGGGTAGCCCCTGAAATTCGCAGATATAAGGGCTCCTTTTCCATTTTAACTAGAAAATGTCTGAATGCATATGCTGATATTAATCCCAACTTATTATGTTTTTTATGAACATTTATTATTTGATTGTGAGTTCCACGTTGTGCAAGTATGTCCATTGTTTGAAATAGCAAATAGCATGCCACATAACTTTCACCCTTCTGAAGTGTGATGCTTAAGCTACATACAATGTTTTAAATAGCGAGTAGCGTGTAGTGTAGCATTCACCCCTTTGAAGCGTGAGGCATAACCTACATACGCTACACGCTACTTTTAGATTTTTAATCCAGGTTGTGCTTGGTTGCACCAATTCATGATATTTTACACCAAGTTAGACTGATTAATAATGAAATTTAACAAAATTTCATGATATTTTTGTTCTCTTTGTTGCTATTTTTGTCCTCCTCTTTTGCCCCTTTCTTTTAATATAAGTGATCTTTCAAAAAAAAAAAAAAAAAAAAAAACCTAAAGTAATAGGAAAGGGCAATGATTAAGTATAAAGGTTAAAAAAGAGTAGCAAAATTTAATATTGTTAGTTATATTATTTTACTAAAAGCATTGAAATAATTAACTCTTTATTTATTTATTTATAAAAATAGAAAAATGTATAAATCATTGAAAACATTAATTTATTTTAATATTGCAGTGAAAAATTACTTAAAATGTGAGCTACATAGCGTGTAGCCTATGGAAATTATCACGTAGCGTAGGCTACATGTGACTTGAGCTATTTTCATGAGCTACGTAGCGTTAAGGCTAAGCTATTCTACATAGCGTAAGCTACATGCTACATAACGTAGCTATTTAAAACACTGCTGAAAACTTATAGTGCTGAATTTTAGTACTCATAAGTACTGAAAATTTTGTTTAGTAATTTGTCTGGAAAAAATCCTGATATCTGAAAATAAGCACTTTTTTTTTTCCATAAAAATTTGTTTGGTAAACACAAACCACAAATATCTGAAAATTGGCAATTTTTCATATTTGCCCATAGTCTCAATTTCTATCTTTTGTCAAGTATAAGACAATCTTGTATTGCCATGCTACAAAATTTAGCACATCTATGCCCAATCTAATAAAATTTTAATACTTTCCACTTCTGCATTCTAGCAAGAGAATGTCACTCAATAAGTTTTAACCCTTACTATTTAGAAAGTTCAATGATGATTTGCGAGTAAGGAGAGACTGAAGGTCAATTAGACGCACATGCAAGATCTGCGTCAGATATCTCATGAACAACTCAGATATCTAGTAGGTGTGCCATGCCAATCAAGACTGCCCAGATATTAGGCTTGGATATGGGCTAATTGTGATAGGTCATCATTTAATCTCACCATACAACAAGCCCAGACGTTCACGGCCTACATCTCCTTGATTGGACACCATCTAACATTTTGAACCACCAGTTGCGTTCAATGGATATTCATTGGGCCAGAGAACCATTTTCAACCCAATTTGACCTGAATTAAATAAGATGTATCGAAAACAAGATGGAATGGCCATGATCTCATATTGTTGGATCTGGTCAGGCATGGTCCAATCCGACCAAATTATCTCGAAGAACACATCGCGACCCACCTAGATTAAATTTTGTCCAAATCCGATAGTGGACGAGATATGGTCCACTGAAGGAACATGCCATCCTGAACATCCGTTTCTGTTGCGATCCATTCCCCAATCTGGATGAGCAACCCTTTGATTTCATAGAGCTTGAAGTGCCGGACATCATGGAAGGCTTAGATGTCCCAAATGAGACAAAAAAAGCAAAAAAAAAAGGGGGACGCAAACAGTTGATATCAAATTTCACACACACACACACACATATATATTGTCAGCATGTGTGACAACACATAATTTTGTATGTCGAAGATATCAACGCTCAAATCTCTGTTCAGGACATGCGATTACTTGTTTTGAAGCTATATACAAATAATGCAAGATGTGTGGCCCACATCTTGAAAGGAGATAGAAACATCTAAGAAACTGAGCCATAAAGTCAAATCATTATTGCTGCACATGTAGCCCAATGAGCAGCAACACACCAACTACGACGCACAAGATCTTTGCGCTTCAATCTCTGTTCGGCGCTACAACTACTTGTTTCGAAGCTATCAATGAGTACTACAAGATGTGTGCTCCACTTCGCGAAAAGTGCTAAAAACACCTCGGAAAATGGGCCACAAAGTCAAATTGTTATTACTGCACATGTGGCTTAGATGTGCAGCGACACACCAACTTCAACATACAAGATCTCACTGCTCCGATCTCCTTTCTGGATTTGCGACCACTTGTTTCAAAGCTATCAATGAAAACTACAAGATTTGCGGTCTACTTTGCAAAAGGAGTCTAGAAATACCTCAAAAAATGGCCACAATGTTAATCGTTATTACCACACATGTCCTGAATGTGCAGCAACACACCAACTTTAATGCCCAAGATTTCAGCGCTCTGATCTCAGTTCTGAGCGAGTGACCACTTGTTTCAAAGGGCTTGACGGGTAATTCAAAATTAACTACTTACATCTATGAATAGACCTCATAAGGTGACCCAAAAAGTATTGTCATTTTTTAGAAGAGGAAGGGCATTGTTGTCATTTTAAATTATTGATACGGAGCAAAATCACTTACTACATTCCACGTTAAGTGCTAAGTCAAGAGAGGCGAGCTAGAAAAAAACTCATTTTTTCAGTGGAAATTGAATTTAAGCACTTAATTATGTGGATTTACCAAACACTCCGAATAAGGAAAAATCACTGAACATATCAAAATTCAGTGATAAGTGCTGAAAATAAGTTTTATCAAACAGGCCTTAAAACATTAAAATCGCTTAATGTTTTCAATGATTTGTTACATTTTTCATTTTAATAAAAAATTAGCTAATTTTTTCATTGATTTTATTAACATATTATAAATAATAGTATTAAATTAGTTAAGTTGCTCTTTCTTTGCCTTTATACTTAATCTTTACATATCTTTCGTGTTATTTTAGGTTATGTATGGTTTCACCAAATGTCATTAAATTTCATTATTAATTAGACTAATTTGGTGCTAAATATCATAAAACTTCATGATATTTAATGCAACCAAGCACAACCTTAATGAAAAATCTAGAAGAAGTGTGTAGCTTACACTACCCACTATGTAGGCGTACGTCCTTAGCTATTGGTAGCAACAAAATTTTAAGATGTTGGTTCCTTATTGGATCTGCTTTTTGTTTTCTTATTCTTGTTCACCAGACGGCAAGTTCTTCCAGCTGTTCCTTACCTTTTGGACACCATCCAGGTAATTTCTTCTGTATCTTGTCCATATTATATTTAAAATTCCTTTTAGATTGATTAGAAGAGACATTTAAAATGTTAAAGCCATTGATAAAAATATTGTTTACTTCATTTTTTGCACGTTTGTTAGGTTAGAAGAGGTGAACGCTGGTTTTATTAGGATTGAATTTGAAATAAATTCATGGAGTAAGTTTATCATCAGTTTTAATGTCTAAGCCCCAATGACAATGATCCGTTTATATTTGGTTTGTATGTGGATTTTCTGTAACGCCCTGAAAATCGGGGGTCGAGTGTAACTCAACTCCCGAGTTCCAATGCATCACTTATGCAACATATTTATGATGTTTGAATGTTGTCTGTGTTAGAGCAATAAACATGAGTGAGATTATACCAAAACAAGACAATTCATACCCAGATCAATTGTATAAAAGCAAGCGGAAGACTGAACTGTATATATGTGTATGTAAAGAAACAAAATAAACGTTTCATTATCGAGTATGAATCCTTCTGAGTCACAATATACATGTCTGTTTATAAACAAAATGTCAAAATAAACTAAGTACAATCCCTGTAAATCCCATCGGTCCAAGCCTAGTCGAAGCCGCCAGCGAACTGCATATACGAGAACTCCTCTTGGTCCTCGGCATAATCCGGCTCTGCCTCCAAAGTTGCCGGCTCGCCTAAACCTGAGACAGAGTCTGGTTGGTGTGCGCAACACCGTCCCGTAACGTGGGAGTGAGTAGCTAACAGTGGAACCATAAAGCATAGGTTAACATGTTCATCAAAGCAGTCAAGCAGTAATGATAAAGCAGGAAATCAAACACTCCTAGTTACTCTTATTAATGCAAGTATGAATGCAGGTATGATGGATGCCCTCACTGACATACTCCCTCATGCGACACCCTCTTCGTTCGCGGCATGCTTTCATCCCTCAGTGCTCCACATCTTCCAGGCACATGCAATGCATGCTGAGAATGATTACCGAGTTGTTATTAGTCCATTTCAAACAGCAGGATTGGGAAACTAAGGTACCTCCCTTGTATCATTCCCAAACATGATCCATTCTAGGGTCGTCAGTCCTAGTTAATCTCAGACGACGGTGTGTTTTCTAGGTCACTGCAAGGGCTGCGTGGCTGTTACACGGAATCGTTGCACCACTCCCCCATCACCTTATCAATACGAGGCCTAGCTTATACTCTGTTACTACGGGAAGGCTCGTTGCCTCACCGTAGAATTAAAGTATGCTCGAGGTCACTACACCGGATACGGTCAGGGCTGCCAGGGCTGTTACACGGAATCGTTGCACCACTCCCCCATCACCCATCAAGTAGTGTAGGCCGACAGCTCGAATATAGTGTCCCATACCGGCATAATCGGCTCACGAGTGTGGTTGCTCACTTGGTCACTACGGGAGGCACGTGGCCCTGGGCCAGACGTGGGCCGAATTTCTCGGCTACGGTGTCCCATACCACCATGTCTGGCTCATGAGTCTTAGCGGATCGAGGTACCATGGTTAAAGGGGATTTCACTGGTAAGTTTGGTACCCTAGGTTCATACATTAGCGACCAAACATGGTGAACATACGTAAGACATACGGGTTACTTGATGTATTCGGTTGACTCGAGCGCACAACAAGTTGGGCGATATGAAGCAGCAGAAGCACCTCGTGTGGCCAACCACTATCGCCAACCAAGTACGATGCGGGTTCGCCAACACATCACGTGTGGTGAGATGAATCTCAACCACAACTCCAAGTCCGATCATGGGATAAACGGACTATGGGCATAGTCCCAAGCCCAATCAATTCCCAACCATGGCATGTGAAGTAAAGCATGATAAACAAGATAGATCAAGAACACTAGCAATCATGTTGTAAAGCATATCATGAAGCATGTTATGTAACAAGTTACAAAGCATGTAAAAAAGTATGTTATAAAGCACTATATAAATAGGAATACAAATACATATATCTCATAAGTGAGTGGTTAGGGTAAACAACCACATGGAGGATATCATACATGATTCTAAGGTAGTTGAGAATCACATCTCAGGCACCCACCTAAGGTACTAACACTTAAGCACTTACACTCACAAGCATTTTTACAAACACTTGGAATGCACTATTTCAACATACATGACGTATGTTAGAGGAAAGTGCACTAGGGCTGTCCCTTTACCAAACTAGCATGTTATACGTATATATGATATTCATACAACAAATAATCATGGCAATTACATCAGCAAAATTTATACGTATAGGGTATTTTCTAGAATACCCATTTTCAACATACATAGTGTTTACAAGGGAACTTGTAATACGGCGATTCTTTTCGCCAAGCAATTAATTTATACGCACATAATATATTTACACAACAATTAGTCATGACAAATACATCGCTAAAATATACACGTATACGGTACTTCTTACAATACCGTGTTTCTACATACACGGTGTATATTAGTAAACATGTATCTAGGCGAACCCTTTCGCCAAATAAGTATTTTATCCATATATTATATAATCATACATTAAATAAACATGTCAAACATTTTTCCGAAAAAAATACGTATACGGTATTTCTACGTATACCTAGAGTATGTGAAATTCCATATTCTACAACGTTAATCGAAACAGGAAACGGAAAGCACTTTGTACATGTGCATTTACATGCAGATCATGAATCTATCATTATCTGACATTGAAAGCGTTGAAAACCGTAACTTATACACTTAAAGTCCTCACCTTACGCCGATAAACGCGTAACGGAGTCAGTTCGTTCACCCTCGCTTTGTCTAAGGCACAACGGCAACCTAAGACATGAAATAGGTTAGCTATTTCATAACCTACAACCTATACACTTCAAATCAGACCTAGGGTTAGGGTTTCTTACCTTCAAACAGAATGGATACCGCCGAGAAAACACCTGGAAAGGAGCGGTGTAGGCCGTGCGACAACCGAAAGCAGTAGGAGGAAGATCTCCCACAAATCCCAAGCTATTCTCCCTCTTTTCTCTCTCTCTAGGGTTTTAATCTCAAATTCGTATGGCTATGAGAGGGGCTGTTCTAAGCTCCTTTTATAGCCAAAAACATTCCGAAAATAGACTTAGGTTCAAGGGTTCTTTGCTAATATAGGATATTCGTCACTTTTCCCACTCAAAAGAGAGGTTAAGTAGCCCTCCTTGAGCCAAACGTCGACTTAAACTCACCACCTATGGATCTATGTGGGATTACGTTTTCGACTCGATCGGATTCCCGGATCACACGTGGCGGGCCACTTTCGGTTCGGCGACGGTCGGTGGGCCACGATCGAAATTCCAAGTACATGTAAATGTTCTGAAATTTTTCTTAATCCGAGGGTGTAATTTGGTCGGTCGATTCGACGGTCGGGTTGCTTAACCGACGTGCAGGCGAACGATGCGAGATCACTATTACGATATTTTTATTAGGATGGGAATAGTGTTTTTCACACTCCTCGCTCCGAATCGAAATGAATGGCCGTGGGACATCGGATGGACTGATTTTTGAGATGATTGTCAAGAGTGAGGCGATCCTAGTTCCTTAGCTTCGTGTTAATCGGGCTTAGATGTGCGATCTAGACCTAATCTGAAGTTTCGTTTCATTCGAGAGCAATCGGGAAATGAATTTGGTTCTAAACTTTAGGGTAACCTAGCGTCACTTGTTTTGCAAGTTTTGGGTCTTGCAGATCGTATTTAAAGCGATCCCAACGGATTTCATGGCTAATTGAGTTTAGTACTTAGTTAACTTTGTTAAATTTCTAAAGGATTTAATCCTAATTAATTTCTGGTCGAGGTGGTACTCGATCCAAGGTGTATGAAATTTTGCTGTGTCGTTACTGATCTACCCCCTTAAACAAAAAATTTCGTCCTCGAAATTTATACCTTTTCGTAATCCTCGAGAATCTGAGGGTAGTTCTTCCTGACCTCGGCCTCAGTCTCCCAGGTAGCTTCCTCCTCGGAATGATGTGTTCAAAGTACCTTCACAAGTGGGATGACCTTGCTACGTAATACCTGCTCCTTCCTGTCAAGGATGCGCGTCGGGCGCAACTCATACGTAGCATCCTCACTTAACTGTACCTGCTCCCATCTGATGATATGCAAAGGATCAGGAACGTACTTCTTCAGCATAGATACATGAAATACGTTGTGTACAGAGGCAAGTGGTGTGGGCAAAGCGAGACGATACGCCACATCACCCACTCGATCCAGTATCTGAAATGGACCGATAAACCGCGGTGTGAGCTTCCCCTTCTTCCCAAACCGAAGGACTCCCTTCATAGGGGAAACTCGAAGGAACACATGATCCCCGACCTCGAACTCCAGCGGTCGCCGCCTCGTATCGGCGTAACTCTTCTGCCTGCTCTGCGCTGTAAGTAATCGACGCCTGATAATGTCGATCTTCTCCGTAGTCTTTGTACCAACTCAGGCCAATCAGACTACGCTCGCCAACCTCGGCCCAACAATGCGATGCTCTACAAGACGACCATATAGAGCCTCATATGGCGCCATGCCAATAGTCGCCTGGAAGGGAAAATTTGTTAAGGCGAACTCGCGTACGGAAGACAGTCATCCCAACCGTCCTGAAGTCCAACACACATGCTCGTAACATATCCTCAAGAATCTGATTCACCCGCTCTGTCTGCCCATCAGTCTGAGGATGAAACGCCGTACTGAACTTCAACTTCACACCCATCGCCTCCTGGATACGAGTCCAGAAGATAGATGTGAACCGCGTGTCTCTGTCCGACACGATCTCTAAAGGAACCCCGTGCAGACGGACGATCTCTCTGATGTACAATCTAGCCAGCTCGTCTGCAGAGTTCGTAACTCTGATAGGGAGGAAATGGGCCGATTTGGTCAATCGGTCCACAATCACCCAAATGGAATCGTGTCCCTTCCTCGTCTTCGGCGGCCGGATATGAAATCCATGGAGATGAAGTCCCACTTCCACTCTGCTATGGGCATGAAATGAAAGCAGTCCAGAGGTCGGCGATGTTACGCCTTGACACCTGCCGGCACACGTCGCATGACATCGAGACACATACTCGGCAATGTGGGCCTTCATGTTATCCCACCAATATGTCCGTCTCATATCTCGGGTACATCTTCGTGCTACCGGGATGCATCGCAAGCTTCGAGTTATGGGCGACTCGAGAAGCTCGCGTCTCAAGTCGGAGCACATCGAACGCATAGGCGGCCACGGAATCGTAGACCCCATCGAACCAACTCTCCACTCGAGTCCTCGGCGTCTAGCCCGCTCTCGAAGCTCGGGACAGTAGTATATCGCCCTCCCTGGGCCTCAACAATCCTATCGTCAATAAGTGGCCGCACCGACGTGTGCAACACACTCATATGGCTCCTCGACGGTGAGTCTCCGCCGAAGTCCCGTACGAACTCCACCATGTCCCACTCGGCTATCATCAATGGTGCCGCAAATGCAATCGCCTTCTTGCTCAACGCGTCCGTCACAAGGTTCGCCTTGCCGGGATGGTAGGAAACCTCGAACTTGAAGTCCTTGAGGTCTCCATCCATCAACGTTGTCTCATATTCAAGTCTCATTTGTGTGAATATGTACCTAAGGCTCTTGTGGTCGCAGAAAAGCTCGAACTCCTCTCCGTAGAGGTAATGTCTCCAAAGCTTCAATGCAAAGATGACAGCTGCCAACTCTAGGTCGTGTGTAGGGTAATTCTCCTCGTGCTTCCTTAATTATCTCGAGGCATACGAAATCACCCTGTCCTTCTGCATCAGGACACAACCTAAACCAACGCGAGACGCGTCAGTATATATCGTGTATTTCTCCCCTTGCTCTGGCAATACTAGCACAGGGGCGGACGTCAACTTGTCCTTCAGCTCCTTGAAAGCTGCTTCCGCCTTCTCATTCCAGGCGAACTTCAAGTCCTTCCGAGTCAACTGAGACAATGGCCTGGCGATCTTCGAGAAATCCCGAATGAAGCGCGTACGTAATACCCGAGCCCGGACCAAGGAAACTCCTCACCTCATGAATCGACTCAGTACAGCGCAATCCCGAATCTGCAGCCTACCTTAGCAAGGTCCACGCTATCCCATCCTTAGACACTACGTGTCCCAGAACTTGACTTCCTCCCGCGAAGTCGCACTTCTTGTATTGTGCGAGCATGTGGTTCTTCTCCAGATGTACCCAAAGCACCGCTCTCAAGTGCTCCTCGTGCTCCTCCCGACTCGTAGAGTATATCAAGATGTCGTCATAAAAACGATGACGAATCGGTACAGAAGGGCGAAATACCGGTTCATCAGATCCATGAACACGGGGCGGGTGCGTTCGTAAGGCCGAAAGATTTGCTTTCGCACGTCCTCCTCTCTCACGCGCAGCGGTGGTACCCCGTGAAGATCAATCTTCGAGAAATACTTCGCCCCCCTCAACTGATCGAACAGATCATCTATCCTGGGCAAAGGATACTTGTTCTTCACCGTGACCTGGTTCAACCTACGGTAATCAATACACAACCGTAGCGACCCGTCCTTCTTCTTCACAAATAGCACAGGTGCTCCCCAAGGAGACACACTAGGTCGTATAAAACCCTTGTCTACCAGATCGTCAATCTGTTTCCGTAACTCCTCCATCTCACATGGAGGCATACGATAAGTCGGCAGTGAGATGGGTGTCGCACCCGGCGTAAGATCGATTGTGAAATCGATCTCGCGTCGAGGAGGTAAACCAGGAATAGTCTCAAACACGCCTGCAAATTCTCGAACCACCGGCGTACCCTCTACTGTCGGACCATCAATCGGCACAAGTAAAGCAGCGTAACAATCAACGGGCGGGGCAGGCCAACTGACTGCACTGGAAACGTAAAAGCTGAGCCGTCAGGTCCATAGGCCGTCACGATCCGAGTATCGCAATCTACCTCCGCCCTCATCTTGGCGAGCCAATCCATACCAAGGATAACGTCGTAGTGCCATAGTGGAGCAACAATGAGGTCGACGAGCACTGTGCTGCTACCCAAAACTATCGGACAACCCTCACACAACTGTGTGACATCGAAACAGTCCCAAGTGGCCGTAGTGAGTCTCATTCCCTTTGTGGGAATCGTAGGCAAAGATAGACGTTTAACCGCCCCACAAGAAATAATAGAAGTAGTGGACCCAGTGTCCACCAATAAAGAAACGGGAGTACCATGAATATAAGCCGTACCCTCAAAAGCCGTCGGTGTCGAAATCGACGTCTCAGGTGCCTCAGCCACAAGCGTATGAACGGGCGCCTGCTGCTGACGGTTCGACTGAGGAGCCAAGGGTCGCTGTGGCGGCCTGAAGCGCGACACAGGAGGTCGGAAGGAAGGATGTGCGGTGCAGTCTGCAGAGGTGGAGTCGATAAAGCATGTGGACGAGAACGACCAATCATCCGCGGCGGAGAGAATCCACTATCCTTCATCCTCGCGAAACAACTCTCAATAGAATGACCCCGCCCCGCAATAGGTACAGTCACAATAGTGGCGCCCACCGGAGCCCCGGCCAGGCCGTGTGATCTGGGAGGCGAGTCACCACGCGCCTCTTGCCTAGGATAGGGCGCTCCGTACCTCCTATCGTGGCCTCGCAACCATAGCACCACGAGATCGGGCCAACCGGTCCACATCACCTTTCGGCCGTCATAGACATGTGGACCAATGCCGCGTAGGTGGGGATGCGAGGCAAAGCATATCCTCGACCGTATCTCCGTCGCAAACCCAAAAGGAGAAACGACGCATCCGCATACGTTCATCCACCGGTATAGTCGGGACAAAGCGGCCCAACTCGTGAAGCGGTGCTCTACTGCGTGTCGTCATGCCTCCCTGCCTGAGGCGCAGAAACTCATCCTCCCGCTCATGTCAATAAGTCTGCGGGTAGTATTTCTCGTGGAACCGGAACTCGAAAGCCTCCCAGGTCCACACGTGTCTGCTACGACGGTGCACCGCAACACGCTATCCCACCAACCGGCCTCCTCTCAAACATGAAAGCGGCCGGCTCCACCGCTCGCCTGTGAGCAATGCAAAGCATCCGAAGCATCTTAGAGATGCGGTCAAGCCAGAACTCTGCCTCCTCGGGTCTGTGAGAACCCATAAATGAGGGAGGCCTCAAGCGCTGAAATCGCTCGAGTAGATCGGGTGTACCTGCATCTCCTAGGAGGTGCGACGGGTGTGGGCAGAGGCACATCCTCAAACTGAGCAGGAGGCTCAGAAGGCTCATCAGGATGTGCAGATGTCGTAGGTGGAGGCGCACTACCACCATGGGATAAGGCCTCAACGATAGTGGCCATAAGCCAGCTGTACGTCTTCTTTAGCTTCTGTCCGCTGCCGGCTTCTTCTTCCTTCTTCTTCTATCGTATCTATTGTGATGCATCATCAACATCAGCTGCTCAAATCTATCAGTCGGCGGAGCAGCCTGGGGGTCATGCTGCGCAGATGAAGACGCCCGGTACTGCTCACGAACCGGGGGCGTGTAAGGTGGCAATCCACCGGCAGGACCAGCAGGAGGCTGATCAGAACCTAACCCATGGTCCGCAGGACCGCCACTACCAGAAGGGAGTCGGTCCATGGAGCCGGTCAAAGCGGAGATGTGCCGTGCTCCGCGTATCTTTGTCGCGGCATGCCCTATACAACATAGGGTACAACATTTGTGAGATGACAGATAACCCACATCATAAAGCACTTTAAGCATTCCACACATCATTAAAACAAAAGAGGCTACATGCCTTTCATTTACCCAAAATTGTCATAATACATGCAGTACCGAGTTACATGAAATCATGACAGAAATCACATGATAGCCAATACATCCACATCATCAAACACTTAGAACACGCTACTATCTATTACATCAACTACATGAAGACATAAACCGCCTACCGCGGCAACTAAAAACAAACAACAGCACACAACTACGTGGATGACTAAGCATCCGAAGCAGGCGGTGGAGGAGGAGAATTCTTGTCCTGTAAACAACATAAGATGGCCTTCAAGGTGCAAGACACCTTGCTGAGCTTGGTTTGGACCCGCCCGACTTCCTGTCGCAGGGCAGCTTGGCCCTCCTCGAGACGGGTTAAACGCGCATCTATGGAGTGTGCAATGTTCACGATCTGTCGCAATAGGAATGTAGGCACGCACAAGTTCGCCCCCTGCCCCACTTGGTACAGAAAGTCTACCATGAGTCGTGTGCACTTGTTGCAATTACTGTGCCTAGGGTAGAGATTGTATGTGAAGATATGATGTAGTAGGCGGAAGTCGTCTGACATGTGGGATGCTAGCAGGCTTTTGTTCGGCTGCCACTAAGCCAGTTTGCTGCCACTAAGCCAGTTTGCCACCACAAAGGTAACGTGTGCGACGATCTTTTTCATGAACAGTCCCCCAGATTCTGCTCGCTAGCATGAACGTCACCAAGAGACACGTCAATAGATGGTCTAGAAGTGATTTGGGATCGACACGTGCAATTAGGATCGAGCACGAACTCGATCAAAATGCCTATTTTCGATGAACTTCGCCAAATAGCAAAATCGGGAAAACCTAAGACTGTTTCTATATTTTTCTCGCACCCTCCTACGTTATAATGCGTCAACGTACGTCGTGGGAACATAACTCAGGTCCGGTTTAATCAAAATCATGCTCTGATACCAACTTGTAACGCCCTGAAAATCGGGGGTCGAGTATAACTCAACTCCCGAGTTCCAATGCATCACTTATGCAACATATTTATGATGTTTGAATGTTGTCTGTGTTAGAGCAATAAACATGAGTGAGATTATACCAAAACAACAATTCATACTCCAGATCAATTGTATAAAAGCAAGCGGAAGACTGAACTGTATATATGTGTATGTAAAGAAACAAAATAAACGTTTCATTATCCAGAGTATGAATCCTTCTGAGTCACAATATACATGTCTGTTTATAAACAAAATGTCAAAATAAACTAAGTACAATCCCTGTAAATCCCATCGGTCCCGGCAGCCTAGTCGAAGCCGCCAGCGAACTGCATATACGAGAACTCCTCTTGGTCCTCGGCATAATCCGGCTCTGCCTCCAAAGTTCTTAGGCTCGCTTAAACTTGAGACAGAGTCTGGTTGGTGTGCGCAACACCGTCCCGTAACGTGGGAGTGAGTAGCTAACTTAGTGGAACCATAAAGCATAGGTTAACATGTTTATCAAAGCAGTCAAGCAATAATGATAAAGCAGGAAATCAAACACTCCTAGTTACTCTTATTAATGCAAGTATGAATGCAGGTATGATGGATGCCCTCACTGACATACTCCCTCATGCGACACCCTCTTCGTTCGCGGCATGCTTTCATCCCTCAGTGCTCCACATCTTCCAGGCACATGCAATGCATGCTGAGAATGATTACCGAGTTGTTATTAGTCCATTTCAAACAGCAGGATTGGGAAACTAAGGTACCTCCCTTGTATCATTCCCAAACATGATCCATTCTAGGGTCGTCAGTCCTAGTTAATCTCAGACGACGGTGTGTTTTCTAGGTCACTGCAAGGGCTGCCAGGGCTGTTACACGGAATCGTTGCACCACTCCCCCATCACCTTATCAATACAGGCCTAGCTTATACTCTGTTACTACGGGAAGGCTCGTTGCCTCACCGTAGAATTAAAGTATGCTCGAGGTCACTACACCGGATACGGTCAGGGCTGCCAGGGCTGTTACACGGAATCGTTGCACCACTCCCCCATCACCCATCAAGTAGTGTAGGCCGACAGCTCGAATATAGTGTCCCATACCACCATAATCGGCTCACGAGTGTGGTTGCTCACTTGGTCACTACGGGGCACGTGGCCCGGCCAGAGGCCGACGGCTCGGCCACGGTGTCCCATACCACCATGTCCGGCTCATGAGTCTTAGCGGATCGGTACCATGGTTAAAGGGGATTTCTTTGGTAAGTTTGGTACCCAGGTTCATACATTAGCGACCAAACATGGTGAACATACGTAAGACATACGGGTTACTTGATGTATTCGGTTGACTCGATCGCACAACAAGTTGGGCGATATGAAGCTTAAGCACCTCGTGTGGCCAACCACTATCGCCAAGCGAAGTACGACGGGTTCGCTAACACATCACGTGTGGTGAGATGAATCTCAACCACAACTCCAAGTCCGATCTGGGATGTCCTGGACTATGGGCATAGTCCCAAGCCCAATCAATTCCCAACCATGGCATGTGAAGTAAAGCATGATGAACAAGATAGATCAAGAACACTAGCAATCATGTTGTAAAGCATATCATGAAGCATGTTATGTAACAAGTTACAAAGCATGTAAAAAGCATGTTATAAAGCACTATATAAATAGGAATACAAATACATATATCTCATAAGTGAGTGGTTAGGGGTAAACAACCACATGGAGGATATCATACATGATTCTAAGGTAGTTGAGAATCACATCTCAGACCCACCTAAGGTACTAATACTTAAGCACTTACACTCACAAGCATTTTTACAAACACTTGGAATGCACTATTTCAACATACATGACGTATGTTAGAGGAAAGTGCACTAGGGCTGTCCCTTTACTAAACTAGCATGTTATACGTATATATGATATTCATACAACAAATAATCATGGCAATTACATCAAAGCAAAATTTATACGTATAGGTATTTTCTAGAATACCCATTTTCAACATACATAGTGTTTACAAGGGAACTTGTAATACGGTGATTCTTTTCGCCAAGCAATTAATTTATACGCACATAATATATTTACACAACAATTAGTCATGACAAATACATCGCTAAAATATACACGCTTATACGGTACTTACAATATCGTGTTTCTACATACACGGTGTATATTAGTAAACATGTATCTAGGCGAACCCTTTCGCCAAATAAGTATTTTATCCATATATTATATAATCATACATTAAATAAACATGTCAAACGTTTTTCCGAAAAAATCACGTATACGGTATTTCTACGTATACCTAGAGTATGTGAAATTCCATATTCTACAACGTTAATCGAAACAGAAACGGAAAGCACTTTGTACATGTGCATTTACATGCGCATCATGAATCTATCATTATCCGACATTGAAAGCGTTGAAAACCGTAACTTATACACTTAAAGTCCTCACCTTACGCCGATAAACGCGTAATGTGAGTCAATTCGTTCACCCTCGCTTTGTCTAAGGCACAACGGCAACCTAAGACATGAAATAGGTTAGCTATTTCATAACCTACAACCTATACACTTCAAATCAGACCTAGGGTTAGGGTTTCTTACCTTCAAACAGAATGGATACCGCCGAGAAAACACCTGGAAAGGAGCGGTGTAGGCCGTGCGACAACCGAAAGTAGTAGGAGGAAGATCTCCTACAAATCCCAAGCTATTCTCCCTCTTTTCTCTCTCTCTCTCTCTAGGGTTTTAATCCCAAATTCGTATGGCTATGAGAGGGGCTGTTCTAAGCTCCTTTTATAGCCAAAAACATTCCGAAAATAGACTTAGGTTAATATAGGATATTCGTCACTTTTCCAGCTCAAAAGAGAGGTTCTGGTAGCCCTCCTTGAGCCAAACGTCAGACTTAAACTCACCACCTATGGATCTATGTGGGATTACGTTTTCGACTCGATCGGATTCCCAGATCACACGTGGTGGGCCACTTTCAGTTCGCCACGGTCGGTGGGCCACGATCAGAAATTCCAAGTACATGTAAATGTTCCTGAAATTTTTCTTAATCCGAGGGTGTAATTTGGTCTGATTCTGACGGTCAGGTTGCTTAATACTGACGTGCAACTGAACGATACCAGATCACTATTCCTGATATTTTTATTAGGATGGGAATAGTGTTTTTCACACTCCCTCGCTCCGAATCGAAACGAATGGCCGTGGGACATCGGATGGACCTGATTTTTGAGATGATTGTCAAGTCCAGTGAGGCAGTCCTAGTTCTTTAGCTTCGTGTTAATCGGGCTTCCGATGTGCGATCTAGGCCTAATACGAAGTTTCGTTTCATTCCCGAGAGCAGCCGGGAAATGAGTTTGGTTCTAAACTTTAGGGTAACCTAGCGTCACTTATTTTGCAAGTTTTGGGTCTTACAGATCGTATTTAAAGCGATCCCAACGGATTTCATGGCTAATTGAGTTTAGTACTTAGTTAACTTTGTTAAATTTCTAAAGGATTTAATCCTAATTAATTTCTGGTCGAGGTGGTACTCGATCCAGTGTACGGAAATTTACAGGTCGTTACATTTTCAAATGTATTAAGTATGTAGACTTGCCAAGATAACGAACTATGGAAATATTTACTCAAGTTAAAAGTTGATTTCTCAACCTTGGACTGCAACTAGTATATAATCTTATATATTCTCATGAGCTGTGAAACATAATCCAATTACAGATATGCCACAACACAGCATATAGTCTTACACGCATTGTTATTTTCCTGTCATGCTCGTAAATCATTGAAATTCCTCTGTTGGAGACATTTTGCTTTAAGGACATATATAATTGGAAAGCTCGATGTCAGATAGGAACAGCAGTACATAATAATTTTAAAAAAGACTTGTAACATTTTAAAGAAAGTTTTCCAACTTCTTCATCACAATATATAGAATAATAGTACTTTGAAACTGGCAATTTACATGTTTGAAAAATTATTAGGAACAGCAGTACATAATAATTTCTTCAAATTCGTTGGTATTACAACTAAGTAAAATGTCCTAAAAAATCAGATCTGTGATAAAAACAGTAAATAAAGAATTTACTGACATGGCATAACATGATTTGAATTGATTGAGTACTTTCATTGGTGAATGGTCATCTTTGAATTCCCATAACATGAGCAGACTGATGTGATAGTCCTGATTGGAAAATCAACCATCCCTCTTGAATTTCCATGTTATGCAGCTCTAGAATCTGGATAATGGTATAATTTTATATAAGGTAGGAGGGTCTTTGCTATGCATCATGCGCTATTTTCGTACTTGACATCCTAGAATGTCTAGATTCTTTAAGGACTCTTATTGTCGTTTGTTGCAATCAGTGTTCAAAATATCAGTATTGTGTTACGTATCACATCCTTGGGATACAGATATTTATCGGTTATTGAGGGATATATCGTTTGTATTGGGTAATTTATTAAACTTCTTGGAAAACATGGGGAAACATTGGGGAAATGGTTGAATTTTTGAATGAAACTTCAGGGATTGTTAAAAAAGACATTAACACACATTTTAAAATCATAATATCTCAAAAAGGAAGTGCACATAATAGGTTTCTTTTGAATAGGGTCCTAAGCTATGCGCTATTTGACTGAACTAATGCAACTATATTCAAATTGAATGCATAACATATAGAGTGTATGTGATGATCATTTAATCAGTGTTCGGAATATCGATACTATCGGCCGATATTATCGTTATCGCACCACTGCGAGACGATACACCCCCGATAACCCCCGGAAGATACCAAAAAATCCCAAATTCAGATGTCGGCCAATATATCGTCGATATCGCACGATATTTCGACGATATCAAGCGATTTCGTGTGGAGAATCAAAAAATATATGAATTAGAAAAAAAAAAGGAAATCGGAGAGTACCTGGTTGTAGCGGTGATCGGAGGTGGGCCATTCGATAGGATTTTCTTGCCATTTTCTTCATCTTCCATCTTTCTCGGAGATTCTGGCGAGGAATCAGGCTGGATCGACGAAAACTTCCTTCCGGAGCGAGATTTGAGGGGTTGCGTGTGTGAGAGAGGGATCGGACTGCGGGGATGGCGAAAAAATGGAGAGGGAAGTGAAAGAGGGGCGCGAATTAGGGAAATCGGACCGCGTACTGAGCTACTCAGTACGCTCTTATCGTACTGAGTAAATTCTGTAGGGCCCGTTGTTATCCCTACACGCAGCCCATGGTTCATCCACACCATCCATCCGTTTTTCCAGATCATTTTAGGGGTTGAGCCCAAAAATAAAGTATATAAAAATCTCAAGTAGACCATACCAAAGGAAACAGTGGAAATATTGATTTCCACCGTTGAAATATTTATAAGGCCCCCAACGATGTTTACTTGCCATCCAAACTGTTCATAATATCACAAAGACATGGATGAATGGAAAAGACAAATAGAATCTTGATCCAAAACTTCTTTGGACCCCCCACGAACTTTTCAATGGTAGACTTCAATTCAAACGGTTTCAGGTGGTGTGGTCCACTTGAGCTTTGGATATGATTAATTTTCCGTTTAAATATCTGAAATTATATGATAAAACGGATGGACGGATTTGATAAAATGCATGAATGACAGTGGGCCCCACAGAGTTTACTTAGTACACAGTGGGCAATCAGCTTCAGCGGATGGGGTGTCCTGGTGCATTACTTAGTACGCTTGTATCGTACTCAGTAAACTCATTTGGGCCCACCTTTAATGTATGTGGTCCATCCATGCCGTCCATCCGCTTTCCCATCTAATTTAACCATTAATACCATATTTTAGAAAAATATAAGATCATACCATAGGAAATAATGGTGATACTGATTTCCACCGTTGAAACCTTTCTCCACTGTTTTCTATAGTGGGGTCCACTCGAGCTCTGGATTTGACCTATGTTTTGGCTCATGCTATAAAATGATCTCTTCAAATGTATGGACGGTTTAGATAGAAAAAATACATCATGGTGGGACCCACGTAACTAGGTGACGTCTTGTGGCCCGTCAGGGACGCGGATTGCGTACTGAGTAACTTGGTACGCTAAGCGTACTGAGTGAACTCTGTGGGCTCCATCATGATTTGCATATGTTATCTACTCCGTCTATCCATTTTAAAAGATAATTTTAGGGCTCCATCCCAAAAATGAAGTATATCCAAATCTCAAGTGGACCTCACCATGGGAAACAGTGTGAATTGAAATTTTACTGTCAAAAATTTCTTAGGGCCACAGAAGTTTTGGATCAATCTGTTATTTGTTTTTTCCCTTCCTCCATGTCTGTGTAATATTATGAAATGGTTGGATGACAAATAAACATCACCGTAGGCCCTACCAAGATTTCAACGGTGAAAGTCATTATTCCCACTGTTTACTGTAATGCGGCACACTTGAGCTTTGGGCATCCTATTCTTCAATTTTATATTCGACCACTAAAATGAGCTGGAAAAACGGATGGGCGGTGTGGATAACCCACACACATTCACGGTATGCCCAACTGATTTTACTCAGTACCGTAAAAGCCTATTGAAAATCCGAATTCGCCCGTTAGTGACGGGCGTTCATACGCGTACTCAGTACGCTCTTATCTTACTGAGTAAACTCTGTTGGGCCCACCGTGATTACACGTGGTTTATCGACGCTGTCCATTCGTTTTTACTAATCATTTTAGGTGTTGAGCCCAAAATTGAACCATATCCACAACTCAAGTGGACCACATTACAGGAAACAATGTTGAATGAACGTTGACCATTAAAAATGTTTTGGGAGCCATAAAAGCTTTGGATCAACCTGATATTTATTTTTTCCGTTCATTTGAGTCTTTAGGACCCAATCAACAGATTGGATGTCAAATAAACAGTACAATAGGCCTTAGGAGGATTTTAATGGTGGATATCCAATCATTATTGTTTTCCTTTGGTGTGGTCCACCTGCGATTTCTATCCCTATTATTTTTTGTACTAATACTAAATTGATCCGTAGAAATGGATGAATGGAATGGATGAAACAAATATATTATGGTGGAGCCCACATATCACTGACCACCAGCCATGGGGCCCTATACAAAGGAAATTTATTACGTGCATCTTTTTTTGAGATGTTATGATTTAAAAGTATGTATTAAGGGCGTTTTTAACAATCCCTAAAGTTTCATTAAAAAATTCAACCATTTTCTCAATGTTTCCTCATGTTTCCCAAAAAGTACGATAAACTATGCGATACAAACGATATATCCTATACGATAACTGATACGTATCTGTATCCCAAGGGTGCGATACATTGTGCGATACCGATATTTCGAACACTGCATTTAATCAAACATTCCTAAATACTTCGAAATTAGTCTCAATTAACAACTGGTTGATGGGAATTTTTTTTATAAATATTTTAATAATTTTTAATTAAAAAATGATTTTTATTTTCCGAAAATTGATAAGGACTTAACAAATCAGTAGATTAACCCTCATACACGCTTGATTTTATGTTTGGGGTGCAACATTGCAAGCAATTTGGGAGAAATGGAGAAAATTTGAATTTTCCCTAAATCGGACAACCTACACTCAAATTTCGAAATTAGAGTGTATGTGACAATCATTTCATCAAATACTCCTAAATACTTTGAAATTAGTCTCAAGTGACAGCTGGTTGAAGGGAAATTTCAAAAAAAATATTGTATAATATTTTAATAAATTTTAATTAAAAAATTAATTTTTTCCCCAAAATTTGACTTAACAAATCAATAGATCAACTCTCATGCATGCTTGATTTCATGTTTGGAGTGCAACATTGCAAGCAATTCGAGAGAAATTGAGGAAATTTCGATTTTTTTTTATAATTTTCCTCAAATTGGACCACCTACACTCAAATTTCGAAATTAGAGTGTGTGTGATGATAATTTCATCAAATACTCCTTAAAACTTTGAAATTAGTCTCAATTGACAGTTGGTTGAAGGAAAATTTTGAAAAAATAAAATGGAGAACATGAAGAACCAATGGATACTGAAATCAAAGCTTCAACTCCATCCTTTTTCATGCAAAACATGAAGAAACAATGGATTGTAACCATTTGACATTGATTTAACATTATTTCAACAAAAAAGGGATTGAAAATTGAAAAATGCTCATCGGATTGAACATGTGGGATATATCGGCACTACTTGTGTGCTTCGTATCGCACAAGCGGGATACAAGATATATCGTGTGATATATCGGCCGATATTGTTGATATTTAAAACATTGCTTAACACACTTTTAAATCATAACACCTTAAAAAAGAAGTGCACATAATATGTTTTCTTTGTATAGGGTCCTAGGCTATATGTTGTTTGACTAAACTAATGCAACCATTTAGAGTGTGATGATCATTCAAATTGAATGCATAACATTTAGAGTGTATGTGATGATCATTTTATCAAACACTTCTAAATACTTCTAAATTAGTCTCAATTGATAGCTAGTTGAAGGGATTTTTTGTTTTTTAAAAAAATAAAATGTTATTAATTTTTAATGAAAAAATTATTTTTATTTTCCAAAAATTGACAAGGACTTGACAAATCAGTAGATCAACCCTCATACTTGCTTGATTTCATATTTGGAGTGCAACATTGCAAGCATTTTGAGAGAAATTGAGGAAATTTTGAAAATTTCCCAAATCAGACCACCTACATTCAAATTTCGAAATTAGAGTGTATGTGATGATCGTTTCATCAAATACCCCTAAATACTTTGAAATTAGTCTCAATTGACAGCTAGTTGAAGGAAAATTTCGAAAAAAACATGGAGAACCAATGGATATCGAAATCAAATCTCCAACTAAATGATTTTTCATGCAACACATAAAGAACCAATGAATTTATAACCATTTGAAACTGATTTAACATAATTTCAACAAAAAAAGGGATAAAAAATTGGAAATGCTCTCCGGATCGAACATGTAAGATATATCAACACTACCTATGCCTTTCGTATCGCACATGTGGGATACAAGATATATCGTGGGATATTTCGGCTGATATCGTCGATATTTAAAGCATTGATTGTGGGATATATCAGTCGATATTGGGGGCCCTCTTTTGTCGCTATTATTCCAAAGGCGGAGGGGGCGGAAAACATCAAAGATTTTAGGCCCATCAGTCTGATCGGCAACCCTTGTAAATTCGTGGAGAAAATTCTTGCTACCAGATTCCAAGAAGTGCTCCTGTCTATCATTGCTGAAATTTAGAGCGCGTTTGTGTTTGGTCGCTAGATTCTGGAGAGTGCACTCGTTTCTCACGAATGCATTGTTTCATTCATTCAGTGTGTAAATCGGGGGTGGTTTGCAAGCTTGATCTTGAGAAAGTGTTTGATTGTGTGGACTGGGATTTCCTGGACTACATGTTGGGAAGGTTTGGTTGCGGTCAGATTTGGAGGCCTTGGATCAGGGAATGTGAAAGGGGCGAGCTAACAGTCCTTGGGGGGGGGGGGGTGAATAACACTATGCCAAATAAAAATTCAAAGTACAAATATAATGAATAAATCACTGATCTCAATAGCAATAGTATTGAGAAATTGATTCAAACTTTGTTCATAGGACAACCTTATACCAAAAACAAATGTTTTAGGTAGGACAACTTGATTTCATGAACGTAGTAAGGATCAAGATCACAAACTAAGCAAGAGATAATAGAGAGCCATCTATTACAAGCATTCAACACAACTAAATTACAATTATTCACCACATATACAAAAATTTAAACCATTTGCCACAAACATCAGAAGTTATAGTGGTTCGGTGTGTACACCAACTGTTCTCAAACAGCCACACCTACTCCACTCCCAATAATCACAACCCACGTGATATTGGCGTTGATGCAGGACAATTAACCACTTGCTCTAAAAGCTCGAACTGTTAGAGTAAAATTAAGCACTACCAAATCACAACCCAGGCCCAGGCCCCACATCTCATGGGTTAGGACTTCGGCTGAACCCCCTTCGTAGGCCCCAAATCACATGGGCTGCCCACCTCGAGTGTGTCCCCGCATCCCACGGGCTACCCCACTCGAGCTCGGTGTGAAATGCGCATTACTCACCCCTGGTAAGGAGTCTCGAACACGAGACCTCCCCCGTAGGCCCCAAATCGCATGGGTCACCTACCCCGAGTGTGCCCCTGCATCCAACAGGCGACCCCACTCGAGCCCAGTGTGAAAATGCCCCTGCATTAATCACCCTTGGTGAGGAGTCTCGAACACGAGACCTTCCGCTCTTATACCAATTTGATGCAGGACAATTAACCACTTGCTCTAAAAGCTTGAGCTGTTAGAGTATGGCGAATTAATCCTTTTATCTCATAGCTCAGGCCCCACATCTCATGGGTTAGGACCTCGGCCGAACTCCCTTCGTGGGCCCCAAATCACATGGGCCGCTCACCTCGAGTGTGTCCCCGCATCCCACGAGCTACCCCACTCGTGCCCGGTGTGAAATGAGCATTAATCACCCCTGGTGAGGAGTCTCGAACACGAAACCTCCCCCGTGGGCCCCAAATCACATGAGTCACCTACCCCGAGTGTGCCCCTGCATCCAACGGGCGACCTCACTCGGGCCCAATGTGAAAATGCCCCTGTATTAGGTGTTCACTAATAATCAAGGTTTTCACAGGTTTACCTTAAAACGTATACAGTTGTATTTTTCATATGGGCTATCATAAACAAAACTCCACGCTGAGATTTTCTGGCTATCTCAGTCAAAACCAATACATGAGATTTTTTGAATATCTCAAAGAAACTAAAAACAAAAATACAGAATGATACTTATCGTCCTTTTTGAAGACGTATTTGATGTAGCTTGTTGAACCGCTTCGTTTGATGTAGAACGTTTAATGTCCAGTAATACAATCAAGTGTTCTAGGTTTTAATTGATTTTAAATTATTTCAAACCTTAGGCTACTTGTTTGAATCCTTTAGATCTCAAAAAGAAGAGTAATTACTCTCTTAAAAAAAAAAATAAGATTCATAAACTAGAGATCAAAGAATCAAAACAAAAGGCTATAAACATAAATTTAAAATACTGCACAATAGCTTGATGATAGTGGGGACTTCTCTCTTTTTCAATGGAGGCTTTTCCTAGTTTGAATTAATTAATTTGGAATGAGAGAAGGCCTCTATTTATAGGCTGAAATTCGGTTGCTTCGAATCGTGTAAGGTCTCCTTCGACTCATCTAAGATTCAACAAAATTTCAAATTTTCGGCACGATCGGATAAAACTGTTCTTCGACTGGTCAAGGGCCCTGCTCGACTAGTCGAGGGCCCTGTTCAACTGGTCGAGCACTGCCTTCAACTGGTCGAGGGTGCTAAAAATAGCTTGCTGGACTTTGAGTCGAGCACCCTTTGACTGGTCGAGCACCCTGCTTAACTGGTCGAGAAATCACCAAAAATATCCGTTTTTTGAGTTTGAATCTTGGACTGGTCGAAGTTTTTCTTGGACTCGTCGAACCAAGGCTTGGACTAATCGAACTAAGGCTTAGACTAGTCGAACTAAAGCCTAATAAACATATAAAACCCCGTATAAGTTTAACATTTGAAAGAACTTAAGTCTGAGGTCTTTCTAGGGTCATTTATACCTGAGAAAGCTGGACATTGAAGTGTATAGAACGAATCTTCTGCTTGAAGGTGGAGCTTGATCTTCTACTAGTAGTAGAACTTGAGTATTCTTTAGCTTGCATTATCCACATCTTGAACTCGTTCTTGCACTATACACTCTTCATGGTTTGTTCTTGAAGGTGAACTTTCCATCACTTGAAGGTGAACTTTCCGTCACTTGAAGGTGTTTTGTCTCATCAAAATTAGACAAAATAAAAATGTGCACGACACTTGCAATCACAAACGTGTGCACAACACTTACAGAATGTATCTCGTCGGCTCACTTCTTTATTCTGGTAAATGGATCTCTAAAAGGCTTTTTTGAGGGTTTGAGGGGTTTGTGCCAGGGCGATCTGCTGTCCCCGTTTCTGTTCGTTGTCGTTGTGGAAGCTCTCAAAAGGGCATGAGTTAGGTCTGTTCCATAGCTTTTCAGTTTTTGCCTCAGGACCGGCGATCACCCATCTTCAATTTGCGGACAACACTATTCTTTTTTGTGAAGCGAATGAAGGTATGATTGACAACTTGAAGCATCTCTGGGACTCGGTTATCGAAAGAATCGAATGCAGGCTCTCAATATGGAAGAGTCGTCATCTGTCTTTGGGAGGTCATATTGTTCTCATTAAAGCTGCATTCTCCAATTTCCATCTTTAAATGCCCCAAATCGGTGTCTAATAGGCTTGAAAAGATTAGATGCGACTTCCTTTGGAACGACAAAGCGGATGGCAACAAATTCCACCTTCTCAGATGGGACGAAGTTTGTAAGCCTCATAGGGAGGGGTTGGTCTGAGGAAGTTGGAGTTGATGAACATGGCTTTGTTGGGTAAATGGCTCTGGCAGTTTGCAACAGAGGAAGAGAAGCTTTGGAGGCAGGTGCTGAAGGCTAAATACGGGACCGCCCTAGGAGACTGGTGGCCAAAACAATCCTCTTCATATCTATCATCCGGAATACGGAAGTCTATCTACCTGATAATTCCGAAATTCAAAGAGGTGATTGCTTTCAAGATTGGGACTGGATCTCACATCCGATTCTGGGAAGACCCTTGGATTGGAGAAGGGTTGTTGAAAGACATGTTTCCTATGTTGGCTCAGCTGGCATCAGATAGCAATGTTACTTGACATATGTTATTCCATAAATGGCGCAGAGACAGTTTGGGGGCTGCCTTGTCGAAGAGGTCTGTCGGATGATGAAGTCGCTTCCCTCTTATCCCTGCTGGAGAGACTCAAGGGCGTTGAGATCGACATGGGCGAGGAGGATTCTCGTCTGGAAAGGTCAAGGTTCAGACAGGTTCTCAGTCCGATTGTTTTACAATCTTCTCTCGGCATCTTCTCTTCCTTCTTCCCATTGTTTCCACTTTTGGAACTATGGGGCCCCAATGAAGGTAGCTGCTTTCATCTGGTTGGCAGGTAGAAACTAGATTTTAACGGTGGATAACCTGACCAAAAGAGGTATGATCCTGCCTAATGTCTGCCTGCTGCGCTGAATCAGTGAACCATATATTCATTCACTGCCAATTCTCCAATCTGATTTGGAATGCATTCCTATCTTGTCTTCACATTCCCTGGGTCATGAAGGGCACTTTCTCCTCCTTACTGGCGTCATGGCAAGGTTGTGACATTCGGAAAGAGAGGAAATTGGTTTGGCAGCTTGTGGTCATGGCTGTTCCTTGAACTATTTGGACAGAGCAGAACCTGTGCTGTTTTGAGAACAAGGTGGAGTCAGCCATTCGGGTTACTTGGAAGGCAAAATGCCTAGTTGCTGAGTGGGCTTCAATTGCTTCTCCCGCTGAAGCCTGCGTGCTTCGTTCTTTGCTCGAGTTGTAGCTATGTTTGTATTCTTTTCGAGCCTTTGGTCCATTCTTTAATAAAATTGTTAATTCTAAAAAAGAAAGATTTATCAGCCGATATTGTTGATATTTAAAACATTGGTTGCAGTATAAAAATGAGGAAAAACATGGTTGAGACTTGCTTTGGTAGGTTATTTTATCTTCTTGTACAAGTAGGCAAACTATATTATCTCTATGTCTTGGATTTAGTATCCATTCAATAGATTATCATTAATGTTTTGTTTGAACAGGTCTGTTGTGCTTTGTGAATTATAATACCAACACACACAAATGTATGCATGAACTAATCGCGGTTATGATTCGATGATTTTGGTATTTTATATCTTTCAAGATTCACAACTGGTTGTTTTGTTTTCTTCTTTAGAAATATGCTAGACATGCCCAGTTGGGTGAAAATTTTGAATTAGATCGTTCTACTTTGTGATCTGATAGTGTTTTTTCATGGCCTGTGTATCAACAGCCATTCTCAGGTAGAGGGTTCTGTCGGAACAAATATTTATTTCAGGGACATCATCTCTCTCTCTCTCTCTAAGAAGCGAGAGGAAGGGAGGGAGACGACAAGAAAATATTGGAACATCAATTTGGAAGAGATAGTGGAATGACTCTTTGATTGTATGAACCAAAGGGAGCAATGCTTTTGGTTTTCCCCACCAAGTTGGAAACCAAATGGATTTATCTTTTGACCTATATATATATATATATATATATATATATATATATATATATATAAGTTCATCAAATATCTCATTCATTGGCAGAATTAGTAAAATAAAGCATAAGGCATTATCTTCCTCTTTCACTGAAGCATAATCTTCTTCTGAAAGTCTTGAAAGAACAGAAAATTCTTAATGTTGGCAAGTTTCTTGGTTACATTAGAAAATGACAAATTGTACTTAAAGCATCAGTGTTTCTATGTGTGATGCCAGTTTTACTCGACTAACCTTTGATTATGAGACAATTCAAATACCTGTTGTGGATATTTGTATTTTGTCTTCTCCACATTTAGCTTTAGTGAATCTCAAAACTACTGAATACTTCATTTTAGGAATTTATTTGTTTTCTTATACTCTTTCTATGAATATCACTTTTATGGTTTTACCATTGACTAGTCTGCACTTTTTGTTTCTTCATTTAGGTTGAGGGGACCTTTCTGAATGGGACAAAGTTAGTCACTGTTCATGATGCAATTTCGTGTGATGATGGAAATTTGGAGCTAGCGTTGTATGGCTCTTTTCTTCCAGGTATGGAATAATATTGGCAGAACATTGTAGATGTATCCAATTTTAATGACTTTATGGCTGTATTTATGCACAGCATACCTCTCAAAATCATGTTTAAAAAAAAAAAAAAAACAAACTTCTCAAGATCAGATTAATACTAATGGACCTGTGCCAACTAATTTATTTATTTATTTTTTGGATTCAAAATTGTCATTGAATACTTATTCTTTCCTCTAAATCAAGGTTTAAAAACTCATTATCGATTCCTGACTAAGCTACGACTGAAATTGAAACGGGTTGATGAGTGAGAGATGACTCAGTGGAGTTGTTTTATGGAAGTGAGAAAAGAAAACATTATTCACTTATTTATGCAATAGTTGTTACATGGTTGTGGCGTTATTCACCTATTTATGCACTAGTTTTTTGAAAGATGATAATTTATTCAAAAAGGCCGGAGCCAAAATATAAGAAAAGAAAAAGAAAAGACAAACACCCCCAACACTATAACAAACAAGGGAAGCTATTAGAAACTTGTGCCCATTCCAACACATGAGCTTTTGCCCTTAAAAACATTTCCCGAACTGGCCCTTACAATTTCTAAAGCATTGATCGTTCCTTTCAAACCAAATGGCCCACAGGCCTGCTAGAAGAGTTAAGTGCCAAACTTTCCTCCCAACCCTTCCAATTCCCCCGCCATGCCAAACACTTCGCCTATTTATGCACTAGTTATTCACCTATTTCTAAAAATCTGTAGGTTGAGTCATTTGCTTTTGTTATTTTGGTTGGTGATTCGTCCAATACATAAACGTATTAAGCTAGTCATATATGTTTGATACAAGTCACTGGTTACATAGGATACTCCCATTGGAAAAAAAAAGGGCTGATAACCTCTAAGAATGAGGGAGGGGACATGAAGTACATGCTGGGATTATTGAATACGACAAAAGACATGATTGATTGTAGCAGGCATTACCTAATTGGTTTCTTGTCAGAGAATATATTTGTTATGTGGATGTTTACATTATTTCTGTACACATGCAGTAGACCTTATCATTGTAACATAAAGTGCATATAACTAAGATTGTTAAGGATACAAAAGGACCCTCTCTTTTCTTCTCCTATCTCTTTCCTTCATTTTTTTTTTCCTCCCCTTTTTCCTCTTTTACCATGGATTTAAACATGGTATCAAAGTGGTGTCTTAGTTAAGATTCCATTTTCTTCATCTCCCATCTTATTCTTTATTTTTTCCTTCTCTCTCTCCTATCACCCTCACCATCGGCAACCACTGGTATCACCCAAGGTATTTAATAACGATAACAGTGGCTGTGATGGCCAGCCTTATGGCCATTATGATACATGCTATTATGCCCTTTGTAATGGCCGTTTTGGCCCTGTAACGATCAAATTTTCCTTTAAATGAAAAAATTGTATTGGCCCTACATCGGCTTCATATCTGTCTGTTATGGTTCTGTATCGCGTAATAGTCACCATCTTTATCCTTACGTAACAGTCGTTATATTATAATTGTTTTTTAATGCCATGGTATTGCTGGATGCTTTGCTGGCAACCACCAGTGACAGGCCACCAACAACATTGTTGGTAGTAACCAAGGCCACTGAAAACACCACTAGTTGATACCAGTGGCCACTAGCGGTACCCGTTGGTTGTTATTGAAGGCATTAGTGGCACTAGAGGTACCATGGAGCATCTTTGTCTTCTCTACCCCCCTAGATATCGTAACGCCCTGAAAATCGGGGGTCGAGTAGGAACTTAACTCCCGAGTTCCAACGCATCACTTATGCAACATATGAAATGTTATCAATTCAATCAAGCGGTAATGATAAAGCAGTAAATCACACATCCCTAAGTACTTTTATTAATGCAAGTATAGTATGTATGTATGATGCATACCCTCGCCTACGCTCCCTCAGCGACTCCTTACGATCGCGGCATGCCACACTCCCTCAGTGCTTGACCATCAACGCCAAACGCACACGTAATGCGGTGCATGAACATGATTACCAAGTTCTTTATTAGTCATTTTCATACAACAGGATTGGGAAACTAAGGTACCTCCCTCATATCACTTCCCAATAAGGATCCATTCCAGAGTTGTCAGTCCTAGTAAACTTATACGATGATACGGTTCTAGGTCACTGCAAAGGGCTCGTCGCCTTATCAGTACAGGCCTAGTTATACTCTAGTTGCTACGGAAAGGCTCGTCGCCTCACCGCAGTCTCAGAGTATGCTCGAGGTCACTACAAAGGGCTCGTCACCTTATCAGTGTAGGCCGACAGCTCGAATACAGTGTCCCATACCACCGTATTTGGCTCACGAGTCTGGGTTGCTCAATGGTCACTACGGGGAAGCTCGTCGCCACAGCGTAGGCCAACAACTCAACCATGGTATCCTATACTACCATGTCCGGCTCATGAGTCTTAGCGGATCAAGGTACCAAGGTTAACAGGGATTTCACTGGTGAGTTTGGTACCCTAGGTTCAAGCAGAAGCGACCATACATGGTTAACATACATCGGCAAATCGGGTTGTTTAACGGCTTGACTAGCACGAGCGCACATCGAGTTGAATGACATGAAGTGCATAAGCACTCCGTGTGGCCTAACCACTGTCGCCAACCGACATACGACTCGGGTTCATCAGGCGTGTCTCATGTGGCGGATCAAGGACAACCACTCGTTCAAGTCCTATTACCGATTGCCTGGACTATATAATAGCCCCAAACACATTCAATTACATCGATCTAACATATGAGATACTCAAAGGAGTAATGGAACAATGATTCAAAGCATACAATCAGTTGAGCATGCTATGAAGTACAATATCAACATGAATTTGAACATATTCGATTCATAACCAAACAGATATCTGAATATATCGTACATGGAGAAAAACATACACATCGCTAGAGTAGTTGAGAATCCTATCTCAACACCCAATTAAAGAAGAATTCATAAGTACTTGCTCATACAGACATGTTTATATACACTTAGTCTACACCTCACATTATACATGACATATAGGAGTTAGAATATGTATTAGGGCAAGTCCCTTCGTCAAAGGATGGCCGCCTATATAACAATCACATACCCACGACGAATAGTCGTGGCGTACCTGAATGCATAGTTTATACTCACTTAGACAATTTCACAAACACTTATGCTACAACTTGTACATACACGACGTATGTTAATATAACAGGTATTAGGCTAATCCGTTCACCCAGAGGTTGATACACATGCATCTAGCATACATAGACAACAAGTAATCATGGCAAACACAAATCCGAATTTCATACGTATACGGTATTTTCTACAAATACGAGGAATACAGTATATTCAACATAGTTAACGTATATCTAAAAAACAAAACGGACAACACTTTGTACATGCGCAATAGCATCCACGTCAGTAATATATCATTAACTGACATTGAAAGCCTTGAAAACCATAACCTATACGTTTAAAGTCCTCACCTTTCGCCGGTAAACGCGTAACGAATTCAGTTTGTTCACTTACGCTCCGTCTACGGCCCAACGGCAACCTATTTCATGAAATAGGTTAGCTATTTCATTACTTTAACTAATTGAAACCCTAGAACGGATTAGGGTTAGGTTTTCTTACCTAAGAATGGGATTGGTATCGCCGGAAAAGCGACACGGTAGTCGTAGTTAGGCATATAGATAAGTGGGTTTGAATCCCAGGAAGAAACTCCAGCAATCCCTCACACTTTCTCTCTTTCCTTCTCTTTTTCTCTCTTCTCTCTCCTAGGTTTAGGAAATTCGTATGAAATGAGAGAGAGAGAGGGTTTAAGGTTTTTATATAGGCCCAGAACTGATGGGAATGGCCCCAGGGCTTTGGTATACTTCAATTATAGCCAAAACCCATCTGTTTTGGCTCAACGGAGCACTTCCGGAGCCCCCCCTTGAGCCAAAGGTCGGACTTAAGCTCATTGACCTTGGATCTAGGTCAAGTTAAATTTTCGTTCTAGTTGGGTTCCCAGATCACACGTGGCGGACCGGTTTCAGTTCAACGGTCACCGAAACTCGATCAGGGTTACAAGTACACTGCCATGTATGAGAAATTTCTCCTAATCCGAGGGTGTATTTGGGTCAGATTCTGACAGTCTAATTGCTTATATTCGGCCCGCAAGTGACGAGTCTCAAATTATTTAAATTTAGATTCATTTCTAAAGAAAACCACGTTTTCTCACACTCTTCGCTCTAGGCTCAAGCGAATAGCCTCGGGACACTATCTGGAGTTGATTTCCGAGATGGTTGTCAAGTCCAGCAAGGCGGTCTTAACTATATAATTTCGTAGTAACTGGACTTTCTACGTGCGGTCCAGATCTAATACGAAGTTTCATTGTGCTCCCGAGAGCAACTGGGTAATGAGATGGATCCTAGATTTTAGGGTAACCTAGCGTCAATGATTCTACAAGTTTTAGGTCTTGCAGATCGTATTTAAAATGGATCGAGCGGATTTCGTAACTACTCTAGCTTAACACTTAGTTAAACTCGTCTAATGTCTAAAGGATTTAGTCCTTAGTGATTTCTGGCTGAGGCGGCACTTGGGTCTCAGTACAGATTTTTCTGAGATGTTACAATATCCATCTTCTAAGATGTTCCTCGACTTCGACAAAGGGTCTTGCTGCTTGAACCCTTACAAAATTTGTGTTAGGAGGTTTGGAAGGGAAGGAAGATTTAGCAAATCCTCCCACCACAAGGTTACCTGATCCGTTTCCCGAAAGGATAGTGATCACCTTAGCCTTTTTCGGCATGGGGGATTTTGAATTTCTTATAAGCAAACTCACTTCTCCTTGGTTCTTACTATGCTCTCTCTCTCTCTCTCTGTCTCTCTCTCTTCCTTTCTCTCTCTCTCTCTCTCTCTCTCTCTCTCTCTTTGAATTTCCTCTCCCCTTTTGCATGATTTTCTAATTTTTAAAGGTTTGAAGGAAGAATTTGGATTAGGAAGTGGAGTAGAGATAAGCTCAAGCCAAAAGCCTCATCCTTAAAGAAGTGGGGTCCTATTTATAAACTAGGCTGTGTTTCTTTGGTAGTTTTGAGAACTTTAGTGCTGTTTTGAAGTGGTTGACACATGACATGATTAAAAGTGCCGTGGTCCCACCGCAGGTGGCCACCTGTTGGTCATTGTGGAGTAAAAAGACAACCTAAAATGGCTTATAAATTAAAGGGGTGGAATGTTCAAGAAACATACATCGACCCATGGAAATTGGATTTATAATGTTACGTAAGCTCAAAAAACATGAAACATAGGGTGTAGAAATTGAATTTCTGCTCCCTGTAAAATAGAAAAAAATAAAAGGGGGGTGGGGGCCCAGGCCTTGACAAAGCTGGGTTCCACATACCTTACTATTTGTAAGGTAGACTTGGAAGGTTAAAAGTTTTTTTTTTTTTTTTTTTTTGGCACAAGGGATGAGGTTTTCCTAATTAGAGCTAATCCCTGCACATTTGAGTTAGGAGGCAAGACACTCTTGGCCAATTCGACTCCAACAGATGGACTGGGTAGCCGGCTATAGGTAGGGTGTCTACCTCTTGTCATTTATTTCTTGTCAAGTTTCGTCTATCTTAGGAGCAGGCATAACAAAATTTTGATTTCATTCTATATCCTTGATGAGATGCATAGAGACCTAACCTCAATACATGTCACTTAAAAGAAGTGACAGACCTCGATGAATACACTTGTGTAACAAGCATCAAGCATGTTGAATATTTAGCTTATGGGATGTTGTTGAAAAAATGCATGCACGTAAGTGCTGCAGATTTGCATTTTGTTCTACTTGGTATTTTTCTACCCCAAGGACTTTTGGTCTTTTTGATCCCAGGCCCATCATGTCAATGAATTACATTATCAATCTCTCACCATTTCATCCAAGCACTTGACTAGGTCAACTATGACCACATCTAACCTAAAACAAGGCAGAATGGAATTGTAACCAAAGTTTGGGAGAGGTGGACGGCTCATGTAGGTACCCTGGGGTCAGGCCCAATGGGATGAATCATGTAGTAGAGTGCACTAAGGTCGGAATCGCCTTTGTTGAAGAGAAGCTGTATATACGATGCATGATGGAGTGCGACACTTGCTATAAATCTCTATTACTAGAATTCCAGGACTGTGATCCAGAGTCACCATCCTACACAGCGGCAGTGAGAGGATGATGATGAGCACCGAGTGTTCCATTCAACCACATATATAGTTTGAACCACCTCTCGGTGGGAGTATTGTGACTCAAAGGAGTGAATGTCAGTGAGTCTGAGTCTCACCTGATATGGTTTACATATTGTTGAATCATAGGTGAGTGACAAGTAATGATCTAAAAACCTCGATTATGACTTCATTCATATTATCATATAAAGGTTTCCTTTTTGGAGATATTATGATTGTATGTTATCATGTTTGCATATGCAAGGCTACTGATTAATAAATTATGGTTCGTGTTATAAACTACAACAACCATTCCTTTCAACCCCTTAGCTGAGATTCTCAATATATAGGTTTCCACATCATACATATAAGAACAATGAACAAATTTCATTGTTGTCATTTCGAGGCAATTATTTCAAGTCAATCTCTGGAGATAGAATTTGAGCTCAATCTCAAGAGTAGAATATTTCTCTAAGTTAGACATATTACTAGTTGATTTTATGCCAAATCCACTGAAAATTTCACCCATTTCTAGAGTCTTCTCATGATCTCCTTTTAATGGGGTCGGCAGTTGCTTCCCATAGTGGGGTTAAATATCCAAAGAATTCGACTCATTCAAGGGGCACAAACATCCAAAGAATTTGATCTGTTCAGCTTTAAATTCTTATACTACCATGATTTCCTTGTGCTTGTTTGTCATTTTGAGGGCTTTGATGAATAATGAATTTGTGTTATCCAATGCTACTATGATTTCCTTGTCCCTGTTTGTCATTTTGGGGGCTTTAATGGATGATGAATGTGTTATCCTTAGAAACATTGGCATAGTTCTTATACTAAGTCATGATGCCTGTCTTATCGATTATAGTAGAAATGAACAATCCTTAACAATTTCAAGGATGGGCATTGATTAAAGAATTCTAGTTCTGCAGTTCCTTCACTAGACAAGTTTTCGGGGATAGAATGTGATATCTTTCCTGGTGAATTAATTTTCGGATGTGGAAGTATCATGCTTAATAGAGGAAGGAAAGCTGTTATTATTAGAGTCACTAACAAGGCAGATAGGCCCATTCAGGTGACTTTTTTTAATTCACACCTTGGCTTTTGTTTATTGGATTAATTTCTTCCTTTTTCATAGTTTCATTTTCAATTTTAATGGTCTAAATGTTCCAATGTTTATTCTGCATGTTTAGTACTTGATGGCTTCTTGGCTGACTATTTTTGTGTGAAAGCCTTCTTATTTTTTCTAAACTGCTCTACCAGCTTGGATCAGATGTCAGTCTGAAGTCCTGATAGCTGTGTTGCATTTTCAAGTTTTACTTGCATTCATTAATTTTCTCGGAGAGAGTTTGTAACTTACAATGTTTCATTTCAAAATTGTTTTGTTTTTTGAATGGGACCATGTTTTCAGAATAAACTTTAATCCATTTCTTCTTCTTTCATCATCTCTCTTCACTTCCGCATGAAAAGATGGAGTCCCTGACTTTGTCTATATCGGTTTTTGTCCTTTTCTTTTGGGTGTACATGGAAGTCTCAGAGAAATCTGGCAAATTCTCTGTTCGATCTTTTATTCGGTGCTTCGTTCCCCTCAAGCTAGTAATTCCCCTAAGCCAACTGGAGCACATTTGGTCATATACAGGCCTGCCCCAGGTTATGGGCGAGAATTCTTTATCTATTCCAATGCTCTTGGGTGATGCTGGCATTGATCAGGTCCCCCTTCTTTTCTTGGCATGGGGTGGAGTTGCGAGTAAAAAGGAAAGTGTTGTGGCATATTTCTTTTTACTGGGATTTTGATCTATTTGGTCTGAGAGCATTGGGAGATGTTTCATTCTGTTCTGGATGAGGTCTTAAAGAAGGCCAAGATGGATGTGGTTGCATGAGCTTCATCCCTCAAGCAGTTGGAAGGAGTTACATCTGTTTCTTTTGATTCTTTTTGGTTATTTTGAGTAATTTTAAGGAGTAGATTTTCATCTTCATCTTGCCTTTCTCAGTAAAATTGCATTATCCTTTGAAAAAAAAGTAAGGCAGGCAGGATGCTTTTCTGCCCAAATTAACATCCAAAACTTTTCAGGTCAAACCAGAAATTTCTTGCATTGTCAATTTGGGTGAAAAGGAGGAAAAAAGTAGGGATCCCATATAAGTTACAGAAAAATAGGTGTGAAGAAAACATTGGGAGATTTGGAAAATAACCTAAAATATTGACTGTGTTGTTTCATTCTCAACTCACCGAAGAAACTGATCTGTCATACCCTCTTATTTTAGATATTTTATTTCAATACTGACCAGTGAATTTGAAATCATCTTTCCTCTCTGAGTTCAGGTTGGCAGCCATTATCACTTCATTGAGGTAAACCCTTACATGGTTTTTGATAGAAGGAGAGCCTATGGCATGCGGCTGAATATACCAGCAGGGACTGCTACTCGATTTGAGGTGGTAGTTAGCATCATTTAATTTTCACGAATGATTGATTAATAACTTTGTTTACTCTGTGTCATTAGAGAAGAAAGTGGTTGAAGGTACTAAATGGTTAAATGGTTAGAGATATCCAAATTCCTTTATTTGAAGTTCCAAAATGCAGTGGTGCTGATGTGAAATGTTTCTTTAAGTGGAATTATATCATGGTCATTAAGAATTGAGTAATTGTTGGCATGACCTAATACAAGAATTTTATCTATCAGATAGTTCTACAGCACTTTTTCAACAATTAGTTATTGATGTGCGCAAGTTTGTTAACTGTGATGGATTTGGTTGTGCGCAATTCAGGCTGTAGAAAATTCCTTTCGGCTGGAAATTCCACTCCTTTTATTGACCATCATCAATGTTGAGAAGAAGCAAAGAAACTCAGTATTATGAGATTTATTCATAGAAGTTGTTCTAAAGTTGATCCTGCCTGATACTTGTGATTTTTCTAATTTGGGGGCGCCAATTTTGGTCCTTTCTTGTGATGAATTGGTTGTGTACCTTTTATATGCTCAACTGGTTGGGTTTGAGAAGTAACGGAATATTTAGGGAATACCACAAAACCTATTGGGTGAGTGCTTATTGGAAGAAAAGGAAAGAAAGAAAGGATGGGGTGATGTGACTGCCCTAATATATTTGGATTAGGGTGGCCTGCACACGAATATACACTCCAAATCAATGACAAAAATGGCAATTTGTAATCAAACAGGTTATCCCAAGCAAGTGCAAGGATCATCCTTCCAGTCTTCCACAGTGGCATATTTGTGCAAGATCCTAGCTGTTATCAGGTGGGATTCATTTTGTAGATGCCCTGGTCCCCAGTCAACTCATTGATGGGCAATAGTATATGATCACACTGGTGGCTGAAAGAACTTGGCCTAGATTTTTTTAGCCATAATGAGTGGACAGGCCTGATTCTCATCTACTGGTGAGGCTCACCTGATGGGAATACTGTTGTTCCACACAAATGTAAGCTTGGTACATGTGGAAGCATGCAAATGGGCAGTGAACCATGTGCCCTAATATTCTCTACAACACATTTTCCTTTCAAAGGCTGTGAATGAAGTGTGAATAGAATATTGTATATATGGGTTGTTAGGTGTAAAATACCATGTATAGAGAAGCTCTTAAATAACCTTCCTTGTATAGCCTTGTAATGTGGTTATTTAAACCCACCTTTGGGTTGAAGAAAGATAGAAAACATTCTCCAAATTTGTGTGTTTACATGGTATCAGAGCTAGGTTTCTGAACCGGCGCTCCTCCTTTGATTCCGGTGGTCCCTCATCGATTTCCAGCGGTCCACGATTCCGGCAGCCTCTTCCATTGATTCCGATGGCTCTGTCATCTTCTCTGCAACCTGTCATCATCTCCATCGTGCTCCATCAGCGTGCTTGCTGTCAAAAATCATCTCCAGATCCCGCTGTAGTTGCGGCCAGCCTCTACCATCTCTAGATCCGGCGGCCCATACCTGCTGCACGACCACAAAAACCTCTAGATCCGCATCAGATTTGGTCCTGCTCTCCATCAACGATTTGGTCATGCTCATCAGATTTGGTCCTGCTCGTCAGATCCGGTCCTGCTCACTCAGAAATCCGTGGTACATTTCTTCTTCGTGGTTTTTCTTCCTTATGGCATCCATGAATCCCTCCAATAAGATCGAAACTATCCATGTTAAGTTGGATGGGAAAATTTTTTCCCTGTGGCAGTTTCAATTCAAACATTTTTTAGCAGCAAAGAACCTCTGTGACTATGTGGATGGTTCGATAGGCAAACCAAAGGATGAAAAAGAACTATCTTGGACCATAAATAATTCGAAGGTGTTCACATGGATCCTTAACAGTGTTGAGAGCAACATTGCAATTAATCTCACGTCATTCGAGACTGCATCTGAAATATGGGCTTACTTAAAAATGTGTTATCAACAATCGAATCATGCCCGTCGTTATCAAGTAGAGTATGAGCTGTTAAAATTAGAACAAGGAGCTCTGAGTAGACAAGATTTCTATTCTAAACTTACCTCCCTTTGGCATGAGATTCAACTTATGGATCCAGTTATTCTCACTGCGGCGGTCGAGACAGTAAAGATACTTCGTGACACAAGTAAATTGATGCAATATCTGTATAAACTCCGTCTGGAGTTTGAACAAACCCGAGCCGCTCTGATGAACCGGCCTCAACTTCCATCTCTTGAAGCAGCTCTATCTGATTTGCTTCTATGAGAGAGGTTGTTCCGGATGTTGCCTTCATTACCTGCAATTTTTCAGGAAAGTCACGAGACATGTCAAAAGTTAAATGTTTCGAGTGTAATGGTTTTGGTCATGTGGCTGCTCGTTGTCCCAACAAGAAAGCAAATAGGAATTCCTCTGGACCAAGTACTTTGTTTTGTAAGTATTTCAAACAAGAAAGACAGGAGATAGCCAATTGCCCGACTCGCCCTCCTTGACCTCCTCACTACCAGCGATGTGGACGTGCATTTCTGACTTCCTCTCCTGCGAAGCCTGACTCAGATTCATCTGTGGCCCCATCGGTGCAACCTAATCTCCTTTCCTCAGAACAAATTCAGCAACTCCTTCAAGCGATGGGTTCTTCAGGTTTGATAAATAATCATATGATTGAGGATCTTTCTTGTCTAATTGATTGTGTTCCGTATAGTGGTGTGGGTCCCATCTACACTACGGATGGGAACCATTTACCTATTTCTCATATCGGCTCCTTGAAAGTCTCACCTTCCTCATCTCGCAATTTCTTCATTCGCAAAGTGTTTTATGTTCCTAAATTATCTGCCAACTTGATTTCAGTTGCTCAACTAGTAGAGAATAACTGTTTGGTTTTGTTTTCTCGGTCTGGTTGTTTCATACAGGATCTGGAAACAGGGAAGCTGATTGGGAAGGGCCATAAGAGAGGACGGTTATTTACTTTGGTGTTCGATCCCGGAGTTGTCTCATCGCGTTATTTTTTTCTTCCATCTTCTCATGATATGTTTGTTGCTAATAAATGCTGGAAACTTTGGCATAGTCGTTTAGGGCATCCAAATTCTAAAAACATGTTTTTCTGATCAACATGTCTGATCAACATGTCCAAAATTTCTTTAGGCTGAAGCAAAATCAACATGTCTGATCAATCGACATGTCACATTCTTTGAAAATTTACTTTATTATAGAGTTGTCCATGCATCTCATTTAGTTACCATTGTTCCATCTTCCATTTCTCATGTGTCTTCTTTTGAAGACAATCATTCTATACTTCCCTCTCCCACTCCTCCTTTGCAGGTCTACCAACGCCGTGTGAAGCCTATCTCTCTTGGGTCCTCTCCCTCAACTGCTCCTGCTTCCAATCATTTGTCTTCTTCTTCTATTGCGCAGGTAACTATCCCATCTTCCACTGAGATTCGATTACGATGTTCCAGTCGTCCGTCTGTTCCTCCCCTCGTCGATTAAATCTTTTTGCCTCTCATCATGCCTTGTTTTCTGGATTAGATTCTTTGGTTGTCCCTGCTTCTTATTCTCAGGCATCTACACAACCGTGTTGGGTAAAGGCCATGGATGATGAGATTCAGGCACTCTAGGATAATGATACTTGGACGCTGGTTCCATTACCTGAGGGGAAGCAAGTGATCGGAAGCAAATGGGTATATACTGTGAAATTAAAATCTGATGGGAGCTTAGATCGATATAAAGCTTGGCTCGTGGCCAAGGGCTATAAACAAGAATATGGAGTTGATTATGATGAAACGTTCACTCTAGTGGGAAAAATGAAAACGGTTCGTTCCTTGATCGCTATAAGTGCTTCTAAAGGTTGGCAACTCAGTTAACTCGATATCAAGAATGCTTTCCTCCATAGAAATCTCAAAGAAGAAGTTTACTTGAAGCAAACTCCCGGTTACAAATCCAAGGATCCATGCTTAGTTTGCAAGCTATCTAAAGCTTTATATGGACTCAAACAAGCACTAAGAGCATGGTTTGAAAAATTCCATGGGGTGTTAACCACGGCGGGCTATTCTCAAAGCCAATATGATTCTTCATTGTTTATTCTCAAGACTGATTTAGGTCTAGTTGCTTTATTGGTCTATATTAATGATATTCTCATCACAGGAAGTGATGCTCAAGGAATTGCTGATCTCAAATTATTACTTAACTCCTCATTTCATATGAAGGATATGGGGCTGTTAACATATTTTTTGGGTCTTGAAATTTCTCGTAATACTCGAGGTTATCTCTCGAGTCAACGGAAGTATACCTATGATTTGATTAAACTTGCAAACCTTACAGATAACAAGACCCATGAGACTCCTTTGGAATTGAATGTCAAGTATGGGAAAGATGATGGCGACCTTCTCTCCGATGTTACATCCTATAGGCAGCTGGTGGGAAGACTAGTCTATCTCACTATGTCTCGTCCCGATATCTCATATGCAGTTCATGTTGTTAGCTAGTTTGTTGAGGCTCCTTGCACATTGCATATGACGGCAGTTCTTTGCATTATTCGTTACCTTAGAGGTACCCTCAACCAAGCGCTTCTCTTTCCATCATCGCCTGATCTACAATTATCTGCTTACTCTGATGCAGATTGGGCAGGTTGTCCCATTTCACGATGGTCCATCGTGGGTTATTGTGTTTTCTTAGGACATTCATTGGTTAGCTGGAAGTATAAAAAGCAAACCACGGTATCTAGATCCAGCACAGAAGCAGAATACTGTGCAATGGAAGATGCATGTAGTGAAATTACTTGGTTCCGGGGATTGTTGACAGAACTTTTGTCTATAGCGACTCCATTATATGTTGACAATCTTAGTGTGATTCAGTTGGCTTTGAATCTGATATTTCACGTGCGCGCTAAACACATTAAAGTTGACTGCCACTTTGTGAGAGAAAAATACACAGCCGGAATCATTTCTCTTCCTCATGTGACATTAGAGCTGCAACTTGCTGATTTTTTTACCAAATGTAACGCCCTGAAAATCGGGGGTCGAGTAGAAACTCAACTCCCGAGTTCTAACGCATCACTTATGCAACAAATGAAGTGATGTTTGTATGTTGTCTGTATTAGTGCATGAAACATGAATGAGATTAAACCAAAACCGCAAATATAATTCAGGGACAGTTGTGATACGCAAGATGAGTATATAAAACCTTCTAAACCAGTACAAGTCCCCAAAGCATGTATGCGTTACCAGGTCAATAATTACATGTAAAATTTCAAAATTTACCAAATGATAAAGTGTAATGTTCAACTATCCATATCTCTATGGCCCCGGTACACAACTCCAGGTCCACATAGACCCGCCAGATCATTGCATGTAGGAGAACTCCTCACCATCATAAAAGTCAGGCTCCGCTTCACGAGCATCACCATCATCTGAAACTACAACAGGGTCTAGTTGGTGTGTACAACACCGTCCCGTAACGTGGGAGTGAGTAGCTAACTCAGTGGAACAATAAAGCACAGGTTAACATGTTATTAATTCAATTAAGCAGTAATGATAAAGCAGGAAATCACACATCCCTTAGTACTCTTGTTAATGCAAGAATGGTATGTATGTATGATGCATGCCCTCGCCTGCGCTCCCTCAGCAACTCCCTGCGTTCGCGGCATGCCACACTCCCTCAGTGCTTGACCATCAACGCCAAACGCACACGTTTGCGGTGCATGAATGTGATTACCAAGTTCTTTATTAGTCATTTTCATATAGCAGGATTGGGAAACTAAGGTACCTCCCTTATATCACTTCCCAAACAAGGATCCATTCTAGGGTCGTCAGTCGTAGTAAATCTCATACGATGATACGGTTCTAGGTCGCTGCAAAGGGCTCGTCACTTTATCAATGCAGGCCTAGTTATACTCTAGTTACTACGGAGAGGCTCGTCGCCTCAACGCAAGTTCAGAATATGTTCGAGGTCACTACACCAACGCGTCATCTGGGGCTAACACAATCGCAACACCCCTTCAGATATTTTCCAACCAACATGTATCAGAGTGCGCAGCGGTGGTTTTGTTTGGCAATGGCCCATACGAGGCTCACACACAACACGTCTTCTGATCAGTATAGGCCGATAGCTCGAATACAGTGTCTCATACCACCATATTCGGCTCACAAGTCTGGTTACTCACTGGTCACTACGGGGAGGCTCGTTGCCCCAGCATAGGCCGACAACTCGACCACAGTGTCTCATACCACCATGTCCAGCTCATGAGTCTTAGCGGATCGAGGTACCAAGGTTAACGGGGTTTCATTGGTAAGTTTGGTACCTTAGGTTCAAGCAGTAGCGTCCAAACATGGTGAACATACAATGACCAATCGGGTTATTAGACAAGTTCGACTGGTACGAGCGTACGCTGAAGTAACCGACAAGGTACCACTTTCGACAACCATCGTACGACTCGGACTCATCGAACGTGTCTTTTGTGGCGAAATGACCTCAGCCACAAAATCAAGGCCTGTTACCGATTGCCTGGACTATACAATAGCCCCAATCACATTCAATTACAACAAAATATCCTAGAAGATAGTTAAAGCAGTTATGAATCAAGATTGCAAATCATATAATCAAAGGTCCAATAATGTCCGCTTTAGGGCTGTTACACGGAATCGTTACACCGCTCCCCCATCATCCGTCACGGATTTGTTTCTGCATTTTATAGACTACAACTTAAACATAAATCCACACATATGCATTCCATAGATAAACAGACGCTATAATATACGGTACATGAAGGAAATCATACACATAGTTAAGGGAGTTGGGAATCATAACTCAACACCCATATAAATTTTAATGTACTAACCACTTACTCATTCAATCATTTTAACAAACACTTAGACTACACGTACATCAACATACATGACGTATGTTGATCACACAGGTAGTAGGCCAAAACCTTTCACTAGGGAGTTGTCCCGTATACCACACGCATATTCCCACGACGGATAATCATGGCATGCATGAATCTGGGTTCCATACTCATTCAATCATTTCCACAAACATGTGGGCTACACACTTAGACATATATATGTGCATTAGCAGTGACGTGATTTAGGGAAAATCCTTTCGGTAAAGGTTATCGCCTATACAACCATCATATATCCATGACTGTTAGTCATGGCGAGCACGAATGCAAATTCTATACTCATTCAGTCATTTTCAGAAACTCATAGGCTACACAATATAACATACACAACGTATGTTGATATAACATTCTTTAGGGCAAATCCGTTCACCCAGAAGTTAATACTAGTAAATCTAGCATACATATACAGCAGTTAATAATGGCCAACACAATTTCAAATTTTATATGTATACGGTATTTTCTATAAATACATGGAATACAGTATATTTAACATAATTAATGTATAACTGAAAAACGAAACGGACAACACTTTGTACATGTGCAATAACATCCAGATCATGAATCTATCATTATCTAACATTGAAAGCATTGATAATCATAACCTAAGCGTCTATAGTCCGCACCTTACGCCGTAGAAGCGTAACGAAATTAGTTTAAACACTAAGCATTTGTCTACGGCACCAGAACAACCTATAACATGGAATAGGTTAGTTATTCTATCAACTGTTCTATTTGAATCTCTTGAATATCTAAAACAGGTTAGGGTTAGGATTTCTTACCCAAATACGGCGTTGGAAACACCGGAAGAACTACACAGGAGTAGTGTTTCAGCAGGTGGATTAGCAGGGAAGAATCCCCACTTCTCTCTCTCTCTCTCTCTCTCTCTTTCTCTCTCTCTTTTCTTTCTTCTCTCTCCTAGGGTTTCCCAAATTCGTATGGGATGAGAGAGTGAGGGCTTAAGGCCCTTATATAGGCCCAAAACTGATGGGAATGGCCCCACGGCCAAGGTATACTTAGGTTATGTCCAAAACCACTCTGTTTCGACTCAACAGAGCATTTCCGGAGCCCCCCTTGAGCCAAAGGTCGGACTTAAGCTCACTGACCTTGGATCTAGGTCGAGTTAAGGTTTCGTTCCAGTCGGGTTCCCAGATCACACGTGGCGGACCAGTTTCAGTTCAACGGTCACCAAAACTCGATCAGGGCCACAAGTACACTGACCTGTGTATGAAATTTCTCCTGATCCGAGGGTGTACTTGGGTCAGATTCTGATGGTCTGATTGCTTATATTCGGCCCGCAAATGACAAGTCTCAGATTCAAATTAATTTCTAAAGGAAACTACGTTTTCTCACACACTTTACTCCGGGCTCAAGCGAATTACTTCGGGACACTATCTGGGCTTAATTTCCGAGGTGGTTGTCAAGCGCAGCAAGGCGGTCTTGATTATATAATTTCGTAGTAATCGGACTTTCGACGTACGGTCCAGATCCGATACGGAGTTTCACTGTGCTCCCGGGAGCAACTGGGTAATGAGATTGATCCTAGATTTTAGGGTAACCTAGCGTCAATGATTCTACAAGTTTTGAGTCTTGCAGATCCTATTTAAAATGATTCAAGCGGATTTCACTTAGTTAAACTTGTCTAATTTCTAAAGGATTTGAGGTTTGAGAGGTTTATTAGGGGTTAGGATTAACCCCTTGCCTAAGGACATCTAACTCTAGGTTGGCAAAAATCTGGGGCGTTACAATCTACCCCCCTTAAAAATAATTTCGTCCCCGAAATTGGCTAAGCGTAAGAAGTAAAGATTTTATTTTTTCTTTTGCCTAGGTTTTATTGATTTCAAGTTTATATGCGTGGTAGAGCATATACTGTCTATGTTATTCTGGTTCATTTTAGTCTACCCCCCTTAAAAATCATTTCTAGTCTCAAGGCTCAATAATTTGTGTCCTGATCCGTATATCAAAGCAAGGTGTAATCTAGGACCTATCCTTGACATGAAATGGGATACGATCTCCCAATACATTGGTCTTTTTTCCATCGATGTTGTGTACTATGGCATTGGTACCTATGGTTACAGAAAGGAGCTAAATATGATGGGTGTTACGGTTGATTTCTGGGACGGGTATGAATTTGTGGCAAGATGCCTAATTCTTCGAGGAGTTTTGTCACGGTCCAGACTTACCCTCTTTAATCATGTCTAGTTTAATACTGTAAGATAATCTATACATGAAAGAATTTGGACAAAATAGGTTAACGGGCAGACTAACCTTCTAAGTTCATGTGCACAATATGTATGCCAGGATGGTCTGTGATTTTGGGACCTAATTCCTAACCGTCTGTTACCCGTTTGAGAAGTTTCTTAGGCCCGAGCAAAGTATCCCTATTGGCTATATGTTCTTAACACTTCTCAAAGGCGAAGTAACAAACTTTTGGTTGTAAGTGGTAAGGACAACACGGAAGGAAAGTTGTGTAGTGGTCTGAGCCGGATACATAGACCTTCTGCCTCGCGAGAATAGAAAATTGTTGTATCAGTTCTTAATCCTAGTTGATCTCGACCTTCTGCTTGATCAGAACATAGAGTTCATTGGTAACTACGAGGATTAAGAATTCAATTCAAACCGCGAATACCTCGCTTATATATAGTTCTCTACTCCGTGTTCCTGATTATAATAAGCCCTTGAGAAGACAATCCTAGGGGGTGTGTTGTTTTGATCTAACGTTCAATCAGAGGGATACATAGCTTTTCTCTACGCGTGAATAGTTTCTAATCAAAACAACCTTCTTAAGAGTTATGAAAGATGCCTATACGTATTAAGGGGATTCAACGAAGGAATGAGATCTCACTCCAACCTAATCAAGCCAACTAATTAAGTCTATCGTTCAATTGTCTTAGCATAATCAGTGTTTTACATTCCTTAGTATAACCAACCCATAGTTGCAATCCAAAGTCTATGCTCATACGCTAGATGATTTCATACCCTTTCTAATATAAGAAATTGTTTATCGCTTAGGGTCAAATGTTGTCTAATTGGAATTGAGTTGCCTGAACTTGAATTTAACTACATTCGAGCACTACACACATGCTCATACTAGCTAAGAAGGTTCTAGAGTTCACATTATTACTTTATTGGATTCCCTATACTGTCAAAAATTTCAAAATCTAAGACTACCAACTATAGGTCTAAATCTCTAAGGGCTTGTTACATGGGATTACATTGTTAATCCCACCTCGGGATTGGGAGTGGCATGTTTGGTAGGTGGGTGGGATGTGATTAAAATCAATTTCATAGGCTTTGGAAAATGAGCCTTGTGTTGGAAAGGAAAGTGTGAGATGGGATTTCCAAATCCCACGATGGTGTTGGAAACCATGGGATACACATACATTTATTGTTACATTTACAATTCCATCCACCTTAATCTCACCGAATGTAGTTGGCCAAACGGGCCTTAAATGTCCCAACATTTGAAGGTTTGTGAAGAAGACGGTGAAGATGGTTATGTAGAGAAGAAGAAGAAGAAGATATGAGAATGGAGGGGAGATTTGAGAGGGAAAAACCAAATTTTCTGGGAGAAAGGAGAGTTTGGAAGGGTCTGTGAGGGAAGAGGGGGTATATGAGCAGGAAAAGGGGGTCCCCACGTGATTCGGTGGGCCCCACATGTGTCTAGGGGTCGGCCCGACGCCAGCCCCCAGTGGCTCGACAGGCCCGGCCGAACCCGACCGTGGTCCACCGCGGCAGGCGCGGCACCGCCATGGTCCTCTGGACTGGGCGCGGTGCCGCCATGGTGGGGCAGTGGCCACCCCTCTCCCGGGGTGCCGATGGTGTACAGGGTCCACTATGGATCCCCCCGAAGTGCACCGATTTGGCCCCGACTCCGTTTTGAGTCGTTTCGAGCTCCCATTTGCGTATATTCATGTGTTTTCAATTTGCTGAGTGTGGGACCTGAAAGTGTCACCTAAACCCGTTGATTGATGGTCTAGAATTGTTGGGATCATTTCACGCGATCGAGAAAGCCTACGGGTACGATTCCTATAGTCCGCTTCGGTTGATTTCGCCGTTTGGCGAAATGGGAAATCCTAAGTTTTTCTCTACGTTCCGTCACTCCCTCCTAAGTCAGAGTACGTCAATGTGTGTCGTGTGACCATAACCCAGGTCCAGTTTAATCCAAATCATGCTCTGATACCATCTTGTAACGCCCTGAAAATCGGGGGTCGAGTAGAAACTCAACTCCCAAATTCCAACGCATCACTTATGCAATAAATGAAGTGATGTTTGTATGTTGTCTGTATTAGTGCATGAAACATGAATGAGATTAAGCCAAAACCGCAAACATAATTCAGGGACAGTTGTGATACGCAAGATGAGTATATAAAACCTTCTAAACCAGTACAAGTCCCCAAAGCATGTATGCGTTACCAGGTCAATAATTACATGTAAAATTTCAAAATTTACCAAATGATAAAGTATAATGCTCAACTATCCATATCCCTGTGGCCCCGGTACGCAATTTCAAGTCCACATAGACCCGCCAGATCATTGTATGTAGGAGAACTCCTCACCATCATAAAAGTCAGGCTCCGCTTCACAAGCATCGCCATCATCTGAAACTACAAATGTGGTCCGGTTGTGTGTGTACAACACCGTCCCGTAACGTGGGAGTGAGTAGCTAACTCAGTGGAACAATAAAGCACAGGTTAACATGTTATCAATTCAATCAAGCAGTAATGATAAAGCAGGTAATCACACATCCCTTAGTACTCTTGTTAATCCAAGAATGGTATGTATGTATGGTGCATGTCCTCGCTGCGCTCCCTCAGCCGACTCCTACGTTTGCGGCATGCCACACTCCCTCAGTGCTTGACCATCAATGCCAAACGCACACGTATGCGGTGCATGAATGTGATTACCAAGTTCTTTATTAGTCATTTTCATACAGCAGGATTGGGAAACTAAGGTACCTCCCTTATATCACTTCCCAAACAAGGATCCATTCTAGGGTCGTCAGTCCTAGTAAATCTCATACGATGATACAGTTCTAGGTCATTTGCAAAGGGCTAGTCGCCTTATCAATGCAGGCCTAGTTATACTCTAGTTACTACGGAGAGGCTCGTCGCCTCAACGCAGGTTCAGAGTATGCTCGAGGTCACTACACCAGCGCGTCATCTGGGGCTGATGCAATCGCAACACCCCTTCAGATATTTTCCAACCAACATGTATCAGAGTGCGCAACGGTGGTTTTGTTTGGCAATGGCCCATACGAGGCTCACACACAACGCGTCTTCTGATCAGTGTAGGCCGATAGCTCGAATACAATGTCCCATACCACTGTATTCGGCTCACGAGTCTGGTTGCTCACTGGTCACTACGGGGAGGCTCGTTGCCCCAGCGTAGGCTGACAGCTCGACCACAGTGTCCCATACCACCATGTCCGGCTCATGAGTCTTAGTGGATCGAAGTACTAAGGTTAACGGGGTTTCACTGGTAAGTTTGGTACCTTAGGTTCAAGCAATAGCGTCCAAACATGGTGAACATACGATGACCAATCGGGTTATTAGACAAGTTCGACTGGTACGAGCGTACGCTGAAGTAACCGACAAGGTACCACTGTCGACAACCATCGTACGACTTGGACTCATCGAACGTGTCTTTTGTGGCGAAATGACCTCAGCCACAAAATCAAGGCCTGTTACCGATTGCCTGGACTATACAATAGCCCCAATCACATTCAATTACAACAAAATATCCTAGAAGATAGTTAAAGCAATTATGAATCAAGATTGCAAATCATATAATCAAAAGTCCAATAATGTCCACTTTAGGGCTGTTGCACGGAATCGTTACACCGCTCCCTATCACCTGTCACGGATTTGTTTCTGCATTTTATGGACTACAACTTAAACATAAATCCACACATATGCATTCCATAGATAAAACAGACGCTATAATATACGGTACATGGAGGAAATCATACACATAGTTAAGGGAGTTGGGAATCATAGCTCAACACCCATATAAATTTTTTACTAACCACTTACTCATTCAATCATTTTAACAAACACTTAGACTACGCGTACATCAACATACATGATGTATGTTGATCGCATAGGTAGTAGGCCAATTCCTTTCACTAGGGAGTTGCCCCGTATACTACACGCATATACCCACGACGGATAATCATGACATGCATGAATCCAGGTTCCATACTCATTCAATCATTTCCACAAACATGTGGGCTACACACTTAGACATATATACGTGCATTAGCCGTGACGTGATTTAGGGCAAATCCTTTCGCTAAGGGTTATCGCCTATACAACCATCATATATCCATGACTATTGGTCATGGCGAGCACGAATGCAAATTCTATACTCATTCAGTCATTTTCAGAAATACATAGGCTACACAATATAACATACACAACGTATGTTGATATAACATGCCTTAGGGCAAATCCGTTCACCCAGAAGTTAATACTAGTAAATCTAGCATACATATACAGTAGTTAATCATGGCCAACACAATTTCAAATTTTATACGTATACGGTATTTTCTATAAATACATGGAATACAATATATTCAACATAATTAACGTATAACTGAAAAATGAAACGGACAACACTTTGTACATGTGCAATAACATCCAGATCATGAATCTATCATTATCTAACATTGAAAGCATTGAAAACCATAACCTAAGCGTCTATAGTCCGCACCTTACGCCGTAGAAGCGTAACGAAATTAGTTTAAACACTGAGCCTTTGTCTACGGCACCAGAACAACCTATAACAGGGAATAGGTTAGCTATTCTATCAACTGTTCTATTTGAATCTCTTGAATCTCTAAAACAGGTTAGGGTTAGGATTTCTTATCCAAATACGGCGTTGGAAACACCGGAAGAACTACACGGGAGTAGTGTTTCAGCAGGTGGATTAGCAAGGAAGAATCCCCACTTCTCTCTCTCTCTCTCTTTCTTTCTCTTTTCTTTCTTTTCTCTCCTAGGGTTTCCCAAATTCGTATGGGATGAGAGAGTGAGGGCTTAAGGCCCTTATATAGGCCCAAAACTGATGGGAATGGCCCCACAGCCAAGGTATACTTAGGTTATGTCCAAAACCACTCTGTTTCGACTCAACAGAGCATTTCCGGAGCCCCCCCTTGAGCCAAAGGTCGGACTTAAGCTCACTGACCTTGGATCTAGGTCGAGTTAAGGTTTTGTTCCAGTCGAGTTCCCAGATCATACGTGGCGGACCAGTTTCAGTTCAACGGTCACCAAAACTCGATCAGGGCCACAAGTACACTGACCTGTGTATGAAATTTCTCCTGATTCGAGGGTGTATTTGGGTCAGATTCTGACGGTCTGATTGCTTATATTCGGCCCACAAATGACAAGTCTCAGATTCGAATTAATTTCTAAAGGAAACCACGTTTTCTCACACACTTCACTCCGGGATCAAGCAAATTACTTCGGGACACTATCTGGGCTTAATTTCCGAGGTGGTTGTCAAGCGCAGCAAGGCGGTCTTGATTATATAATTTCGTAGTAATCGGACTTTCGATGTACGGTCCAGATCCGATACGGAGTTTCACTGTGCTCCCGAGAGCAACTGGGTAATGAGATTGATCCTAGATTTTAGGGTAACCTAGCGTCAATGATTCTACAAGTTTTGAGTCTTGCAGATCGTATTTAAAATTATTCAAGCGGATTTCACTTAGTTAAACTTGTCTAATTTCTAAAGTATTCGAGGTTTGAGAGGTTAATCAGGGGTTAGGATCAACCCCTTGCCTAAGGACATCTAACTCCAGGTTGGCAAAAATCTGGGGCGTTACACCAAAACTATAACATCATCCCATCATAGGTTTCTTCGTGGCAAACTGATGTTGGTTCATTATCCGACATTAGTTTGAGGGGGGATGTGAATAGAATATTGTATATATGGGTTGTTAGGTATAAAATACCATGTATAGAGAAGCTCTTAAATAACCTTTCTTGTATAGCCTTGTAATGTGGTTATTTAAACCCACCTTTGGGTTGAAGAAAGATAGAAAACATTCTCCAAATTCGTGTGTTTACATGAAGAACTACATGGAACTACCATTCAAAAAGCAAGGGAGCCACAGAGAATTAAGAGGTTTGAAGATCACACACACTTAACGACTAGCCACTTGGATCTACTATCAGTTCCCTGACCTTTCAGTGCTTTGATGTTGTTTTTTTAAGAGATATTTCAGCTTGTTTTCCACTTTCACATGCTATTTTTGCACTTCATAACTTTTGATTCTGTGTTTGTGTATGATGTTTTTTTCTGCGTTATGAATCATTTGCCAGAGCATGAAGTATCAAGGAATACTTAATAACTATGAAAGATTGTTTGAAATGTTAGTATGTGAATGATGCAATTTTGATCTACGAAGAATGCTCCACATATTGAAGTAATTAATTTTGATGAATTACAGAAGGTTTAAAGGTTACTATCCAGGTTTGGAAGCCTATTTAAGCTCATTCTCTTTGTGAATCTTATGTATTTTTTAAAATTAAAAATCATTGCTGTCTAAATTTTCTAACTTTGGACATGCATTGTTGTGTTCATCATGTTTTTCCTCAGCAAAGGGATGTTTCCTCTGAGGAATTATATGATCTTCAGCTGCCTGAAATATATATGGATAGCATTCTCAGGCCTGGGTTCCAACCATTGGGTTTCATGGGTCATTGATCTAGATTGGGTCTCAGCATGGTTGGAACAAGCTCCAAAATTTTTAAAGATGGAACAATTCTAACCTTTCGATTGGAAGCCTGCAAATAGACAGTTAAGATAGAAAATATATTAATGGTCTACATAAAATAAGGCTGAATCAGTATCTTTGATCTCCGAATCCAATAGATATTTGGGGAATAGGACATTCACAGTGGGGCGCACAGATCAACGCCCCGATCACCAAACTGTGGACCACTCTTAGGAGCTCAACCAGATGATTTTATGATATCCATCAGGGTCGAAGATCATATAATTCCCCATATCTTTGTAGCAATAAATAAGAAGGATAATAATTTCTGCAAGGCTGAAACTTGAAAATCTGCCTAAACTATTTTTCATGATATTTAATGGGAGTTTCTTTCGGTAATTTGACAATAATTCGATCATCATAATTTCATACTTGATGGATGCTATATTTCTAGCCATTAAAAAAATAAATAAAATCTGCATATATGTTTTGATATGTAGATGGGTGTACAACTGTTCTATTATTGTTGCTTGGCTTCTACATTTTCTAATTAATACTCTCTTTTTTTTTCTTTTTTTTTTTTTTTCCCTTTTTTAAAGGTAACACTACCAAGGATTGAACCCTCGATTACTCACACACACTACACTGTCTCCACCAGCTCATCTAATTAATGTAATCTTTTTACCAGCCAGGGGAAACAAAACAGGTTGTTCTTGTCAGTATTGGAGGTGGGCAGGTGATCAGAGGTGGGAATGGCATTGCTGATGGTCCTGTTGATTTCTCCCAGATTGAAGAGGTGATGGAAGCTGTAACTGCTAATGGATTTGGGAATGCAGTGCAAGTAGACATCAGGTTTGGATGTATTCTGTAAATCTTGATGTGGTAGTGGACCACTTGCTTTTACTTATTCTTACCAAGGAAATCAGGAAGCTTTTAAGCATAGCTATGAAATTGTATTGAGCAGATGATTTGTTGGCATCTGCTCCATTTTTGCTTCCTTGGTTGTTTCTTTTTTGTTTGCTTTTAGGGCTGGTTTGTTTCAATGTAATTACTTGTATTTTCCTTGAATTTGGCATTTATTAACTACAATGCTAAATGTAAATAGCAATTAATGTATGATGTTGACATCTACACTTTTTGGTAGATCTTGACTCAGAAAATGAGGCAGACTATGTGGGCTCCATGATTTATGCATTATATCCACACCGTCCAATCATTTTAAAGCATGAGCCAAAAAATGAGGTAGATCCAAAGATTAAGTGGACCACATCATAGGAGTAGTGGGAATGATGACGCCACCATTAATCCACTATTTTCTTTGGTGTGGTCTACTTGAGCTTTGTATTTGCCCCATTTTTAGGCTCATGCGCTAAAATGATTTGAAAAAAATGAATGGACGGCATGGATATCATGGTGGGGCCCACAGAGTTTCGATGATGAAATTGCGTTGAGTTTTTTATGTAGAGCGGGTTGTGGACAGTTTCATGGCCAAGATGGATCAGAAAAGGCCCGGTCGACATCAGAAGTGATCCGGACCGTCAGACCTTAAATCGGTTGTATCTCGCAATCCAGAATGAGTTATCGGGCGTAAAAATATGATTTTGGGGTAGAATGAGCTACTTTAACCACCCAACCCCATTACGCCAGGTTGCCCAAGCCGGATTTGCGAAATACCACCAGATCGATGGTCGTTTCCCTATTTTAATTCCGTTTTTACTATAAATAGTAATTTTAGTTTGATTATAACTCCTCATCCGTTGGGCTTTAGGAGTTGCGCCCAACACGAGAAGTGCTTAGAATAATTATGAGAACAGCCTGGTGAAGCCATATAGGACACTTACTATTTTTGGCCAAAAACCTTGCGCACTAGTAGACATCACGACCGTCTATAAATAGTAAGTTTACTATTTATAGTAAGTTGCAAATTCTAGGAGTTTTAGTTATAGTTTGATTCTAATTTCTCTCCCATTGCTTAGTATCCCTATTTAAAGGGCTGTGAACTCGTTTAATTCATTCATCAATCAATTTCGAATTTTATAGAAATTATTTTCTATTTTCCTTGTTCTTTTCCTCATGGATTCGAGGAGTCTCTATTAGGAGTCCAGAGAAGTTCCGTGGATTCGGAACAGTTATCCCCTTGAGGAAGATGGTGCTCGACCTCACGTCCTCCGCTGCGTCAGTTTGGTATTAGAGCGAGGCTTTTCCTTAGATTTATGGTTTCTAACGACGGGTTAGGCAACAATCCTGTGGATGGTGCTCCATGGGATCATCTTTTGGTAGCTTTCGAAGCAACACAACGAGAGAATCGACAAGCCATGCATGGGCTGCATGCTTCCATCGCTCTCATGACGAAGGCCATAGGGCAACTCCGTGTTCCTGGTGGTAATCCTCAACCACCAATTGTTGAAACTTGGAATTGCCTTGATCGCAGGATAGTTCCGACAGTGCATCCAAGGATCATTCCTGAGGAAGGGAGATCCAGCGAGGAGGAGATCGACGACATAATCCTCCAATATCCCAGACAAGGCAGCGATCGAACAGATCGGGAGTTCAATATGAGGGTCGATATTCCTAGCTTCAATGGCCAACTACACATTGAGGATTTTCTCGTTTGGCTTTCTGAAGTTGAGTGATTATTCGACTATATGGACATCTCTGAAGCCAAAAAGGTCAAGCTTGTGGCCTACAAATTGAAGGGCGAAACTTCAGTCTGGTGGGAATAACTGCAACTCTCACGGACTAGACAGACGAAAGCACCAATCCGCATATGGCAGCGGATGAAGTAACTACTACACGCTTGATTCCTCCTTAGCGATTACGATCAGGTATTATTCCAACAATACTAGAATTGTCGACAGGGTAGTCGGTCGGTGAAAGAATACGCAGAAGAATTCTACCACTTGGCGGTGCGTAATGATTTGGTGGAGACTGAATCGCAACAAGTTGCCCGATTCAATGGTGGATTGCGTATGTCGATCCAGGATCGGGTCCAGATGCAGTCCGTTTGGACGATGAATGATGCAATCAAGTTGGCTACCTGGGTGGAAGCGCAGTTTGAACGTCCTAACACACGGACCTATACAACCGTAAGGGTCGTTGTAGCAGGTCCGCCCCAGGGAGCTCCACAACCCAAGTGGAAGGAGCCTATAGGAGAATGCACTCAACCTCCTACACCCGTGAATCGGGATTAAAGAAGCAGGCAAGCTAGGCCTCAAAGGGCCGTATCGACTACTGTTGGCCCAAGCAGGATCCTGAACCCCTGATGCGGACATCAGTGGTGTGCCCTTTAGAGTGTACTAGAGGAGGCGACATCGCCGACAGAGTACCAGAGCAGAGGAGTTGATGTGGATGGACGATGGGTCCATTGGACCCACTTTCTGACGCTCTATGAGTGCAAGAGCGACATGACCGCGCCCCCGACCATAGATCCATGGGTCGGATTTCACACCCTACCACACGAGTGTTCACCCCGACCATGGATCCGTGGGTCGGATTTCACACCCTACCTCATGGGTGTTTTAGTTTTAGACTTTTTGGTTATTTTTCTTGTTTCAGGGGCTTTATTGTAACTTGCTTTATTTTTCGTCTTTTTATTATTTTTCTTGTTTCCAAGGGCTTTAGTGCACTTTTACTTTTTCCATATCTTATATATACGTTACAAGGAACCCTATTTTCGTTATTATTGAATGAATAAGAATTCGTCTATTTTCTTCATCTTTATTCAAGAGATTAGGATTTTAGGATTGGCCCTTGGGTGTTGAGGATTCCACCCCGATTTCGGGTTTCCTTCTTTCTAAGATCTTCGAGGTGCAGGAAAAGGTAAGAATCATCCTCCTCCTATTCTTTTGACGACAAAGGACTTATACATTCTTCATCTTGAACCCCTCATCCTTCACTCCTTTCATTTCTACCCCTTTCTAGTTCGAACGGAAAAGAGGGATAGTTAGTCAGTAGAATCAGATCCAAGCTTACTTGTGGACTGACTTGTGCTAGATCTGGGATATCTTCATATCTCGAGGTCCTCCCTTTTTACTGTTTACGTGATCTTATGCTAAGGGGCATGATCCTGACGGAATAACCTCATCTTTGTGTTGAGATTTACTTGATCCCTTTGTTTGGAAACAATTAGTTAATTGATGTATTTATTTGAATATTCTTTAACCTGATTATACATGCATCTAAGGTTAGGTTATCACATGTCCCTACATTAACCCCTATGCTCGGCCAAGGCTGGACCACTGCTTTCTTTGTGGCTAGCTGGGTCACCTATCAAATACTTGTCCCCAACGACAAGTGGCGAACCTCACCATCAATGATGGTAGTGCTGAAAACGCCGACGAGGATCCAAGTATTGAGGAATCAGATCATGCCACAGAAGATGATGCAGATGAGTCAGGTTGGGTTCAGCAGGATCATGGTAAATCGATCGTCATGAAGCGACTATTGTATGCGTCAAGGAAAGAAGTATACCCACAACAACATAACATCTTCCGAAATAGGTGTATGGTGAATCGAAAAGTCTGTGATGTGATCATCGACAGTGGGAGCAACAAGAACATCATCTCCAGGGTAATGGTAGAAAAATTGCAATTGAAAATGGATCGTTATCCCTCCCCATATACGATCGGTTGGATCAAGAAGGTTAGCGAAACAAAGGTAACTGAACAGTGTACCATATCCTTTTCAATTGGCAAACATTATAAAGATGAAGTAGTATGCGATGTGGTTGACATAGAAGCATGTCACATACTACTCGGTCGACCTTGACAATCCAACCGTGACGCCACTCATAAAGGACGAGATAATGTGTATATTTTCGTCAAGGACGGCCGGAAAACCATATTAGCCCATATGGATCTAGAGGGACTACCTGAAACTTCTAAAGTGGAGGGTCATTTTCTTTTAACCATATGGGACTTCGTGGAGGAATCCAAAGAAACAGGATAGGCCTATGCACTAATTGTAAAAGGGAAAGAACTCGATCCCACCAACATCCCCGATAAACTAAAACCCTTACAGCATGAGTTTAAAGAAATTTGGCTTGATGACTTTGCCGATGAATTACCTCCCATGCGAGATATCCAACACCATATCGACCTTGTCCCTGGGTCCAGCTTGCCAAATCGTCCTCACTATCAGATGAGTCTAAAGGAGTGCGAAATTCTACAAGGGCAAGTGGAGGAATTGATCCGTAAGTGTCTCATCTGAGAAAGCATGACCTCATGCGCCGTACCTGCTCTATAAACTCCTAAGAAAAATGGGAGTTGGTGCATGTGTGTCGATAGTCGGGCATTCAACAAAATCACTATAAAATACAGATTTCTCATACCACGGCTGGACGATATGTTGGATATGTTTGAGGGTGCGAAATTATTCTTTAAATTGGATCTGAGGAGCGGCTACCATCAAGGTGACAAGTGGAAGACGACCTTTAAAACCAAGGAAGGATTGTACGAATGGATTGTCATGCCCTTCGGTCTTTCGAACGTGCCTAGCACATTCATGAGGTTAATGAACTAAGTTTGAAACTTTTCATTAGGTGATTCGTTGTGGTTTATTTTGATGATATTTTGGTATACAGTCAAGACGAAACCACCCATATGGAACACCTTAAGAAGATCCTTCAAGTGCTCACTGAAAATAAACTGTATCTTAATTTTAAAAAGTGCAGCTTCATGACCGATAGCTTGTTGTTTTTAGGCTTTGTCGTGACATCCATGGGCATTTGGGTGGATGAGGAAAAGGTGAAGGCAATCAGGGAATGGCCGGTTCCCACAAAATTCACGAAGTACGAAGCTTTCATGGACCGGCAACATTCTATCATTGGTTCGTGAAGAATTTTAATAGCATTGTATCACCAATCATCGGTTCGTGAAGAATTTTAATAGCATTGCATTAAGGGGCAGTGTCAGTGGACTAACGAAGCCGATAGGAGCTTTGCTGAAATTAAGCACAAATTGTCCACAACCCCAGTTCTTGTATTTACCAACTTCGACAAATTGTTTAAAATCGAATGTGATGCCTCATATGTCGGAATTGAAGGAGTTTTGTCTCAAGAAGGTAGGCCGATAGCCTTTCATAATGAGAAACTTAGCGATGCACGCAAGAAGTGGTCTACATATGAAATCGAATTGTACGCAATGGTCCAGGCACTACAACACTAGCAACATTATTTGATTCAAAGGGAATTCATGCTTTACATAGACCATCAATCTCTAAAGTTCATCAATAGTCAAGCTAACATTAACTGTATGCATGCTAGGTGGGTTTCGTTTTTGCATAAATTCACATTCGTGCTGAAACATAAGTTTGGGCAAAAGAATAAAGTAGCCGATGCACTGAGGTGTCGTGCAACTTTGTCAGTCACTATGAGCAATGAGGTTGTCGAGTTCGAGTGCCTCGAGGACATATATGCCGACGACGACGACTTCAAGGACGCATGAGTTAGACGCCAAGAAGGTCACTCCGGTGACCTATATATGCAAGACGGCCTCCTTTTTAAGGGGAATCGACTGTGCATCTCCAAAAGTTCATTAAGAGAACAAATCATCCAAGAGCTACATGGAGGTGGCCTTAGTGGATACCTTGGGCGAGACAAAACGTGAGCTCATTTGGAAGAACAGTATTATTGGCCGCAACTGGTGCGTGATGTGTGAAAAGCAGTTCAACGTTGATATATTTGTTAGACCTCAAAGGGGCAATCTCAGAATACGGGCCTCTACACCCCATTACCTGTGCTTGGCGGCCCTTGAGAAGATTTATTTATGGACTTCGTGCTTGGTCTCACACGAACACAACACGGTATGGATTCGGTGTTCGTGGTGGTAGATCGTTTCTCCAAGATAACGCACCTTATCCCATGCAAGAAGACTCTCGATGCAACACACGTGGCGAATCTATTCATTAGAAAGGTTGTGCGGCTACACGGGGTTTCCAAGATTATTACTTCTGACCGTGACACAAAGTTCATTAGCCACTTTTGGCAGACTTTGTGGGCTCGATTCGATACACAACTTCAGTTCAGCAGCGCCTACCACCTACAGATTGACAGGCAGACCGAGGTTGTGAATCGCACGTTGAGAAACCTCCTTCGATGTATTTCAGGAGAAAAACTGAAGCAGTGAGATTTGGCTTTGTCTTAAGCAGAGTTTGCATTCAACAACATAGTGAACCGCTCGACAGGGAAATTCTCGTTCCAGATTATTTACAGACGAGTGCCTCACCACACACTTGACTTGGTCCATCTGCCTAAGCTCTTAGGCATGAGCATCGCAGCAGAACATATGACAGATAGGATCATAGGCATTCATGCAGAGGTGCAAACCAAGCTACATGCCTCGAACGAAAAGTAAAATGAATAAGTGGACAAGCATCAATGACAAAAAGTGTTTGAGGTGTGCGACGGCGACCACGTTATGGTCCATCTGTGCAAAGAAAGATTTTCAACTGGGACGTACAACAAGTTGAAGAATAAGAAGATTGGACCGGTACCAATCATTCGAAAAATTAATGACAGCGCTTACGTTATTGATCTTCCAGATGACATGGCGATCTCACAGACTTTCAACATTGCGGACCCGACCGAGTATCATGAACCAGAGTAGGATGGGTTCTTTTGAAGTGGAGGGGACTGATGTAGAGCGGGTCACGGACAGTTTCATGGCCAAGATGGATAAAAAAAGGCCCGGTCGACATCAGAAGTGATCCGGACCGTCAGACCTTAAATCGGGCATATCTCGCAATCCGGAATGAGTTATCAGGCGTAACATATATGATTTTGGGGTAGAACGAGCTACTTTAGCCACCCAACCCCGCTACGCCGGGTTGTGCAAGCCGGATTTGCCAAATACCACCAGATCGACGGTCGTTTCCCTATTTTAATTCCGTTTTTACTATAAATAGTAAGTTTTAGTTTGATTATAACTCTTCATCTGTTGGGCTTTAGGAGTTGCGCCCAATGCAAGAAGTGCTTAGAATAGTTAGGAGAACAGCCTGGTGAAGCCATATAGGACACTTACTATTTTTGGCCAAAAATCTTGCGCACTAGTAGACATCACGATCATCTATAAATAGTAAGTTTACTATTTATAGTAAGTTGCAAATTCTAGGAGTTTTAGTTATTGTTTGATTCTAATTTCTCTCCCAATTCTTAGTATCCCTATTTAAAGGGTTGTGAACTCGTTTAATTCATTCATCAATCAATTTCGAATTTTATAGAAATTATTTTCTATTTTCCTCTTTTGCCTCGTGGATTCGAGGAGTCTCTGTGAGGAATCCAGAGAAGTTCCGTGGATTTGGAACAGTTATCCTCTTGAGGAAGATGGTGCTCGACCTCACGCCCTCCCCTGCGTCAATTTTGCTGGAGTAATTCCTCCCTTTTCAAACAGAGAATGGATGGAATTATGATGCTTTTACCATACAATGACATGTACTTACATTGAAACAAACAGGCCCTTAATAAATTTCAGTTACAATTTCCAAAAGAAAAGAAAAGAAAAAAAGCTATGAAATTTGGGAGAGGTGAGGACAAATGTGGCAAAGTAAATATCTGCAGATCTAGAATTTGGGAAGGTCAAAGAAAATGCATGAATATTGGGGAAGTTTAGGAAGTAGGAAAAAATAATATTAAATCAGGAAAACTTTATCTTTTCATTTCCTCTACTTCATCTTCATCTGATTCTTCCTTATTCTTCTCCCCTTTTTCTTCTATTCATTCCCTTCCTTTCCTCTTTTTTTCCCCATCCTCCTCAATTAATTAAAAATCGTGAATATTTTTGAGTAATTGATGAAGAAAGTCTTTTCTTTTATTTTTTTCTTTTGAGAAATATTTGTAAAAGGAATTGGTCAATTTTTCTGTTTTTCTTTGAAGATACTTTCTAAGTTGTTTTGTTAGGCCATCTCTAAAGTTTGGTTTTTATCAAATTTTGTCACAGCGAAGGTGTTACTGGAGAAAATTCTATTTTAACTAGAGAAGTTTCTCGAGAGGTCTATGCCAACTCGTATGGACCCACTACCGGCGACAAAATCCGGCTGGGTGACACTAACTTGTATGCAGAAATTGAAAGGGATTTTGCAGTTTATGGTGATGAATGTAAATTTGGGGGTGGGAAAGTTCTTCGGGATGGAATGGGACAGGCTGCTGGCTATCCAGCCTCACTCTGCCTGGATACTGTAATCACAAATGCTGTGATAATTGATTATACAGGAATATATAAGGCAGATATTGGCATCAAAGGAGGAATCATTGTTTGCACAGGGAAGGCAGGCAACCCAGATGTCATGGATGGCGTGATGACAAATATGATTGTTGGGGTAATTTTGTTCTCTTGAAATCATGGTAGTACTTGCGTATAATTGTGCATCATCTATTTCGTGAATATTTGCTATTTATTTCTTTGAATGAAGGTGAACACTGAAGTTATTGCTGGGGAACAAATGATCGTCACCGCAGGTGGCATAGACTGTCATATCCATTTTATCTGTCCTCAGCTGGCAGAACAAGCTATCTGTAGTGGTTAGATTCTTATTCATTTGTTGAGTATTTTACGTACATGAAAATTTTCTGAGGTTCAGTGTGTTTGGATGCTCAATTGAAGTAAACTGCAAGAACATTTCAATCTAGAGGGAATGATCATAGCGGTGGTGGGGCCATTTTAATTCATAACGACAAGAAAATTTCTAATTGTAATTCCATGCATTTCAAGTTCAATTTGAAACTATCATTAACAGTAAGCTGTTGCACTAGCCCGTCCTTTACTCATGAACTGTGTTAGTCCAATTCATTTCAATTGAGCAACCAAACCCACCTTTATTGAATCTTAATATATAATTATTAACTTTTTATGTGAACCGAACTCATATGCGGACTATTATAATTTGTTCAATGTTGCCATGAAAGATTCAGCTATACCAAATTACCAATGCATGAAAATTGGGACCCAGGGATTTTGGGCTCCGTGTTTTCCAGTCACATGGGCCTAGAGAGAGCGGACAGATAAACTGATAGCAGTCTTTTTTTTTTTATTAAATAGCTTCTTGCGTGAAGAACACATACATTGATTCAAAATTCCACCTCTTCTTCTGTTTAGAATCTTTTGGTTCTTGTAGAGATAAGGGAAATTAGGAACCTGACACTAAGAAAATGCAAAGGTTACTCACAAGGGTAGGGTTTTGAACCCAACTCTCACCACATGTGCCCAATTGTCCCATATGTCTGAGATCCCTGTAGTTGATCAAGTGGGTGCCACTGTGTGTACATGCTGTTACCCAAAAGTCAGGTTGGCTTCATTATCAGGTAGAGCAGCACCCCCCCCCCCCCCCCCCCACACACACACACACACACACACACCAACTTCTTACCTGATCTTGTTCAGGATAGATCGGCTCTCTCTCTCTCTCTCTCTCTCTCTCTCTCTCTCTCTCTCTCTATGTGACCATTCTCACCTTATTTTTCTACATGATAGATCGGTCTCTCTCTCTCTCTCTCTCTCTCTCTCTCTCTCTCTCTCTCTCTCTCTCTCTTTCTCACACCTTACACGATAGATTGGTCTCTGTGTGTGACCATTCTTACCTTATTTTTCTACATGATAGATCAGTCACTCCATTAGATAGACTGGGAGCTTGTTCTTTCCTGCCTATTTTGTTTTTTGATATTTCTACTTCCAGCATGAGTTTATACTGTTAAGCTGGCCTTGGATATTTTTAATGAATGGCAGTTGAAGCGCATATGCTGACAGTTTATACAGATGAATGGCAGCCCTTTGAATGTTCTTGTCGCATATGTAGTCATAACATATTGGTCAATCCCTAAATGTTCCATGTAATTGTGAATTTGTAGGCATACTGGACTAGCTCCCATTTCTGATCTGTATATTTGAAGCTCCATAACAACTTATGTGTATTATGGCCAAGATTGACACTTACCTACAAATAATTCTCTCCCAAGTCAGCACATTATGCTCATATTCTTTTTTCTGCTTTTTGTCCAAAGGACTAATTAAAGGTCATGAAGGCAGATGTGGTGTCGAGTGGTATACCTACTACACCAGTATTACCATCCATTTCTTGTTTGCATTTTCTACTTACAATGATTAAATTGTAGGTATCACAACATTAATTGGTGGTGGGACCGGACCAGCACATGGAACATGCTCAACTACTTGCACACCTGCACCAGTGCATATGCAATTCATGTTGCAGTCAACTGATGACTTGCCACTCAATATGGGTTTCACAGGGAAAGTATGTCTGTTGTCTACTCCTTTAGAAGATTATTCATTACATCATCACCATAATGGCCTCGTCCCAGCTGTTTGGGATCAGCTTTACGAATCATGTTTTGCCAAAAAAAGATTGCTTATTACATGTTAGCGGCTAAAATGTTTCTAAAGGAAATGGAAGTTGAATTTCTCCAACAGCAGGAAGATTTTTGTTTTTATTTTTATTTTTTATTTTTATTTTTATTTTTTTTCATTCAGGGGCTGTTTGGGGGTGAGGGATTCGGGGAAGGGTTTTGCAAAATCTACGGATTTCAAATCTCTCCTGTTTGTCTTTGTTGGGGATCTGCCAAATTTGTGGATTTCCCAAATCCACACCTCCTCAAATCCATGGATTTGGGGCAAATCCAAATTCCCATAAAATTAAAGACTTGGCAAATCCTCAAAATATGACTCTTAAAACCAATAGACCCACACGCTCGCACGCACGCACACAGGAAGGTCTTGTGTGCAACTTGTTGAGCCTGCTGTGGTGTATGTATGGCATCCAAACGGCTGCCCCATAATGAAAACTGGATGTTCCTAAAATCATGCTGATCCAACCATCAAGTGGGCCACCATTTGAATTTCATGGTTTTTTGGTGATTGTCCATTGTTTTCTATCGCGTGGCCCATATGATGATTGGATTGGCATGTTTTTTGAGCCAACCAATTTTCATGATGGGGTGACCTTGTTGGATGGATTAGATGTTATATACGCCATGGCATGCCCCACGTGTGGCTAGTTGCACTTTTTTTTTTCATCCATAACTTGCATGTGAGACCTTCCTGTTATGTTATTTCCTTGCAATAAATTATTTCCATTGCAATAGTGGCTCCCTAAATCCATGGATTTGTAGTTTAATTCCCAAACAATGGACTTTGGAATTTGCCAAGTCCAAATCCAATGCAAATCCATAAATTTGACAAGTTCATGGATTTGCCAAATTCATAGTCTCAATTCTTTGATCCTAAACAGGGCCTTAACAAACTTGAAAGTTCCATATCCTCACTATTTGGTTCTTTCTTCTATTGTGAAGTTACATGCGTCCATTGCATTTCCAATTGTTTTATACAGATGAACAAGAGTTGGGTGCTGACTTTTAATATTTATCCTTCTGTCATGAATTTCTCTCTATGTATTTAGGGTAACACTGCCAAACCAGATGGGTTGCCAGAAATAATCAAGGCAGGAGCAATGGGTCTGAAGTTGCATGAGGACTGGGGAAGCACCCCTGCTGCAATCGACAATTGTTTGACTGTTGCAGAAGCTTATGATATCCAGGTACTGCATTTTTTAAAAATGTTTTTGTCATCTTGATTTTTCATATTTATTATTTATGTATCCTTAAAAAAATATTTATTATTTACGTCTTCCTTATTTCATGCTATTTATTTGGGGCAGGTTAACATCCACACGGATACTTTGAATGAATCTGGATGTGTAGAACACACAATAGCTGCATTTAAGGAAAGAACAATACACACGTATCACAGGTGAAGTATTCATGTTTCCTGTTTTCTTGAAAGATATAGTTCATGGATTCACAGTTCCTGCAAAAATGGATTTCATACAGGCCAACCTAGGTTGGAAAGAGTGTGCATGTAATTCTTTTCTGACTTTTAGTTTTTAATGTAAACAACTCTGCATTTAATAGTGGCTGCTACTTCACCGAAATATCCCGGCATCTCTAATTGCCTCGATGAGATCTCTTCTGGCCAAGCACTAGTGGCTCCCAATTCTCCTCATGTTTAACAAATATCAGTATTATGCTGATTCCAAAATTCAAATCCCAAATTCTATGGATTTGAGCAATATAAACTCGTTACTATTTTTGCTGATTTCCCTCAGAGGAAGCTCAGTCATTTGAAAAAAGGAAACATCATTCTTCCATTGAACTCCATCTGAATGTCTTTGTATCATTTTGAGATGGATAACCTGGTTGGCGTTCCCATTTTTCCAATAATCTCTAAGGGCCTGTTTGATAATGAGTATCCCTGATATTATCGAAACATCCCTAATATTATCCGTATCACCAACTCTGCACTGTCAAAGGAAATATCAATCTACACAGCAGATTTACAGCTTTACAGATTTACAGATTTAGCTTTACAGATTTACAGATTTACAGCTTTACAGATTTACAGATTTACAGCTTTGCAGATTTACAGATTTACAGCAGATTTACAGCTAATATCTACAGCAGATTTACAGCTAATAGCAGATTTACAGCTAATATCTACAGCAGATTTACAGCTAATATCTACAGCTTTGACTGATATGACAGTTATACAGATTTATTCCTTCCTTAATTAGGATATATTAGCTGTACAGTATATTTAGATAGATGTATATATGGTAGGGGCTGAAGATCAGCTTGTATTTCTTCCCTAAATAGATTGTAATCTACCTATATAATGGGCAATTGTCAATGAAGAAAGGCAGACTTTTTCAAAAGGACTCTAAACTGTCATGGTATCAGAGCTATAGCTCTAAATTTCCATTTGTCTCGTGCTCTCAAGTTTCTTAGTCTCGGTTATTCTTGTTCTAGTTCTGTTGACCTCATGTCTTCCGATAAGTCTGATGTTTCTTTGATTCGTTTCAATGGCAAGAACTACTCTGCTTGGGCGTTTCATTTCAGGATTTTCGTCAAAGGTAAGGAGCTGTGGGGACATGTTGATGGCAAAGAACCAGCTCCTGACAAAGACAAAGACAAAGACCGACACGTCAAGTGGGAAGTCAAGGACGCACAAGTTATGGCATGGATTTTGGGATCCGTTGAACCCAACATCATCTTGAACCTTCGATCTTCTCGCATGCTCGGATGTGGACATACCTCGAAGAAGGTCTACGTCAACAAAACACCGCATTTCGTCGTTTCCACTTGAACATGAATTGGCCACTCTCCAACAGGATAGTCTTTCTATCTCTCGATTTTTACTCTAGATTCACTAATCTTTGGGTGAATACCGATATAGTTTATACCGACTTACCATCCGAAGGTCTTAGTTCTGTTCAATTTGTCCATGAAACTACTCAGAGGGATCAATTTCTAATGAAACTAAGGTGAATTTGAAGGCACCAGATCCAATCTTATGAACCGAGAATCTGTCCCCTCCTTGGATACATGCCTAAATGATCTTCTTCGCGAGGAACAGCGCCTTCTCACTCAAACCACCATGGAACAACGACGATCTACATCTGTTCTTGTAGCCTATGCAAAGACAAGGCAAAAAAGCCACGAAGCGAGGGATATGAGCACCTTCGCTTCAAGGCTTCACAGGCAAGGGATTTGGTCATTATGCGCAAGCGTCCCCAGAAAATTCTGCAACTATTGCAAAAGGATGGCCATATCATCAAGGAATGCCCAACTCGACCCCAAGAAATCGGAGACGACAGATATCGTCTCTCGGATTGGCTCTTCTAGTGCGGGTAGTTTGGTGAATACAACACAAAGTGCTCCCGCTCCCGCTCCGTTTCGGTCCAACCCGTGACCCACGACATGATTCAACAAATGATCATTTCGCATTTTCACTTTAGGACTCTCGGTAAACCCTTCACTACATCATCTCCTTGGTACTTTGATTAGGGCTTCCCATCATATGACAAACAATCGCTTCTCTTACTAATGTAAACAAATATTTTGGAAATCTCAAAATTCATTCGCTTTGATGGCAATCATTTACCTATCACTACCACTTTGGTGATGTTTCCTCCTCTCTCCGATGTCTTCGTATCTCCCGGTCTTACCACCAATCTTGTGTCTATTTACGTTAGTTGATAATGATTGTAAAGTAGAGTTTTCTAAATCTGGTTGTGTTGTGCAGGATCAATGTCGGGCGGATGATCGCGAGGGGGCCTAAAGTGGGACGTCTTTTTCCTCTTCAATTTCCTTTGTCTTCTTTTTCTTTGCCTTTTGTCGCTTGTAATTCTGCTCATGTTGATTACCGAAGCGTGGCATAAACGTCTCGGACATCCAAACTCTAATGTACTTCATGCTTTATTGAAATCGGTTTTCTTGGGAATAATGAAACACCATCTCTTAGTGTTGTTCGGTTTGATTGCAATTCTTGAGACTTGGCAAAAGTAAAACTCTACCCTTTCCTTTTCACACACCGCATGTTGTCAAACCTTTCGATTTGATACATAGTGATGTGTGGGGTATCACTGATCACTTCGCATGCTAATTACAAATACTTTGTCACTTTTATGACGACTATAGTCGTTTCACATGGATTTATTTCCTTCATTCCAAAGACGAAGTATTTTCTGTTTTTAAGATTTTTCATGCATATATTCAGACACAATTTTCGGCCCATGTCAAAATCCTTCGTTCTGACAATGGGGGTGAGTATATGTCTCATTTGTTTCAGGACTTCCTACATAATCATGGCATCATCTCTCAACGGTCTTGCCCTTCGACACCTCAACAAAATGGAGTGGTGAAAGGAAGAACCAGTCACCTTCTTGATGTGGTTCGCACTCTTCTGTTAGAATCTTCCACGCCCTCTCGATTTTGGTGTGAAGCTCTTTCCACTGCTGTCCATCTCATTAACAGATTGCCTTCTCCCATATTGAACCATGACTCACCTTTCACCAGGTTATTTGGTCACCCTCCAACTTATTCTAACCTTCGTACCTTTGGTTGTGTCTCTGTTATGTTCATCTTCCTGCACATGAATGCACAAAACTTACGGCTCATCAATTAAATGTGCTTTTCTAGGATATTCAAGTACAATGTAAAGGTTTCATTTGCTATGATCCAAACCGTGTCGCATTCGAGTTTTAGAAATGTGATTTTTTGAAAATCAATATTTCTTTTCTACCCATCGATCATGTTTCTCCTTCATTTTCTGTTTTGCCTATGTTTCCTAAAGATCCGGTCCCTTCTAAACCTCTCCTAGTGTATCGACGACGCCCACCACCACTTCCCACCAACCTTCAGCACCTCCTGAGCCCCCTCAAGCTTCTTCCCCGACTGCTGCTCCTGTTTCAGCACCTGCACCTCCCTCTCTCCGACTCAGTACTCGGGTTCGTAGACCCCCAGATAGGTTTGGTTTCTCTTCTCCTTCATCCTTCACAGCCACTTTGTCGTCTATTTCTCTTCCTTCATCTTATAAACAGGCAATGGAGCATGAGTGTTGGCGAAAAGCAATTGAAACCGAACTTCTCGCACTTGAAGAAAACCAAACCTGGGATGTTATTCCATGTCCCTCCTCCGTGAAACCCCTTGGCAGTAAGTTCGTGTTTTCTATCAAGCTTAATTCCGATGGGTCCATAGATCGTTACAAAGCTCGGTTAGTGGCACTTGGCAACAAACAAGAATATGGTCTCGACTATGATGAGACCTTTGCACCGGTCGCCAAAATTGTCCGAACTATATGCATCCCAATCCCGGCCCTTACATCAAATGGATGTTAAGAACGCATTTCTCCACGGTGATCTCAAGGAAGACGTTTACTTGAAACTTCCTCCGGTATGCCCACTTCCTCACCTAATGATGTTCTGCAAACCGAAACGTTCTTTGTATGGTTTGAAGCGAGGCACCAAGAGTATGGTTTGAGAAGTTTCGATCTACTTTGCTTAGTTTTTCTTTCACTCAAAGTCGTATGACTCCTCTCTTTTCTACAAAGGACATCCACGGGTATCGTCGTCCTCCTTGTTTATGTGGACGATATCGTCATCACCGGCTCGACTTGGAGGCAATCTCCGTGTTCGGACTTTGTTGAATTCCACATTTCACATGAAAGATCTTGGCCAAACTTACCTATTTCTTGGGTTTAGAGGTGCATCATCATGCCAGACGGTCTCCTCTTGCATCAAGACAAGTATAGTCAAGATCTGGTTCAAAGCCGGTCTCACCAACTACTTCGGTTGACACCCCATGGAACTTAATGTGAAATATCGACGTGACGAAGGGGAGCTTCTTGAGGATCCTACTACCTATCGGAAGTTGGTTGGTAGTCTTATCTATCTAACCATTACCCGACCGGACATCTCTTATCTTTGTTCATACCGTCAACAAATTCATGCAAGCACCGAGGCATCTCCATCTATCGCCATCCGCCGCATAATTCGCTACATTCTTGGGACACCTACTCGTGGCTTATTCTTCCCTTAGGTTCTTCACTTCGCCTACAAGCCTATAGTGACGCCCGATGGGCGTTGTTGCCGACACTGGGACATCTACTACCGGCGTGGTGTATGTTTCTTGGTGATGCCCTTATCTCTTGGAAATGCAAGAAGCGGGACCACGTCTCCAAATCATCTACCGAGGTAAGTACGAGCCATGTCTGACATGCTCCGAGATCATTTGGTCGCGTGGTCTCCTCACGAGCTTAGTTTCATTCCGTACATCCTACTCCACTCCATGCCGACAACACTAGTGCCATCCAAATTGCCGCAAACCCAGTCTATCACGAACGCACCAAGCACATCGAGGTTGACTGTCACTCAATCGGGAAGCCTATGATCATCAAGTCATCACTCTTCCACATATCTCCACAACTTTGCAGATCGCCGATATCTTCACAAAATCCATGCCACGTCACGCGCCATAATTTTTCGTTAGTAAATTGATGCTTGTCGATTTACCAAAGATCAATTGAGGGGGATGTCAAAGGAAATATCAATCTACACAATGATTCTGAAATTTTTTCTGATTCTGATTTAGCTTTACATTACTGATTATGATTACTGATTTGCTTTACTGATTCTGATTTACTGAACTTTGCAGATTCTGATTACAAAGCAGATTTAATAAATACTAATATCTCTGCAATGAGATTCTGACTAATAGCGGATTTGACTAATATCTACATAGATTTATTAATATCTCTGACTTTGATTGATATGATGATTATCTGATTTATTCCTTCCTTAATTAGGATATATTAGTCAGACAAGATATTTAGATAGATGTATATATGGTAGGGGCTGAAGATCAGCTTGTATTTCTTCCCTAAATAGATTGTAATCTACCTATATAATGGGCAATTGTCAATGAAGAAAGGCAGACTTTTTCAAAAGGACTCTAAACTGTCATGCACTACCGATAACACTATAGTATAAGAAATTCCAGGTATCGACAATGTATCGCTAAGTATCGCCAATGTATTGATTTCACCAATATTTTCGATTGTGTAAATTCCAGGTGTCACTTGTATCGCCAATGTATTGATATTGCCAATGTACTGCTAATATTTTCAATTGTGTAAATTCCAGGTGTTGCTTTTATCGCCAGTGTATCGATGATATTTCAATAATATCGCCAGCGTATCGATATCGCCAAAAATCTGTTTATTAAAAAAAAAAAAAATCCATTTCAGTTTTTTTAATGGGTGCATGGTTGTATGCAGCGTTCAAATTGTCAATGATAATATCGCGATATTATCATTATTGCAACATGGGCAATGTTGAGACCACGGTCTTTCATTGGCTTTCTAGTTGTCAAAGATTCCTAAAATATCGTGTGTTGTTGATTTATCGACGGAAGGCTGGATGAATAGAGATGTGATTGATGGGATGGTTGTATTGATTTCTTACGACAACACATGCTTTTAGGCCTTCATTAAACGGAAACTTATTATGTATACTCTTCTTTTTTCTTTTTTCTTTTGCAATTTCTTGAGTCCTAAATATGGAAATATGTATATTTTGGCAATTCCTGAAGTTTCACTGAAAACCTCCGCTGTTTTCCCCATGTATCCCCAAGGTTTCCCTGCATGATATTATCGGCAATATCAATATTGTTTCCATATCCTCAGCCAATGAAACTTATAGCGATACCGATACTTTGAACACCGATTCCTTGTAGTTAAATGGAAATGAGCAATTATTACATATTACTTGTCTCTTTACACGAGTTGCATTTGATTACAATGATAGTCTTTCCCCATTGTTTGATTTATCCATGGGAAAAAATAATGTGGCTGTTTGATTGGAGATGTTTATTGTAATTTCATGAAAAAGAGCAATGACTACAAATTACAATTTTCTCTCCTCAATACATCTACATTTGACTAATCATTCACTTGTTTGATTTGGCTGTAATGGGGTCTTCACTTCCACTGGTATTTCCAATAGGACAGCCAAGACTGTCCATTGATTTACTTAGCCCACACCTGTGTTCTAACTCCTCGTTAGACAATATCGAATTGAACCACCATTTTTCCATAGAGCCTTCCTGCCCCCTATTTGAAAATACAATAGATGAATAGTCATTCGATGAATAATCATTTGGTAAAAACATAATAATGCCATAATTTCTTTTGACTACAAGGAATTACTCACTATGAAACATGCCCTAAAGAAAAAGCAAGTACATTTTTGGAAAGGGGGGGGGGGTTGGGCATTATATTCTCTCCTAACTTTTGAAAGCACCCTTTCATAAGTTAGGAATTACTCACTATCAAACATGCCCTAAAGAAGAGCATTTACATTTTTGGAAGGGGGGGCATTATATTCTCTCCTAACTTTGAAAGCACCCTTTCTTTTATTGTACTCTTGGCATTACAAAAGTTTGCTTTCTGTACTATTCTAGTGCCGTAAGTACAAATAAGGGGTGGATACGTCACAATGAACTGGATTAACCATGTCAATTTGCAGATTCTTTTAGCTTTTTCTGTGGGTCAAGGTTGTATATGTAATGCCAATTCTAAATAACTTCAGGACAGTTCACTTTTCATTCTATGCAAATTCTCTGGAGTATAGATCCTCACAATCCCACAAACAGTGAAGGTGCAGGTGGTGGCCATGCTCCAGATATCATCAAAGTGTGTGGAGTGAAAAACGTCTTGCCTTCATCAACAAATCCTACACGACCGTTTACTACAAATACCATAGATGAGCACCTTGACATGCTGGTAAAGGAGAACAAAAAAATAAAAAGAAGTTTTGTTGGTTTCTTATTGCTTGATCAGCCACCTCTAAGATTGATCAAGTTTTGTCCAGATGGTCGCCCATCACCTTGATAAGAACATCCCTGAAGATGTAGCATTTGCTGAATCTCGGATACGGCCAGAAACAATTGCTGCAGAAGACATTTTGCATGATATGGGAGCTATCAGTATTATTTCTTCTGATTCACAAGCCATGGGTCGTGTTGGAGAGGTTTGCAATGCCATTAGCTTCTTTTTAATTTTACAGAATTTTCTATTAAACTATGTGCTGCATTCTAACAAATCAGTAATATGGTTTAGTGTTTTTTTTTTTTTTCAGAGATAATTGAAATTTATTAAAAGCTCGCCAAAAAGCGAGAAAAGAATACAACACAACTCTACAACTCATACAAAGAGAAATCTGTTGATATTTTAAGTGGAGCTATAAGAGTCCTGCACCCGGGGCATGCTGTTTTATGTTGTCCTCAGTTCCATGCATATCGGGCCCATTGTTCAGTGATCCAGATAATTGATCTGATGGGCACCACTATGGATGCACTGAAAGTCTCCCAAATTGGAAGGTCAGAGGGTTACAAAAAGTCGATTACGAAAATGACACAAAAATAGTCCACATCCAACAGGAAAAAGAAGGGTGGAAGTTTGAACAACTACAATCTTCAAGTCTAGGAGAACTTTGGGGCATCCCCTATCAACAGTGGGGCCCATCAGACCATGGGTTTTGCATGTACAGAATTCTTAAGCTTCAACAAATTGTCCATTTTCTATCTACTACTATGTTTGTCCCATTGAGATATACTTTTCACTGCACATTGTCCTCAAGAGTTTGTAGTATGATTGACATCAGTTTGATCTTTACTAGAAGATGATAAGGAGATGTACAATTGTAGCCTTGAGATCAAGCATACTTTTGTAGGATTAGGATATTTGAAGTAAAAGAAGTTTCGAGAAAGATAAAAACAGGAAAGGGCTATCATGGGATTAAACTTATGAGCATGGTATGCCAAAACAGTTACAGAATGGCCGCAAAGATAACGGTAAAGGTCATAATCGCTGAGAGAGAGAGCGCAGTGGCACTGTTACCGTTATGGAACGGTGCCACTGCTGAGAGAAAGAGAGAGGCTGTTATGGCTCGTATCATAACAGTAACAACAGTGACACTGTTACCGTTATGGAACACCTTGCTTACGAGTCATACTATGAAACTTTGGGGCAAAGATTAAGGCATGAGACAAATGTAGAAGTAATGAGCCACAGGCATGTTCTTCTCCATAGAGGCCCAATCCAACTGTGAATCGTTGCCAATAGAGAAGTAAATCCACCCTAGCAAACTCTTTCCACAAATTCGATGCCTTGTAACTTCATATTGTCTTTATTGACTCGAATAAGCAAAGGATAGGGTTCCTAGAGGGTGTTGGGTAGAAAGGAGTTTCAAGAGGGTATATTACCATGATTAAGGATAAGTACGAGGGAATGGTAAAAAGTTTGAGGACAACTAGTGGAGAGACAACAACTTTCCAATTATGGTAGGTATACGTCTAGGTCGGCATTGAGCCCCTATTGTTTTGCATTGGTTATGGACGAGTTAATGAGGTGTCATGTGTTGTAAGTTTTTTGTAGATTACATAGTTTTGATCGGTGAGTCGAGAGACGAGGAAGTGGGCAAACGCAAAAGTATGATTATGGAGGGATGCTTTAGAATATAAAGGTTTTAAAATCAGTTGAAAAAATAGTAGATGAAATGCAGAATGCAATTTTAGTAACAATTAGAATGGAAATGGGGAATTAATTGAGAAATGGCCAAGAAGTACCCAAAATGACCATTTTTTATGTTGCTCTAGATAATTTGAGAGAGCAAAGAGATTGATAAGGATTTTGCTCATAGAATTGGAGTTGGGTGGATAAAGTGGAATTTGACTCTAGAGTTTTATGTGAACGTTGCATGCCAAAACCAAATTGAAGGGGAAATTTATATGATAGCTATAAGACCAGCCATGGATTCTGGGACAAAATGTTGGGTAGTAATGGAACAACATGTTCATAGGATGAGCATAGCTGAATTTAGGATGTTGAGATGGATGAGTGACAAAATGAGGAACAATAGAATTAGAAATGAATGCATTTGAGAGAACTTAGATGTAACACCAATAGGTAATAAGATGAATGGAAGTAGACTTGGATGGTTTAACCCTGTGCAATGCAAACCAAGAACTGCACCAATTAAGAGTGAGTTGGTGCAAGTCGAATGCTCTAAAAGGGCAAGCGAAGGCCCAAAAGGATGTGGGTGGAGGCCGTAAGAAAAAACTCGATGACCTATGGTTTAACTGATGTTAGGCTGTCGATCTACTTGTGGATAACATATGATGGTCTCCAAATATTGGCACAAGGAATGTAAAAAATGATATCACTAAGACCATTTCTAATGGGATGTAAATGGTTAATGGGCTTAAGCTCAAAATTGGACCCACTTGATAAAAAGATCTATGAATAGCATTTAAATGGCTATTAATTTTTTTACATAGATTTCTTTAAGCGGGGCCCACAATCCACTAAAGTATTGGGCCATTGAGTGGGCCCACACACATTCCTTCAACCCAAAAAAAAAAAAAAGAGTTAGGCCCACTTTGTCCATGTAATAGGCCCAAGAGCCATTCCACTGTTCTTCTCAACTTCTTCTCTCTCACTTATAGGAATCTATTTGGACTTTACAATAGGTTAGAAGCCTAGTTCTTTTGGACCAAAAATTGATCAGGCCCTATGAACCGCAACATCAAAGCCCAAAAACAAAACCCGTCTTCCTTTTTCTTCTTCATTATCCATCTTGCTTAGGGTTTGAAGAAACAAACCCTACATACAAAATAAAAAAATAAATAAAAAATAGCCATTGTTGCATATGCTAAACGGCCCATAGCGGAAAAAATAAAAATAAAAAACCTTCAATCCTCTTTTGTTTTTCACGGATAGGGTGTCGTTGCTGCGGCTGTTTCCGGTGGTTGGCATGGCTACCATAGTAAAGAACGGAAAAAGAAGAGAAAGTGAGAGAAAGGATTGAGAGGACCAGAGAGGAAGGCAGCCAAGGGCATTTTTGGGGGCAGATGTGTGCTTCTACTAGCAATATTGTCCGGCTATAGCCAACAGCTACCTGCCAAGGGCTTGGGTCTAGGGCAGGGTCTCTATCGTTGGTGATCGGCCAATTGTGGCAGCTTCTCCCGCCATAGCAGGCAGCTATGGTGGCCCCATTTCCTGTGTAAGAATCAAGTCACCTAGTTTACATAACGCAGCTACAGGCCATTATCATAGCCACTAGGCCCACTCTACTAAATCAACTGCTCTTCTCCTTTTCTTTTATTTAAATAGACTTAATTAAGAGATCCATTTCAAAAGCGCAGATGATCGACATGTAAAATAAAAAAGGCATAACAATAAAATTTTAGATTAAAATAGAGGCTGTACTTGATCGATTAATCCATGTAAATCAGATATTTGTTGTAGAGTCGCTCTAATACCATTAATAGACGGCCCAAAAGAGTGGACCTGCAAAATCCGACGGTCTATACAATCTTGGGACCTTCACAAAAGCCGAAGATGGATGGTGCACATCCGGTGGTCCGCCTAACCACTATTGGAGCATAGAGGTCTGATCACCCCTCTGATTCTACATTTAAGATAGCCCTGGATTGCGATTAATGGCTTGGACTCTCCTTCTCCCTATTTTCTTTTTAGGATTGAGAACTACTTGATGTCGTTTGCGAGGGATCCCCATCCCTATTTAAAGGGAAGGGTCGAGGAGTTTGGATGAGGTTGGGAGTTATACCATCTCATCCAATCTCATCTACAATTGAATTAAATTTTGAATTCAAAATTTAAAATTCAACTTAAACATCCAAGAGAAACTGGAAAGAGGGGTATACAGAGGGAAACTTGTGTGGGACTCACCCACAAGTGGGTTCCATGGGCCCATGTCCAACATTGTATAGAGATGAACTCAGGGTGGTCCACCCTCTTTTATGCAACCCATATTTACTTTTTGTGATGCACTTCAAAAAGCTACTCTTTTAAGTCGCAAATCTCCATAGACATTTCCAAGCAATGCTCAGATTCATCTTCAGGTCTTTGATACCAACTCCCCTTGCTTCAGGAGGTAGACTCACCTCACTCCACCCCACGATAGAATTTCTTTTTTCTCCTCTTTGCTTTGCGATAAGAAATCTTATTGGAGCCTCTCACCATTGATAATGCTCGTTTGACATTGAAAGAGGGACAAACTAAATAGGCATGTTTGACAAGGCCATTTTGATTAGGGTAATTATTGCCACCCAGAGATAAGTATTTTCCTTTCCAAGCAAAAACTGTTCTCTCCACTCTTTCCACTACATCATTTCACAGACACTTGGCAGGTTTCCTTATGCATAATGGCAGACCAACATACATCCTCGGGAGTTTTCCAACCATGCAACCAAATTCCTCAGCCAATATGTCCGCACACCCTCCTCTAGCCGAATCCCATTCATCTCACTTTAATGCACATTGATCTTTTGGCCTGAGACCACTTCAAAGCGTGTCAACATGCTTCTTAGCTTAGCCACTTTTCACCACACAAAGAAGAGTGTCTTCAATGTAAATAGTACATTGTTATCTTGCAAAAAGTGGAGTCTTGTTGATTATAATCAACCTATGGAATAGACTATTAGATAGTGCTTGATTGTAATCAACCTATGTAATAACTTATTATAATCGTGCCTGTGGGAGTTTTTGTGCTCCCATTGCTGGTCCCAAGCCCAGATAGAGGAGGGTCGCATCAGTTTGGCAGCTGATGTGAAACTTTTGCAGAAACATCCATCATGTACCTGGACCGGAACAGGATTCATGTAGCCAACCCCAATTAGTTAGGATAAGGCTTAGATGATGATGTCTTTGAAGTCCATCATACACTATTTAGCACTTCATCCAAATCCCACCTTAACATTTCAATTGAAGTCAGAAAGGTCACCTCTTTCCCAATGGGAAGTGGCTGTTCACCAATATCTGAGAAAAGTGAATGAACATTGTCAATGTGAGCTAGGCATGAGATGCATTATTGTAGAATAGTTCTTTGTTTTGATATATGGTATACTTCTACGTCGTAGGTGCAAATTATTCTTGATTTTCATATTGTTCATTTCATTGAGCTCCAATCGAAGATCTCTATCATTAATAGTGATTTCCAAAGCTGTGTTTGCTTGAATACCCATTTTGGAAATGTCTAGGGCTTAGGATGGGTAAATATTCTTATCAGGTGATTTCTCGGACATGGCAAACTGCCCACAAGATGAAGGCACAAAGAGGCAATCCAATCGATCCCAGTGCAGCTGGCAATGACAATTTCCGAATCAAACGGTACATTGCAAAGTACACGATAAATCCTGCAATAGCTAATGGAATTTCTCAGTATGTTGGTTCAATTGAGGTATGCTTACATTATTTGTCATTTTGACTCTTTCCGATTTTGGTTCTTTTTTTTTTCATTTGAAGTTTGAATGTGTTTATTTTGCATTTAGATTTCCAAGTTCCATATTTAGTAAAACTATGTTGATGTATAAAGGATGTGCATAGTGTGTCCTGACACCCCACCATCGAAGCATGGCCCATTGTTTGGTTGTTGGTGATCCAGCCCATGATCTGATGGGTCCCACTATGACGGGAAATGCTCCAAAGTCTTGCAGACGAGAAGATCCTAGCGATCTAATCTTTGGTCTTTTTACTGGACCATTTCCCTTTCTTTTTTTTTTCTGTTTCTAGTCCCTGACTGAAGTGCTAGGATATTCTATTCTGGGAGATATTTAGAATATCCCAGAATATTTACCCATCCTAAATATTCTAGCACAGTGAGTCCATCAGATTAACAGTCTCGACCACTGAACTGTGGGGTGGGTGGTGCCACTTTTATATGGACTGTGCTTCAGGGAACTATCTCCTGGAAGATATTTAACGCATCCTTCATCCATGGTGGGTCCATCATATCAACAGTCTGGACCAATTAAACTGTGGGTGCCACTTCTATGTGGATTGATTGCCTCAGGACACTATCTCCTGATGCATCCGGATCTGTAATTTCTCCAAGGATGGATAGTTGCTTTTATGATGTAAAGCGTAGCCACCTGAAATCAAGTCTTCATCAAACCTCATTTCAGTATATGGTGCTTGTTCTCTTTTTTGGGTGTTTTTTCTTTTCCTTTTTCTTTGCTGTTGTTCTGTTGTATTTTATTATTATTATTTTTTCTTTAGCCTTACAAAAGTGATTCATCTTTCAAAGAAAGTATATGGTGCGTTGTACAGGTCGAAGTCACAGTTCCAATACAGCTATATGTGCTCTAAAAACATTTTAATGCTGCAGAATGGGAAAATGGCTGATCTTGTTTTGTGGAAACCGTCATTCTTTGGTGCGAAGCCAGAAATGGTGATCAAAGGCGGAGCAATTGCATGGGCCAATATGGGTGATCCAAATGCTAGCATCCCTACTCCTGAACCGGTAATAGATATTTTCTTTTGCTCTGTTTGCATGCTTGCTGCTGATAGAATATGCTGCAAGCATTTTTCTTTCTGCTCAAAATTCAGAATCTTAATAATGCATCACAGTGTATGCAACAACATGAGATATTTGTTGCTAATCCCTCATGTTACACTGCTAATTTTGAGTTTCTTTGTCTGGACTTCACAGCTTTATGTATTTATATTTTGGTGGTTGGAGAGGATTGATTCTGAGAACTCAATGTTACTAATACCTTATCGGGCTTGACCGCTGTTCTTGTATTATTGTCAAAATTGAACTGTAACATTGGATCAATTTCTTTTGGGGAGCCACAATCACCCCTTCATTTTCTTACGGCCCTCTTTCTGTTTTGGCAATTTAGTACGAAAGCATACTGTTTCAATTGGGAAAAACCAGAAAGTTCGTTACCAAGACTTGCATTTCATCCATCTAGCAAATGTGTATAAGATCCAAACCGGTCATCAGGTAGGACCGACCTTGGATTAGTCACATCGCAAAGTTCACACTGATTGGCCAATCCTAACCCCTAATTGACGCTGGACAGCCCTAATTATGATGCATGCTCATGAACATAATTAAACAACGGAAATAAAAGGAATAAATGATCTAAAATTCTAGCAGTAATCATCATAACTGAGAAAATCATAAAGGAAACATGCAATGGAGCGGACCATCATCACAACCATGGAGTATGGCATTCAATTATTACTTAGGTTGGATCCGGCGAGGGATTAGACCTCCCGATCTTGCATGGTCACACCTAATCGATCAATGAAGATCACTAGTCCGAAGAACCAAGAAGTTTCTCGGATTAGGGATTTGAGAATTTGGGGGTTTAGGGTTTAGATCGGTTCTCAAGATTTTAATCGAAAAAGGATTAGCCAAAACTGGAAAATAGAAAGAAGAAAATAATTACCTTAAAGAAGTTGGAGGGGCACAAGAAGAAATTAGAAGAGGAAGATCAAGGGAAGAGAAGAAGCACCATTAGAGAGAAGAGAGGAAGGAGGCAACCAAAGGGTTTGCTTTTCATTAATCAATAGTTAAAATTCGAGTTTAGGGCTTTAGCCCACTTAAATAAGCAAATAAAGATATAAAATTACTAAAATACCCCTAGAATAAGCAAATAAAGACATAACATTACTAAAAGACTCCCAACTTAAGCAAAAACGCGCAAATAACATAAGTACGGGAAAGTTCGGGCGTTCGGTCTTCTTGCTCCAATTTTCCTTCATATGTTTTCCTTGAGTGGGGTCTTCTATATGTCCAATCACATGTGAAAGGTCTTCAGCTCCTCAATAGTCGCCTATCCACAAGGACGGCACTTGTGGTTGGCGCTTTCTTCGTTGGTACACCTTGAATGCGCTTGTGTTTGCATCAATTCCCCTCGGGTGAGAAAAACTCGACTCCGAGGAGTTGAAACTTTTGTAGCGCTCTAGTAGATCTGGATCAATACCCTGTAATGCGTCGTCCGACAGCCACGTAGATTTAGACGATGGTTTGTTCTTCCTCTTAACAAGATACCTTTGGAAACCTCCATCTCTCGTGGATACTATCTCGTCATCCAAGATTTCTTCAATTTCTTCTTTATGGAAAATGGGTGGAGGAGGGGGTGGAAGGGGTTGGGTAGCAAACTTAGAAAAAGGCCATGAAATGGACGATGTATCAACAATGGGAGTACGGGCACAGACTAGATCTTCCACATTAAAAGTTGGATTAATGTTCATTTCAGGTAGAAGGTCAATCCGATACGCATTGGACCCAACCTTTTGTAATATCTTGAATGGTCCAGCACTACGTGCTTGTAATTTTTTAGCAGATCCTTGAGAGAATCGTTCTGGCCTTATTCGCACCATTACATAGTCTCCTTCTTGAAATTCTTGCACTCTACGATGAGAATTGGCTAAAACTTTATAATCATCATTGCTCTTATTTAACTGCTGTCTAATATGTGTATGTAAATCATGAATATGGCGTGCAAATGCATTGGCTGACTCAGAAGACCTTTGGGTAATTGACATAGGTAAGAGATCTATGGGCATTCTAGGTTTATAACCACTTACAATTTCAAAAGGACTCAACCCTGTAGATCTATTAACTGACCCATTATAAGAAAGTTCAGCAGTTGGTAAAATTAGGTCCCAGTCTTAACATGTTCACCCACTAGACAACGTAAAAGATTTCTAAGGCTGCGGTTTACCACTTCAGTTTGACCATCTGTTTTGTGGGTGGTAAGCAGTAGAAAATTGCAAACGAGTTCCCATAATGTGCTACAGTGTCTTCCAAAAATAGCTAGTAAATCAAACATCACGATTAGATACTATGGTTTTAGGTAACCCATGAAGACGCACCACACCATAAAAAAAGAGACAAGCAACATAAGACGCATCTGACGTCTTCGAACATGGGAGAAAATGCGCCATTTTAGAAAAACGGTCCACAACGACAAAAACGGAATCGTGCTTTTTTATAGTCTTGGGAAGCCCAAGCACGAAGTCCATACTAATGTCCTGCCACGGAGCATGTGGCACTGGCAATGGCGTGTACAGCCCGGTATTTTGCTTTCTATGCTTTGCCAGCTGACATGTTCGACATTGCCCTAAAACTTTGGCTACGTCTCGCTTGAGACTTGGCCAATAGAAACGATCTTCCACGAGGGCAATGGTCTTATCACGATCAAAATGGTCAGCTATCCCTCCTGAATGAAGCTCCCAGATGAGGACTTCACGAAGGGACATACGGAGAATACAAAGTTTCTCCCTTGAAAAGGAAGTCATCTTTAAGAACATATTCACCCATAATATGCTGGTCACTAGCGAGCGACGCGTAAGTACCCCCAAAATCAGGACATATGGGGTATTCATCTTTCAGTTGGTCAAATCCGACTACCTCTACACTCAAGGAGTTGAGCAACGCCACTCTCCTACTAAGGGCATCCGTTGGTTTGTTTTCAACCCCGACTTTATGTTTCAAAACAAACGAATATTCCTGAAGAAATGCTACCTACTTGGCATGCCTTGGGTTGAGTTTCTTCTAAGAATGCAAATATCTCAAAGCCTCATAGTCAGAAAACAAAACGAATTCTTGCGATAGGAGATAGTGTCACCAATGTCTTAGGGATTGCACTACTGCATAAAATTCTTTGCCGTAAGTGGAGTATTTTTGTTTTGCCTCATTCAGTTTCTCACTGAAATAGGCCACTGGGTGTCCTTCTTGACTCAATACTCTACCTATACCGACATCAGACACATCACACGCTACTTCAAAGACTTTAGAAAAGTCAGGTAGACGCATGACAGGAGCTTCCACCATCTTGCCCTTAATTTCTTTAAAAGCCTTGACTATAGCTTTAGACCACACGAACTCTCCCTTTTTCATGCACTCGGTAATGGAAGCCATGATCGTGCTAAAACCCCTAATGAACCGACGATAAAAAGTTGCTAGGTCGTGAAAGCTTCGCACCTCATGAATGTTCCTTGGTTCTGGCCACTCAACTATGGCCCTGACTTTTTCAGGGTCTGAGCGCATCCCTTCAGATGACACTATAAATCCTAAGAACACAACTTAGCTAAACATGAATGCACATTTCTTAAGATTAGCGTACAACTTTTCCTTCCTAAGGACACTACAAACCTTCTTTAAATGTTCAAGGTATGATTCTTTGGTGGTACTATAAATAAGAATATCGTCAAAGTACACCACTAGGAATTTTTCCATGAACGGCCTCAAAGCTTGTGTCATCACCCGCATGAAAGTACTGGGTGCGTTAGTCAAGCCGAAGGGCATGACCAACCACTCATACAGCCCATCTTTCGTTTTAAACGCCGTCTTCCACTCATCTCCTAGGCATATACGGATTTGGTGATATCAACTCTTGAGGTCTATCTTAGAGAATATAGTAGACCTGGCCATCATGTCAAGCATATCATCAAGTCTAGGTATAGGGAACCTATACTTGACAGTAATTTTGTTTATGGCACGGCTATCCATACACTTGCGCCACATGTCGTCTTTTTTGGCGTCAACAATGCGGGCACGGCACTTGACACGGCTCATACTCTCTTGGATGAAACCCTTTTGCAGAAGCTCATCAACTTGCTTCTTCAACTCTGCATGCTTTGCAGGGTTCATCCTGTAGTGAGGAAGGTTCAGTAAAGTAGACCCTGGGACAAGATCAATGGCATGTTGTATGTCCCTCATAGGTGGCAACTCATTCGGTAAGTCTTCAAGAATTACATCACTGTATTCCTTCAGGACCGAGGTCACCTCACGGGGCAACTCTGATGGAACCTCAGGTGTAATCTCTTTAGCCACAAGGGCATACACCATAGAATCCTCCTTAGCCTCTTTTTCAAACTCTCTTGTGCTGATTATATGTAGAGACTTAGGTTTGGATTTCCTCATTCCTCTAGGCTCACTTGTCTTCTCATCCTTTTTCTTCCCTAGTGTATTCTCAGGTGGCATGGGATTAAGTTTGATCTTTCTACCATTATACATAAAAATACACGCATTCAAACGGCCAAAGATCGTGACATCATTATTGAATAGCCACGGTCTACCTAGGATAACATGTCCCACATCCATAGGTAAAACATCACACCACAGGGACTTTTTGTATGACCCAAACTCGATGGGGACTAGACATTGCTGGGTGACAGGTAGGGATGTCTTGTCAACCCAAGAAACTTTATACGAGTCTGGATGAGGTGTGGATTTCAGTTTTAAGCGATCTAAGGTGCTAGTGGAAATCACATTCTGACAACTTCCACTGTCCACTATCACCTTACAATTCTTTTCACCACACTTGGCAATAGTGTAGAAGATAGTGCTTCGACGCCAGTCAACACTACTTCTAAACTGAGCTAGCACACGCCTGACTACTGCAAGCGTTGCTTCTCCATCCACTTCTTCTTCATAAGTAAGTTCTCCTTCAGGGTGATACTCTTCTACTTCATAATCACCCTGGTCATCTCCACCCTCTTGCGACTTGCCTATAACTAAGGCTCTCCCACGGCTCTTCGTAGGACACTGATTAGACATGTGGCCAAGATTGCCACACTCATAGCACCTCACTTGGCTCATGTTACTAGGACCGGCACCAAGAACCCCTTTGCCCTTGTCCTCCTTAGGCTTAGGCGGAATGGTCGCCTGTGCCCTAGGTTGACTACCAATATTAGGTCTAGTTTCTTGGGAACTAGATCTAGCACTGGAGTCTTGGGACTCAAAACGACGAACGACAGGAGCCTTCAGATATTGTTCTAACTCCTGCACGACTTGATATGCTTCATCCAAGTCTGTTAAGGGCCGAGTCATAAGTTCGTGCTGAAGATCTGCACGAAGGCCCGTCTTGAAACGTGAGAACGTTACTAGAGAGTCTTCTCGGATATCACATCGCATCACATATTCTTCAAATTTAGCGATGTAGTCAGCGGCAGACATTGACCCTTGGCGTAAAGATTGTCATTAGTTAAGGAACTTCTGACGGTATGAGAGATGAAGTTACTTCTCCTTCAACTTCTCTTTCATCTCATACCAATGTATGATAAGGGCTCTACCAACTCTCTATCCTACGCTCGATGTTGGTCAAGAAGAGATTGACTTGACCCATAAGCTTCATCTTAGCAAACCGCATTTGACGGTTTTTCGACATGCCATACCACTCAAAGTAGTGGTCCATGTCAGCAACCCAGTCAAGGAATGCCTTGGGATCCAAGCGTCCATCAAAACTCGGGGCCTCAATATCACAGTCTTCATCGCACGCTCATCTGGATCATAGCAGTCTTGATGATCACATGTAACTCGTGCCTCTCGCACCACACCACGACCGTTACCACGATCTCTATCCTCACTACCACCACGTGTGGCAGCGTGTTCTTCAATGATTCCTCCCACTTGAGAGTGCGCATCACCCCTACAGCGGGGTTTTCCTTTTGGGACGCCTCTAGTTACTCGACCTTAGTCATGGTAGTGGTAATTTGGTTCTCAAGGCGGGCAAACTCACGCCTTTGACCCGCTTCTAAGGCGGTTATCTTTTGTATCAATTAAGCAAGTTACTCAAATAACTGCTCGTTATTCATGGTAGGTTAAAGTCCGAAACCTCTACCTCTTCTCGTGGGCATACAATAAAGACTTGAACTAAACTCTGCCCAACTAGACTACTAGGTGTTATGACTTTCAAGATGAATGCGATGAATGCAAAACTACTATGAACTGACACAATTAAGTTGAAACAGGAAACAACTCAAATCTGGAAATTTTCCAGATTAGGAACTTTCTAAAATTGGAAAGTTTCTAAAATTGAAAACTTTCTAAATCTGGAACTTTCCTAAATTAAACCTAAAAATCAAAACCCTAATTTGATAACTCGATCTAGACAAAAACCATGCAAGCCTATGCTCTGATACCAAATTTGACGTAGGACAGCCCTAATTATGATGCATGCTCATGAACATAATTAAACAACGGAAATAAAAGGAATAAATGATCTAAAATTCTAGCAGTAATCATCATAACTGAGAAAATTATAAAGGAAACATGCAATGGAGCGGACCATCATCACAACCATGGAGTATGGCATTCAATTATTACTTAGGTTGGATCCGGAGAGGGATGAGACCTCCCGATCTTATATGGTCACACCCAATCGATCAATGAAGATCACTAGTCCGAAGAACCAAGAAGTTTCTCGGATTAGGGATTTGAGAATTTGGGGGTTTAGGGTTTAGATCGGTTCTCAAGATTTTGATCGAAGAAGGATTAGCAAAACTGGAAAATAGAAAGAAGAAAATAATTACCTTGAAGAAGTTGGAGGGGCACAAGAAGAAATTAGAAGAGGAAGATCAAGGGAAGAGAAGAAGCACCATTAGAGAGAAGAGAGGAAGGAGGCAACCAAAGGGTTTGCTTTTCATTAATCAATATTTAAAATTTGAGTTTAAGGCTTTAGCCCACTTAAATAAGCAAATAAAAACATTAAATTACTAAAATACCCCTAGAATAAGCAAATAAAGACATAACATTACTAAAAGACCCCTAACTTAAGCAAAAACGCGCAAATAATATAAGTACGGGAAAATTCGGGCACTCGGTCTTTTTTATCCAATCTTCCTTCACATGTGTCTTCCCTGAGTGGGGTTTTCTATATGTCCAATCACATGTAAAAGGTCTTCAGCTTCTCAATAGTCACCTATCCACAAGGACGGCACTTATGGTTGGCGCTTTCTTCATTGGTACACCTTGAATGCGCTTGTGTCTGCATCACTGATTCAAGTATTTCTAGGACAAAAATGGATGATCAAAGCAACTTCGGTTGACTTATCTATACCCATCTTTATCTTTCCTCAAAATTCCTCCTGAAGAATGGTTAGGATTGTCAGGTTGGTGTGTTTTTAGGGTATAGCCTATCAATGTATTATTTTAGCTCATTTCAATTCCCAAAATAGAAAATGGGTGTATGTGAATTGTTAAATTTAATAGTGTTATAGAAAATTGGGAAAGGAGATACGAATAGTTAGAGATGGAGATAAGCATGGTGAAATAAGAACAGTTGCATGAAGGTAAGAATAGCTACAAAAGATAAATATAAGCATATGGTGCTCTACAGGAGCACTCCCCCCCTACAATTCTAGCAACATTTCAGCTGTTTAGACCGTACATATTCAATCATTCCCAAGGGAGAAGAAGACGAAGGTTGGTTTAAATTCTTCTCATGAGTATTTTGATGTAATCCAGCTTTAGGATAGAACCAAGTTGCAACTATATAGCTTTCCTTACACGGAAAATGTGAAACTAGGTGTATAATATACTTTACAGAAAACTCACGTTGTAGGACACACATGCATTGGTCTCACTTCAATGCAAAAAGTAAATTTATTTTATTTTTTTCTAATTTGTCAGAATCATTTATATACCATTTATGTAGTTTAAATTATTTATGTGAATCCATCTACATATTTTTGTATACCATGCCTTCATAAACAACTATTGGTATTTTAATTATGTCACCTATATATCATATTTCCATAGGAGAGTGTCGCCATGGTGGGATTTCTAGAGTATCAGTATCTATTGTTTATATGGTTGGCAGCAGATGAGAAAAGTGATGTCATTTAAACACCATAAACTTTAATTTTTGTTCAAGGGCATGTTTATATTTGTGAAAAGTATGGGAAAGGAAATAGTTTTTTTTTTTTTTTTTTCTCGGGAAACCTTATTTCCAAGAAATTGTGGAAAAGGAAACATTGTTTTTCCTTCTTCTTCTTCTTTATATATATATATATATATATATATATATATATATATATATATATATATATATATATATATATATATATAATGTGATTTCTTAGAAACTCTGGGTCTTGTGTCCATCTATTGATTGGCTAAACAAAAATTATCTCGAAAAAATTTTCCTGCTAGTTACTAGCATGTGGTAGATTAGCACAAGTGGCACATGTGGGATGTTGTAAGATGGATGGTGGCACATGTAGGGTGCTTGAAGCTTAATGGTGGTACCCATGGCACATGTTGGATGCTTGAAGCTATATGGTGACACATTGTCACATTTGACACATGTGAGCACTTGAAGGTAGATGGTGGCAGATGTGCACACGGGAACATGGGCACATGTGTCATGTTGTCACATTTAGCACATACGGAGAGAATGAAGATGGATGATGAAATTAGAGGGAAGGTGTCACTGTTGCAGCGGACCAACAGCAAGCGCACGGTGCATCGATGACTTGTGGAAATGTCATGAGAGTTGGTATTAGAGCATGGTTTTAAAGATCAAGTCATGGTTAGTGGAAATCCTGAGGCCAGTACTGTGGGGAGTTTTGGGGAAAGATAAGTCTAGGTTCTCCTGATCAAATAGATAGTTCGCTTGAAAATAAATTTGTTAATTTTCCAACAAAAAAGGGTAAATGGGAAATGGTGTTTCCCACAAATTCCCACAAAGAAAGGCCTCACAACAGTGAAAATAGAATTTCATGGGAAATGGTCTGTCCTTTCCTTTCAGTGAATTGAAACAGGCCCTTAAAGAAACTGAAAAAGCACGTGGAGGAAAATAGTCAGACTGTTAATGGGCGGTGCGTGGGCGAAGAAAAATCAAAATTTTTAATAGGGTCAGCTTGATAGCACCACCCCAACCAGTTCAACATCTGGACCCAATCAGACTCCAGGCCGTGCCTGTTGATGGTTCTAAATATAGTAAAATGGCAGGGAAGGGTTGGTGGGACTGAAACCTTTAATTTCAATAAAATCCCATCCCCTTTTGTATGCACATGAATTCATGGGTGGTTACCAGTCCAGTCTCTCTTCAGTTCCATCTTGTTTGAAATTTTAAAGTAGAAGCAATTGCAGGTGATGATGAGGCCGATGTTTGGCGCATTCGGCAAGGCTGGAAGCTCCAACTCCATTGCATTTGTCAGCAAGGCAAGTCATCTCTCTTTCTTATCTATTCATTTCCCATTTATTTTTTTACAATGTTCTACCAGCTGCATTGTTTGTTTGGGCCAATATCCTTTACAGGCGGGGCCCCCCTTTTAAATGATTCAGATCCTTCATCTGGTGGGTCAACCATGGGTGGGTGATGTACCAAAAATCTCCTCTACTGAACATGCCAGCCATCGAATTGGTTTGATTTTTTGCTTTGCAAATGCTGTTTTTTTAAACCATCCATTTGCTATCCAGCGATCAAATGGCTGGTATTCCCCAACTTAGGTGCTTTGTGCCCCATCTACATCCACCAGGCGAACTGTCTGGATCGTGCTAAGACACTACTAATTTAGGCTGGGCACTGTATATTGTACATATGGAACTTGCAAATCTCACCTCAACTAATAGATCTGTCCTATATTCTAAAACTGCTGTTGGGGTGCATATTAGGCTGCCAAAGAGGCTGGGATCGGAAATGAGTACGGACTCAAAAAGAGGGTGGAAGCTGTTGGAAATGTGCGCTGCCTTACCAAACTAGACATGAAGCTAAATGCTGCTCTACCCAAGATTGAGGTGGACCCCGAGAAATACACGGTCACTGCAGACGGTGAGGTTCTTTCCTGCAGTGCGGTAACCACAGTTCCCCTATCTCAAAACTACTTCCTCTTTTAGAATAACCAGACTAACCAGGTTTCAATCTCAAACTCTGTTTGTATGTGTTGTCCATGTTGCCTTTCCAATAAGAAATAACATTAACAAATAATTAAGCAAAAAGTTGAGATTAAGGTTCCAGAATACCTCTCTCTCTCTCTCTCTCTCTCTCTCTCTCTCTCACACACACACACACACACACACACACACACTTCCCATGAGGTCGAGCTATGTGGGCCCCACCATGATGTGTGATGAACATCTACCTCATCAGTCAGATGAACTATTCCATGGTGGGCCACGGGCATGAAAATCAGTTCAATCCATGAATTAGGTGGGCCACACCACACACAACAGTTGAGAGGGATTACCTGCCCATTAAAACTTTCATGACCGTTTATTAGGCCCACTGAGCTGTGGTTTACAAATCCGGCCAATCCATTGTGTGTCCCACTTGGATGAGGGTCAGACCAAGTTTCAGCTGCATCCAAAACTCAGGTGGGCCCCACAAAGTGCTTTTATATGATTTAGGCATGTATTCACATGGTTTTGGATGGTACGGCCCACCTGAGTTCCCTATATGGCCGATTTTTGGGATATCCAATAACCTAATGGGGACCCATCAAATGCACGGTGTTAATGTCCGACACATCACAGTGGGGCCCACACAGCTCGACCTCATGGGAAGTTCCCATGAGGTCGACCTTGTAGGACCATTTTCCCATATATATATATATATATATATATATATATATATATATATATATATATATATATATATAATATAACTATTTTATATATTTAAACTCATAGATAATTATTTTAATTATGATTTGTTAAGTATCAAGTTGAGTCGGGTGGTCTTCGATTCGACCCAACCCAGCTGAACATTGAGTCTTGAGTTGTTAGGTTTTCTTATTATGTTGGGTCCACCAGATGAACGGTTACAGTCATTGTGTTGGACCCATGTTCACTGTAGTTTACAGAACACTGCAATTAGCGAGGTTCATGCCAGTTACATGCCTTTTATAGGTCTGTAGCAGCAAAAATATTACTCAAGATGGCAATGGGTACAATAACCAGACAGATTTCAGGTCGGACCACCATGGACCACCCTTGGTCCTGATTTTAGGCCCTCTAGTGAATGGTCTGGATCAGTCTCAGGTTCAACTAGATTTTTCTATTGTTTACAATCGTTCCTTATATGCTGGACCTGAATTTGGGCCCAATTAAGAAACGTGCTAATGCAGCCCAGACCCATACCATGCCAAATTATTAATGCTGTTTAAAGAGTAAGCCTAGGGGTGGTAATGGGTTGGAGTCAGCCCAAACTGGACCCATTTACTAAATGGTCGAAGAATTCTTGCCCAAACCCAATCCATGATCCAATACTCCAAACCCACCCAGCCCACTTTAAAATTCATAAAGCCTGGCCTGTCCCCACCTGGGCCGACCCATCTGATTGTAAATGGGTCTGACTCAATTGACCCGATCCAACCGGCTGTTATCCAACTCAAGTTTATGAATGCAAAATGACACTCAGGTTATGGACAACCAAGCCCAGTCAGTGGATATGTACATACATTAAATTTACTCATCCATACTTTTCTTCTTTATTTTGTTTCGGGTTTTGGCTTGCGTCGGATCGGACTGTCCATCCCAACTCATTAATTGCTTACATGGTCGGATTGAGTTGGGTTCAACCCAAGCCTGACCCATTTACTTAAATGGTTCATGTTTCTAGCCTGAGTCTGACCTCACTGCCCACCTTAAAAGTGGGTTGAGCCAGGTCAACCTGACATAATGCCCAATTGAATTGAATATGAACATTCAGTATAATCAGATCATGTGGTAGCCACAATAGTTACCAACGCTGCAGTTTTTTTACGACCTATAAGCTACAGCTACTATCTTAAAGTGATGTTACTGCAATTGAGAGCCTAATTCCTTTTTAGATGGCACATGTGGGTTGCTTGAAAATTAATACTAGCACATGTGGGTTGCTTTGGGATGCATGAATCTTAAACATGGAAGGTGACATATGTACATGTGGACATTGGCATGTGTGGCACATGTGGAGCACTTGAAAGTTGATGAAGGTGAACAATCTTGCTAGCCGCACATTTACATGATCTTCATCTCTCAAAATGATATTTCCACAAAATTTCAGAGAACTTCTCACCTAGCTCAGCCACATGCTATGTGTATGGCTACATTTTTCCTTCGAAAGAGTTAGTTGCAGAAGCACCCTAGTGTGGCCTGCCTAATGAGTGGATCAACCTGACTTCAGTGCCATGTGATCAAACATCTAAATGTCCGATTGTTCCTATCAAGTGGACCTCATGTCATTGATATAGATAACACAAGATCTGACGGAGGTTGATGGGGACAAGCAGTAGTGTTGTCCTAATCATCATAAGTGGTAACATCCAAAAAATGGAAGAGGAGGTAGTAGACAATGAGGGGATGTGGATTATACAATAAGGAACATTTTCTAAAAAGGTTAGATCCCGAGAAATATTATACCTATACATTGATCACTGGATAGCACCACTTGTACGCATTTTGGGAAAATGAATATTGAAGGAATACACACTTTATAGACAATAGTGAGAGTTCATCGTGTTGAAAACCATCAACATAAATAAAAAGAAGTGCATCCATGACCTTGAAAGGTAAAATGAATGAAGGAGAATCTTGCTTGAGTAGTTGAAAATGGTAACTCTTTACAAGTGTTGAAGAAGGCATTCTTTGATCATATAGGCAACCATCATGACTTCTTCATCCCATTGTTTCGAGGGAACAACCATCACAATTAGCATGGATGGAGTGACTTCCAACAAATGGGTTTCTTTTTTTCTTTTTTCTTTTTTTCGTTTAGAAATCCATTTTGTTGGCAAATATAAAAACATGATATTTGATATTTGGATCTGAATCATGATTTTTAAAGAATTTTTTTTTATAATTTTTAACATATATTATATAGCATTGTTTTATTAAAATTTCTTAAGTGTTGGGGATCCGCAGAAGTAAATCCCGAATTCAAATCACACAATGAAAGATAAGCGTAAACAAATCATGCGCAAGAACACACATTTTTACGTGAAAAGCCCTTGCAGGAAAAAACCATGGCACAAAGTGACAATAAATCCACTATGAAACGAATTATAAGTGATTGATCTTACTTACAGATGCAAAAACTCTTCTTTTCTCTCTTCCAAACCCTAGAATCGATTTAGCCCTTATTGTTCTTCACTACTCCCGCAATTACATCCATATATATATAGTGTTACACCTAGAATAGGAAAGAAATCACACAATTACGCAAAACTATACACGTCATTGATCAATGCATTGATCGATATCGATCAAGAAATCATCGATTGATCGAGCACCCATATTCGATCAATCAAACATGCTCAAAACTATTTAGAGAGTTTTCTTGGTTTTTTCGAATTACGTCAATCGATCGACCTGACAAGTTCAATCGATCGAACATGTCCAAAACTGTCCAAAGAACAATTTGTTTAATTCAAGGTTTACTAAATTGATTAACCAGGTTGTTCGATCGATTGATATCTCCTGTTTATGACAAATTAAAGACATCTAGAAAACAATCTCCATCATGACTTCAATCATCATGAATCAAGCTCCATCTATAATCATCTCAATCATAACTTCCCTATCGTCATCGTCTTTCGCGCATACTCCGTCTTCATCAAACCTTTGTCAAACCTAGAGAAGTCGAACAAAATTTGAACTTCTCTATGGGAACCACCTTTGTAAGCATATCCGTCGAATTCACACTCGTATGGATCTTCTCAAGAGTAACATCGCCTTCCTCAAGCACTTGTTAGATAAAATAGTGACGAATATCAATATATTTAACATGAGAATAGTAAACTGTATTCTTTGCCAAGTTGATCGTGTTTTCGCTGTCATAATTAATTGGCACAACTTCTTGCTGAAGCCTCAATTCATTCATCATTCGACGCAACCAAATACCTTCCTTCAAAAGCCTCCGTCACTGTCATATACTTAGCTTCGGTTGTGTAAAGACCAACCACAAACTGAAACTTCGACATCCAACTGATCTCTCCACCCAACAGTACAAACGAGCAACCGAGAATCGACCTTCTATCGTCCACATTCCCTACAAAATTGGTGCCCACATAGCCTACCAAATATTTCTTTGATTTTTCAAATGTCAAGACGTAGTCCGCTGTACCTCGTAGATAACGTAGTCATTTCACTGCCTTTCAATGCTGCTTGTTGGGGTCATTTGACATGTATTTGCTCATGACATTGACTGCATGTGAAATATCCGATCTCATAGAGACCATGGCATACATCAAACTGTTAATTGCGTTCAAGTAGGGCACATGAGACATAAAATGTTTTTCTTCATTTGTAATGAGGTATTGCTCTAAAGAAAGCCGAAACTAAAGAAAGCCGAAAGTAAGCAGTATGGGGTGTGCTAATTGATTTAGCTTTGTTAATCCCAAACTTGACCACACCTTTTCAGGGTATTCTGCATGAGACAGCTGTAACCTACTCCTCTCTTTATCTCTGTGTATATCAATGCCGAAAATCCTCTTTGTAGCCCCTGGATATTTCATTTTGAATGTCCCTGATAACTGAGTTTCAATATATTAATCTCAAACATGCTCTGGCTAGTGATAAACATGTCATCAATATATAATACTAGTACAATGAATTCTCTATTACTCAGTGCCTTGAAGTAGACACAATGATCATATTCACTTTCAATAAATCGCTAACTAACCATGAAAGTATCAAATTTCTTATACCACTGCCTAGACAACCGTTTCAGGCTGTACAATGACCTCCTCAATCTGCAAACCTTATTCTCTGACCCGTGCACCTCAAACTACTCTAGTTGCTTCAAGTAGATCTAGTCTTCCAACTCTCCATGTAGAAAAGCGGTATTCGCATATATTTGTTCCAGTTCCAAATTGTATTGGGCAACCAACACCAACACAAATCAGATAGATACCTGCTTGACAACCAATGCAAATATCTCACTGAAATCGACACCTTCTTTCTAAGCATACCCATTCGCAACCGATCTCGCCTTGTATCTGTCATGTTTCTTCATATAAATCCACTTATATCTGATCGCTTTACACTCCAAGGGAAGCTCCACCAGCTCCCACGCCTCATTTTTTTTTACAAAGAGTCCATCTAGTTTTGCATTGCCACCATCCACTTATCAGCATTTGGGTCATATAGTGCTTTCTGGAAGGCGGACGGATCTTTCTCATCCGTAATAAAAGTGAATGAAATATTTGTGTCATCTCTGTATCTTGTCGGTAATGTATGATCTGTCAGTAGATTTTTCTTCGCAGGTAACTACTCTACCTGCTCATTTATCTCTTCCTAAAGCTCGACTTCTTCCCATGTCTTACCTTTTTTTACTTCGACATCAATAACCACTGATTTTTTCTATTTTCTTTAGTTCATCTTTACAAAATAAGGAATCCTCATCAAACCTAATGTCATGGTTAATCGTAATCTTTCATGTGACCTGATTATATAATATGTATTTATAACATCCCGACTTTTTAGGACCCAAGTACATGACCCGTTTCTTAAAAACCGGAGTGTTGACCTTAAAGGATGGTCAAATTCAAGTGTGTGTGTGTGTGTGTGTGTGTGTGTGTTTGTGTGTGTGTATTCATTCAAAGTAAGTAGATGAGCGTAGATGGACAAATTAAACATAAAGGAAAGTTTACATTATCATTTAAATATACGAGAGCTGCCCATAATGACTTATACAAACCAATGTCTCCAAAATTTACAAATACAAGAATTACATGATCCAATACATTAGAGATAGTAAAATGCAAGTAAATTTGAGCTGCAAGACTCATCAGCTTCTCGAGGTAGACATAGTCATGCAACCGTGACACTTAAACCCGACTCCTCATTAGCCTGAACCTGAAAATCACTTAAGCCACCGGTGCTACCTGTACGGTTATATTTATTTGATGGATGAGTGGCCAACTCAGTGTGAACTCCCCTCAAGATTACACACCGTCGCATTAGGTAAGCATAGTTATAAAAACATAGCAAGGCATATAAAACAATACATGATGCAGTCTTATTAAATGTATGGATGCGTGAATGCATCATCGACCTGGGGATGCACATCCCGCTGTTGAAATAAAGGGTCGCCCTAAGAGAACTAGTCACCTGTAAAAATACACAAAGGTACGCCCGAGGAAAACTAGCTATCCGGAAAAAACCATAATATATAGATCGCCCAAGGAGAATTTAATCACCCCAAAAAGGGTATACAACGAGGTCACCCAAGGAGGATTAGCCGCCCGAAAAAGACCATACAACAAAGATGCCCAAGGAGGACTAGTCTCTTAGAAAAATGCTCAAAGATACGCCCGAGGAGAACTAAGCACCTAAAAAATATACAGACCGCACATGGTAGATTAACTACCTAGAAAAGGCATGTAAACCGCCCGTGGTAGATGAACTACCTGAAAAATGCCATGGAGACCGCCCGCGGTAGATTAACTACCTGGAAAAGGCCATGTGCTATGATTAGCCCAACCGTTATTAGTCCGTTTACAACCAGCAGGTCTAATAAGTTCAAAGGTCACTACGGGGAACTTATAGCCCAGTGTAGGCCGACAGCTCAAGTATAGTGTCTCATTCCACCATCCCTGACTCATGAGACTACTACCTTAGGATGTTTAATGAATCTCAATCAACTAGTAGCCAATCATATTCAGTAGATGCGGCTTACCATCACATGGTTGCACAAAATAAAACATCGAACCCATATAGGGCAAATACCAAAACAAAGCTACATAGGGCGATATCGAAACAAGCCACCTAGGGCAGATATTAAAATAAGCCACATAGGCCAAGTATCAAAACCATGCGATAAATACCATCCAAAAAAAAAAAAAAAACCCCACTTGGATACAACCCCTGGATAGTGGGCCCACATCAATATTCGAATCACCCCACTATTCAATAACCACTAAGTCGAAGGTTCATTACAACCAAAATCAATCGAGTTATATCCTAAGTATGGGTGTACATTTATAAGTGGGGGTTTCCCACTAATGTACCAGTTTAAATTTCATAAGCAATCCACAAATAATCCACTAGCATGAGTACATATACATGATAAACATTAGGCATGTAATGTAGCAATTCAATTCCAACAATTAACACGTGTCTATGAAATGGAGATATCAATTATAAATTAAAATAAAGACTATAACTTAAGCTAATGGAAAAATAGAAAACTCAAGGAGAAGAATCATCACCTTATTTGTCGACTCGCCTTCTAATGTCATTAGGAAGTGCGCTCGCCCTTAGACTTTGATCCTACTATAGATTATGAACTTGTACAGTTAACTCAAGGTTCTACAAGACCATTTATGGTCTAGATAATAACCTAGGGTTTAGATTACTTAGGGTTTAGGTCTAGGCTGGATGTTTAGGGTTGAAACCTAATTCGTATAACTAATTTATGATAATATTATAATGAAGTAAGAATAAATAATAACTGCCTATTAATACTTAACAATACTAATCTTATTATCAATATCGTACAGTGACAAAATAGGGATAGCACGATAACGTTAATTTCTAATATCTATAATACTAATACTAATATTAATATGAATTTACTTGTAATTAAAATAATTAAAAACTCATACATTTATATAAATATAATTTCTAATATTAACATGCTATTATATACATGCTATTAGTCGTATATTTATTAATATAAAATTCTTAATATACAATATCATATTACACGTATGTATGGATTGAAAATTATATAATATCTCTTTTAAAATCACATTGTTAAATAATATACCATCTTATTAAAATATTTAATGATTTTTGTATACATGTTTAATACTACGTTAACATTTATAATTCAATTATATATTGTAAAAATTTTATCCACTATGTTTAGTTAATATAATATTATTTTCATGATATTTTATATGCCTTAAATACATTCGTATCACTTTATTACAATGCATTTTCATACATTATTTATTTGATAAATAAATTATCAAAATTCATCCATAATCTTTTGATCCATGTTTGTGTAAAATATATAATATAATAAATAGATAAGATAATATACGTAGTATATTTCGTTTGATCACTAGGTGGTTTGATATGTGGATAGGGATCACCTTCGACGGTCAGATTTAAACTAGGTTGCACGTGAATGTTCACTAAGCTAGGTTTGCATCCTACTAAGTCAGTTTATATAGTAACACTCGAGTACGGAAAAGTACGGGGTGTTACAAACTACCCCCCTTAAAGAGAATTTCGCCCCCGAAATTCAGCACTCCGACTATGGATGTAGACAACAGCCTATCTTACGGTGTCCGTATGCATCCGCTAGTTCTCTACCCTAAGTTCGTTTATATATGCAAGCGCTCATGACTTACAATTAGAACAAGGGTCATTACGGTCTACCACCCTTAAAGAAGGTTTTACCATTGGGATTTGATAATGCTCGCTATAATTGTTAATGGTACATCCTAATGGTGTATGCTATCTCATATATGTCAGAGTGTGAAATCCTAATGACCTTTATCTAAATTTCTCTCAGCCCTTAAGTTCTCGTTGAGCAAGTCAACTCAGGTGTCTGAGTCCTATTAGAGGTTAGAGATCATTCTAAACCTAACGAATCGTCTCAATGCTTATCAACATTAAAATTTTCTATAACGTTTCATACCTTTCTCTTGATTTTCTTTTTTCCCTTAATGATAGTTCCCCACTATCTAAAGTATGACACGATCTTCTGGTTTTCAGTGTTCGAGTTGTAACAAATAGATGCTCGTAGTGGGTTTGAGCCCGATACCTCGATCCTTTGCCTACGTATAGCAGAGGATTTGGGTATCAATTCATAATCCTGTTAGACCTTGGTCCTTTGCCTAATCAAGGCATTAGAATCGTTAAGATTTGCTGGGACTTAGAAATTGAGTCAAACCGCGTACACATCACGTATACATGATTTCATCAATCCGTGATCCCGATTACTCTAAACATTTGGAAAACATCATGTAACCTTCTATTTTTATAACCGGTAGATTCGCGTGGCCCATCGCGCTTCCAATGCATTACATCGGTCTGCACATTCATCGCATTGGGCCTCACTCGAGGGCCACACCTATGTCATAATGGGCCTTGGCACATGGGTAAAAAATATATCATAATGGGCCACAACATATGGGCCGAAAGTACATCACATTAGGCCTTACCAAATGGGACGGAAATACATCACAATAGGCCTCATTATATAGGCCGAAAATATATCACAATGGGCCACTCATACGGGCCTAATATACATCACAATGGGCCACGACCCATGGGCCCCAAATACATTACAATGGGCTATGACCCATGGGCCCAAAATACATCACAATGGGTCGTAACCCATGGGCCTCAATATACATCAAGTGGGCTATATCAATAGGCTGCACCAACGGGCCTCTTATACAACAAGTCGGGCCGCATCATGTGGGCCTCAAATATACATCACAGGTAGGCCTTGCACATGCAGCAAGCGAGCCCTGAAAACTGCTGGACGACAAGGATAAAACATACACCACGGTGGTCCCCCGTCCCTGGATGGCGTGGATGAAATCTTACATCAAGGTGGAATCCCACATGGCAGACAGCCTAGTTAAAATACATACATCATGAGGGTACTTCACCATCCAAACTGTCCAGCACCATCTAGATGGTCTGGACGGTGTGGATATAAATCACATATATCAAGGTGGGTACCACAAACCGTCCACCCTTTTTCAGCAGATCAGCACTGTCCAGGCATTGGACGGTGTGATATACAACACATCATCAAGGTGGGCCCCATGCGGATGGTTCATATAAAACCCATACATGCAGTGGGTTCCACACGTCCCACGTCCTGAAAACGGACGGACGGTGTGGATCTACACATACATAATGGAAGGGCCCACCAGAGATTTGAATCTGCTTCATTTCTGCCTCACACCTTAAGACATGCTCACCAAATGAATGGACGGTGGGATATAACGCATGCATCATGTTGGGGTCCACACGCATGGCCCACAAAAAAATGGACTAGCTGACGCATGCATCATGGTGATCCACACGCATGGGATATAACGCATGCATCATGGTGATCCGACCGTCCAGTTGACGTCCTAACATCAGCTATGTAGCTGGTGTGGTGGTGATCCACACCATATAACCAATCATGGTGATCCGACCGTCCAGTTGACGTCCTTCCATCAGATGGGTGGCCAATCTCCTTCCATCAGATGGGTGGGTCCCACGTGGGGCTCACCAGATAACATATTATTATTATTATTATTATTATTATTATTATTATTTATTATCATTATTTTATTATTATTCTTTTTTATTGTCCAACAAAACAGATGAATGGCTGGATATAAAACATGCAACAGATGTGGGGTCCATCGTCCTGCCCAAATGGACGGGTGGACATAGAATACTTACATCAATGTGGGCCCAGCCCGTCCAGAACGGACGGACGGCTGGATACAGATTACATATACCAAGGTGGGTCCCATTCCACACATGCAGCACGTGTGGGATAGCCCCACACAAGCTGAAAATGGATAGACGGTGTGTGTAAAACACATGCATTACAATGGGTCCAACCACCGTCCTGACAGGTGGACGGTAGTGGGTATACAATAAATACATTAGAGTGGGTCCCACCCCACACGTATGACACGTGTGGGTGGGTTCCACGTCCAAACAGGTGGACGGTTATGGATATAACCATACGTCATGGTGGGACCACCGAACTTCCTGCGTCCATACAGCAGCTTGGTGCTGCTGGGACCCACCCCCTACCTATACGGACGGTGTGGATCATATACATCACGGTGAGGATCACACTCACGTCCAGATCCTTGGACGGTGTGTATTTCACACACACATCAGGTGGGTCCACGTACACGTGGCCTACTCAATAAATCAAGCTGATATTTGTGGATTCCTTCATCCAGGCTGTCCATCAATGGACAGTGAGATGGGCTCCACCAACTGGATGCCCGGAAAAATCTGGACGGCTTGGATTTTGGCTGAACCCATTAGGTGGGCCACACACCCTATCATCACCATAAAAAAATGAAAGGGAAAGAGAGAAAAAGAGAGAGGGAGAAACAGATGGTGGAGGGAACCCGCCACTATGGGCCCCTCATATAATCATAACACATACATGAAATGTGTCCCACTTGTCCTAAACATCAAAGGTCAAGATCTACTCTAGAACACCCACCTTTGATCTCCTCTTCCTTCTTCCGCCTATAGCCTTTAGAGCTTCAAGGGAACGATTTCAACGGTCGAGATGATCTTTGGATGGTGGAGATGGGAGGTAGGAAGGTGGGCCACACTAGCTCTCTCATGGGAAGCTTAGACGATTGCTCTCATAGGGTTGCTTGAAAAATGGAGAGAGAGAATGAGAGAGAGGGAAAGATGATGGGAGAGAAGTGATGGGAGAGAGGGATGGTGAGTGATGGATGGGTGTACTTGTGTAAGGGAGAGATTTGACTTTAGGTAAGGTTGTGTAAGAGAGGGATGGATTGGGTTGCTTGTACTTGATTGATGGATTGATGTGACATTTCGTAGAGATTCTCTTGGAATTGTAACGTGCGGTGTTTTCCTCTAACTGAATGCGGGCCCTCATATCTTGTCCCGGGTATCGCCTTGGCGCGTAATACGCGGCGTCGAAACCGCGGCGACGGCGCGGTAGCAAGGATATAAGTTTTGAGCCGAGCCAACTCTGATATATGGGACATGAATCAAGGTCACGTGCAAACGCCGATAACAGATCGCGGGTCACCGGAATTCAACCATGAGGACCGTGGAGGCCTACAGAACATTACTGGCTACGATACGAGTCTTACACATAGGTTTGTAAAAAACCAACCAATTATTCTACCCTTATATTATCCGTATCACGAAGTTCCTAGATCGCAATCACCTTTGAATTGAACCGTTCAGGGAGTGAGCGTAGTATCTTTACACAGACTTTACTTTCTGGGATTCTATCACCAAGACCCCACATAGAGTTGACAGTGTCATTCAATCTTGTATAGAAGTCCATGAAAGTTTCACTTTCTTCCATACGTATTTCCTCGAATTTAGTTGTGAGGATTTGGACTTTAGATTTCTTAATAATTGTTGTTCCCTCGTGTGTCATTTCGAAAACATCCCAGGCTTGCTTTGCAGTATCACATGATATAATTCTTTTGAATTCATCCGGTGATAGTGCGCAAGTAATTGCATTTAGAACCTTTGCATTGGCACTACTTTCATTTTTCTGAAGATTGGTCTAAGTAAAATAAGGTGTTACTTTTATAGTTATAGATCCATCAGTACCAGTCGCTTCAGTGGTAGGAGGGATCCAATTAGTCATTGTGGCTTGCCACATGCTCTCATCCATGAATTTTAGGAAAATCCTTATTCTGGCTTTCCAATAGGCATAATTGGAGCCATCAAATGGTGGAGGCCTAGTGACTAAAAGGCTATCAAAAATTGACATCTTAAAAAGCTCAAATCGATTAGCTCAGGAATTTAATCCAAAAAAAATTAAAGCGAGCTATTAAGCTCTGATACCACTTGAAAAGGCCGAGTTAAGAATCCTTAAGGGGGGGGGGGGTGAATAAGACTATGCCAAATTAAAAATTAAATGTGGAATTTAAACAAATATAAATAAATATAGCACTTAAACAATCCCACAATGCAGAAATATAAAGCAACCTCAAATGTACAAGTATTGAGAGGTTGATACAGATGTTGTTCTAAGGACAACTTTATACCAAAAACCAATGGCTTATAGTAGGACAACCTGATTTCTAGAATGGTCTGTGTATCAAAATCTTAAACTGATACAGAGGAATAAAGAAAAGAATAGCAAAGAAAGAAACTAAGCTATTACAACATTCCCACACTTGCATAAAAAGAATTACAACATTCTCCACAAATGCATGAAGGGAAATTATAACATCCACATAATGCAATAATTAAATAATCAATCAATTCCCACAAGACCAGAAGTTATAATGGTTCGCTTGTGTGTACACCAACTATTTAAAAAAATAGCCACACAACTACTCCACTCCTAATATCCTCACACAGTGGATATTAGCGTTCACTATGAAATAAGTTTTTCAAGGTTCACCTAAAACCCTTACAATTGTGTCTTTCAAGTGAGCTTACACAATTCAAAAACCCCACACTCTGAGTTTTCTGGATTACCTCAGACAAACCAAAAGAAAGAGATTTTTCTGGCATAATATCAAAGAAACCAAAAAAAATAAGATTTACAAAACAGTAAAATACTTATCTGGACATTCTTCTTTGTTGCAGCCCGGTAGAACCAATTTGGAGTAGAAGTTTAATCGTAGATGTTCAATGTTCACACTCACTATTGAAATGGTTCTAAGTTCTAAATAGATTTTAGATTAAATCACCTTGGGCTAGCTTGATTTGATTTTAATTCAAAGAAATGGAAAATTTTTAATCCCTTCTTCCAATAAAATTGGAATATATAATACAAAATCAAATACAAAAAGTTAATTAAAGAGAATATTAAATAAGCACTGAATAACTAAAGAATAACACAAACTTATCTCTGAGAGTGGTGTCTTAATTTTGCTTGAATTGGATACAAAACTCTGAAAATCGTACTCTATTTATAAGTGCAGAAATCGTTCACTCGACTGGCCTAGAGGTCAGCTCGACTGGTCGAAGGACCAACAAACATTTGAAATTTTGGGCACAATAAGATCAAATCGTTCCACGACTGGTCGAAGGACCTGCTCGACCAGTCGAGTCCTGTCCACGACTGGTCGTGTGAGACTCATTTTAGTTGCTGGACTTTGAGTCGAGCCTGCTGGACTGGTCGAGCACAGGTCTAACACTGTTTACTCGACCGGTTGAATAGTCTCCAGGATTGGTCGAGGCATTAACAAAAAATTCTGAAAATTATTAACGGGTCGAGGAATTTCTTAGACTGGTCGAGCCAGTGCTAGGACTAGTCAAACATAATTTAAAACTAGTCGAAAAATAGACTATGCACTTATAAAATGACCCAATTAAATTATGTATTCAAAATGACCTATCCTATGGTCAATCTAGGGTCATTCATACCTTATAAGCAATGTTTGAACATTGAAACATCTTTTGCTTTGGTTGATTATTGATCTTGACAAACATGAAGCTTGTTATCTTAACGAACATGAAGCTTGAATTTGAAACATTTTGAAGCTTCAACTTGAAGTACTTTGAAACTTGAATTTGTAACCTTAAGAAGCATGAACTTGAAATATCTTGAAGCTCGGCTTGAGATACTTGAGTTGTGTATTTCACTTTGAGCTTTGAGTACCAATGTAAAGACTATTGTCTTGACTTAGATGAAGCTTTAAAAGCTTGAACTATCAGTTGATGTTGTACTTGAATTCTGCTACTTGTGATGCTTGAATCTCAAAATGGAACACCTTGTAATGGATCTTCTTGAGCTTGTACAAGAATTGTATTTAACATGAAGATGAGCTAAACAAGATAGAAAATCCAAGAGGTTTTGGCGTTATAAAATTCGACAATCATAGAAGCTAAAAAATATAGCACTTACAGGTACCACCCACATGGATGAATGGAGGGTCATAGCTAAGTCGTGTCCCACAACTTGTGGTATTGTACCATGTTTCCTGCCAATAAGCGATTTACGTAGTCCATCAGTACCATAAAAATGATGGGATCCACCATGAAGATCAGCCTACTGAAAATCAGGTTAATCTTCTTACTTGGTGGCTCCCATTTGTATGTTGAGTTAAAACATCATTTGTTCATTATTTTCAATGGTATGGCCCACTTGAGTGGAGTGGCCTGATTTTGCTCCAGGTGATCTTAATGATGGAGTCTACCATTTTCATGTGACTGAATTGATTGATGTCCTATGTTAAATGGCATGGAGGGAAAGAAGGTATGGTACCACAAGTTATCGACCTACCTGTAGGTAGAGGTGGGTAGGATCCGACCCGACTCGGCCAAACCAGTCGGATCCGATCCGACCCGAACCGAAAGCCAGGGTCAGGTCAGATCGAGTAGACTCACTCGGATTCGACACCAAATTGAGTCGAATTTGGGTCATGTAGCAACTCAATCCAATCCAATCCGGTCCGATCCAATCTGGACCGGAATTAGATAGTATAAACTCAGATTTTATTTTTATTTTTATTTTTATTTTTTACCTTTACTCTTCTTCTACCCGAACCCTAACTCTACCCGAGCCGGCGCCGCCAGATGAAGCTTTGTGGCGTGTAACAGCTATAACCATATTAATCTTTCCGTCCTGTTGGTTGAAGCACAACCAGTAAACAGAGCATGACTTGGTTTTTAGGTCCTACTTGATGTGAGAGGAGAGTTTGGGTTGCTTACTCGGGTTCGGTGAACAACCTGACGTTGTGCGGCACCGCAGTCCGAGCCAACTTTCTCTCATTCCCTCTTTCTTTTTCTCCTCCTTTCTTTCCATCTTTCTCTCTCGATTTTCCTCCTATTACCTTCCTAGCACTAGAGTCCCCAGCTCGGTTTGACTTAGCCCAGTCCGAATCAACCAGACAAACTCAACTCGATCCAACTCGGTTGGGTCAAGCCAGCAAGAAATTGATTCAGATCGAGTCAACCCAGCTAGACTCGGTCCCGAATCGAAACGAGTTTAGGTCAAGTACTTGCAAAAAGCGGATCGAATCGATTTGGACCTAATTCGAGCTAATCTGGTCCGACTTGACTCGATGCCCACCTCTACCTATAGCCAATCATTCTCCGCAATTTGTACAAGTTGATCCCATGTGTCAGCGGTCCAGATCCTCGCGGCTGTTGCCAGAAGAAGACGACTGCCCCCGAGTATCCCGCACACAGAAGATCATGGACCACCAACACTGGGCATTTATTGAAGTTGAATGTGGCCATTGCTGTATTGATTTTTGGAAGTGGATTGCTTGCAGCACCCACCACAGGATGGAGCTCTGTGGGCCCACCATGGTGTTTGAGTTTTATCCATGCCGGCCATCCATTTTTCCAGCTCATTTTAGGTACGTGCCAAAAAAATGAAGAAGATCTGGACCATACCACAGGAAACAGTGGGGATTGAACATTCAACGTTGAAATCTTTTGTGGCCAAACCTTTTTAAGCTACATAATTTTTGGATCAAATTCATACTTATACTTGTGTACTTATGTTTTTCCAGGTCCACGTGACTTTATAAACAGGTTGGATGGCAAATAAACATCACGGTGGGACTTAGGAAGGTTCACTGGTGGGTGGTCCACTTTATCTTTGAATCTACCTCATTTTTGGGCTAATGCCCTACAATGAGCTGCCTAAACAGATGGACGGTGTGGATAAAATAGATACAACATGGTTGCCCCACAGCTTGGCCACATCTTGCCACCAGGAGTATCTTCGCATGGCGGGTGTTGTAGGCAATCCTCTTCGTTTATTAGGGAATTTGCTGGATATTGATTGGGTTCTGTCCCTGCCAGCAGTGACATCGGAGCTGACTTGATGTGACCCAATTTAGCTGGGTGGTAGGCTACTGTGAGATGGAATTAAACGGATTGGCTACGCCCCCCTTACACCAGCCAATGCCTGATGATTGGTGTTTTGTGGGACCCACCATGATGTATGTGTTTCATCCATGCCGTCCATCTGTTTTTATAGATCATTTTAGAGTATGAGACCAAAAATAAGGTATATATCAACCTCAAATGGACCACATTACAGGAAACAGTGTTGAATAAACGTCGACCATTAAAAACTTCCTGGGGCCCATACAAGTTTTGGATCAAGCTGATCTTTTTTTTTCCCTTCATCTAGGTCTGTATGACCTAAACAACAGATTGGATGTCAAATAAACAGTACAGTGGGCCTTAGGAGGATTTTAATGGTGGATATTCAATCACTACTATTTTCCTGTGATGTGGTCAACCTTAGATTTATATCCCTCTCATTTTTGGGTTGCAGCCCTAATATGATCTGTAAAAATGTATGAACGGCATGGATGAAAAACATACCTCATGGTGGGGCCCACAGAGCACCGACCACTAGCCACCGGGCTAGTGGTAGGGGAGTAGCCAATCCGAACCCATACAAATCATTTAAAAAAGTTGTGAGCCATGGGAGCGGATTAGCTGTTAGCCGTGTAACTGAGGCCCACCTTGATGAATGTATTATAGATCAACACTGTACATCCGTTTTTTCAGCTCATTTTAGGCCGTAGTCTCAAAATTCAAGTAGATCCAAATATCAGGTGGACCACACCACAGGAAACCGTGGTGATTGAATATTCACAATTAAATTATTGGGGTCCACTATAGGAAATTCTGTAATGTTTCTTTTCCTTCCAACCCGATGATAAGGCCAAACGTTTCAAAGCTTCTGAAGCTTATAAAAGCTTTTATAATTACTATGAAGTCCCGTCCAAAAAGGGAACACTGTCCTGAGGCGCACATGCGAGCTGACGTAGGATCGAATAATGTAATCGCACGTGTAGGCCTAATATGAACTAATTAATGACAAACTTGACCACTAATGAGATTAAATTAAATTGTACTCGGGCTGAGCACGGGCCGTAGAGCCAGGCGGCCGAGCCATACTTGGCGGTTGTCCGTACGGGCCGTGTATTGCTCAAGGAAGGACCAAAAATCCCAAAATTTTGTCAGGCCTTGTGTCTCGGTGGGCTCGTGGTCCCACACGGATGCCAGGCTTAGAGGTTGCCTAGAAATGGTAGATCAATGCTGCCCTGCCGGCACTCGCAAACTGTAACTCACCTGGCCTAAAGAAATAAAATCCTGAAATTAAATCAAATAGCTCTGCTGCTTGAGTCTGCAAATGTACACGCGCGCCAATGCTTTTTCAGGGGAGTCCATCATTCAATCAACAGAATTGATCTTATTGAGAAATCGATGTCTTACTCCATGGATTCGAGGGAACAACAGCCTGACAAATATTTTGTTCGGTCCGATTCGGGTGCCAATTCAGGTGCCAAATAGAACCCATCATTGATTTGATAATTGATAAGGTGAATATCCAGTCCATTCAATGCTAGGCATAATCGTTCTAGCCGTCGGATCTCTTCTAAATTCACACCGAAGGTTGGAAATAATTCATGGCCCTTACCCACAAAATTTGACTGCTGATCGTGGAACGGTGACATTGATCACGAATCGGGCCGCTGTGGTAAAACCCCGCATCTGTTTGCCATCAAACTCTGCCCAACCCTTCATCGGGCCATGGGGCACCTATCCCATGTGTCAGATGAGCCAGGGGTGGTCCATCAGAGCAGCTCCAATAATGTAAGATGGGCCCCACTTGGCTATTTGGGGAATTACCCAAAACGTTGGGGCTCTGAAATAAACTTGGGCATATTTAAGGGCTGCCCTCTCTCTCAAACCCCATTTCTTAGCTAAGAGAGAGATAGAGAGAGAGAGAGAAGAGGAGAGAGAAAGGGACCATTGTGCTCGCATGTGGTCCCGATGCTCTAATTTGGGAAATTTCAACGTCCTCTCCTCCTCTGGCAACTCCTCGTCGTTCTCCGCCGTTAGAGAAGAGGAATTCCAACCCATCTAAGGTAAACCAGGATCATACACCCTATTTCCTTAATTTTTTACAACATACATGTAATTGTTGACCGTTCTATGCAATGCAAAGACCCGACACCTCGAGCTTGCGAACCCGGCGTCGCTAGAACCATCTCAGCAACCTCCGACTAAGAATAGGTGAGGACCATTACCTTTAGGTGGCCGGTTATCGCGCCTAGCATAGATTTAATAAATGTGAATAGTGGATTGTTAGTGCATGTAACCGAATTTTCAATTGGACTGCAAATCTAGGTTAATGGACTAGGAATTAACAAAATGTCGGGAAAGGGTTTAGCCCCAATATCCCAATTTGTGACCCATGCCTTTGCATGTTCATGTAGGTTACAATTACCTAAATTTCCCAATTTACTACTTGTTGATTGTTAAGTCCCTTGTTTGGTGATAACTATGTTTAACATGATGTTTTGAATTGTTGAAAAATAATAAATATTAATTGATTTCTTACTCATGTGAATAACCATGCTTGTGTGGAAATATGGAGTCTTGAGACTTGATAAATGTCATGATACTTACCTAACAATTCTATGCATGGGTGAATTGTATGTTCATGTTGATGTGTTTTGTGCATAATCACCCTTTAAATTGGCCGATTACCCAAAATTCCTTGGGTAGTCTTTGTTGGACCTGTCCATGAGTGAATCTGGCCCGAATGGTTGAACCGTAGGTTGTTGGCCATAGTTGGACTATACGAGATAGTGTTTTTAAGCCGATTAGTTATGGTTCAGCCCATTAGGGCACATTGATTACTAGTCGACCATCCTTGTATGTTAACCTTGTTTGATCATGCCTGTATGAACCCGAAGTACCCCAAGACCTTTGCGCCCACTGTTAACTATAAACTTACGGGCCACAAAGTCTCATGAGCCGGGGATGGTGGTATGAGACATTATGCCCGTGCTGTCGACTTACGCTGGGGTGAAGAGCCTCCCCGTAGTGTCCATTGAGCACTTAGACTCGTGAGCCGGGAACGGTGGTATGGGACACTGTACCCGTGCTGTCGGCTTGTGTTGGGGTGACGACCTCCCTACAGTAACCACGAGTAGGACATTTAAGTCCCAACTGATTTCGTCCGTGTTTATACTTCTTTTTGGGATTGACGACCCCAATATAGGGCTAAGGGTCGCGAGAGTCACATGACCACGACCCCTGAGCCGCGCGATCGGATTAGGGCAATAACTTCGCTAAGGGTATTCCGGTTTCCCCAACCTGTTGGACGAATGAACTTAACTAATCAACCAGGCTAACATATTTCACGACATTGTATTATATTTATTGGCGATTATGCAGTCGAGGTCACTTTTGAGGGTTGTTTCATTGCAAACGGTAGATGTCGTCGCTTGAGGGAGCGCTGGTTGGTGAGGAGCATGTATCATATCATAACCATGCATTTATATTAACAACAATGTTTAGGATTCTATGCTGCTTACTGTTCATTAAATGTATCATATGCATGATAATTCGTATGCCTATTACTAATGGTACCACTGAGTTGATCACTCACTCCCACTCTGAGACGGTATTTTAAAACACTAACCAGAGCCCGATATAAATGCAGGTACCCTGGAGCGGTAAGCTTTGAACGATGTTGGTGCCGACGATGACGAGGAGGAGCAAGCGTATTACCAAGAGTTTGGCCGGCCTTATTAGTCAGGTGGATGACGGAGGGATTGAGCTAGCTCCCAGATCATTTTGGGGTGTGATGAGCGTATGAAATTAGATCCTTTGATGGCTGTTATTTGAATTTATTAAGTTGTTATGTTGGATATGAATTTACGATGAAACTTTATTTGGTTAGTAGCACTTGGAACTTAATTATCTGATTAGCAATTAAACATGCTTACTTTAATTCGTCATTCCTTGCTAATACCTGATTTACAATATGCATTTGTGACTCATTATTGCACACGTGACACTCGGGAATTCAGGAGCCAAGTAGCTACTCGGTCCTTGAATTTCAGGGCGTTACAATTACTCATCACCTTTTTATAGTAATATAGTCCAATGAGATTTGGATATCCTAATTTTTTATAATAACATCTTGTAATGAGTGGAGAAAATCAATGGGCAACGTAGATATGTAATACATTCATCAAGGTAGGCCCCATATAATAAAGGATATACCTACTAAAGTGTTATAATCTGCTCTTGATTATAAGTAACAAGGGATAAAAATTTATTACTTAATCAAATCCTATCATGTCATATCATCAAAAAGTGATAATAATTAAGATACTCAATTCATATCCATATTCACAGGACTATAATTAAAATAAGGTTGTCCCATTTTGAATATTAGGTACCCAAAAACGCAGGCTTACTCATTTATTAGGTTTATTGACTATCAAAAATCATTTTAATAACATGATCTTTACCAACCAATCAATGACTAATGAAATGAATGGTTCTCATTGATTGTACAAGAAAAGATCCATCCGGTCGTCTAAACCATCCATCACATGGTTCCCTAATGCACCAATTATAGATGGGACCCACTGCAATGATACAATCGCATTAGCATGTCACGTCCACCAAACACTTCCTTCATTGCAAATTTCATGACATATAGATTGAATATAATAATATAAAACCATTTATCTTAAAAGACCAAATGAAAAGTCATATAAAATATAAATGTTCACATCCATCTCAATGGACCAGTAAGTTTCAATCAGTTATCTTAAAAGATCAAATGAAAAGCCATATAAAATATAAATGTTCACATCCATCTCAGTGGACCAATAAGTATCCATCCATACATGAATCCCTCCAACATGTCATTTGTAGATCAGAGCCACAGAAAACGTATAGCCAACTTTTAAAACCATTGGCTACAAAAATTAATCTGATTTATTAGTCAAGTGGGCCACATTTGTAATTGAGTAAATCCATTGGCTGTTCTTTGCTGTTTATGGTGAGGCCCACTAGATGAATAAATCTACCAGAGTTCCGAGACTATCTATCCTCAACGTAGGGCCTAGCTTTTCAATGGCTTGGATACCGTGTACATCTCACACATCACCCTACATAATCAATGCACCATACGTTTGTGGTCCGTTTAGATGGATGTGAATCTTCCTCATGAAATACTATATATAGTCACACGGCACCTTTACCCAATATAAAAGAAGAATTAGATGGTCCACTTGGTTGGTAGATACAGATTTAAATGGCAGCACAAGTAAGATCTAGTTTGTCCATGTGATATAAATTAAGGTCTTACATGCACTATTTGGATTATTTGGATTTCTAACATGCGGCCACGAAATGATTGTGTGATATCCAACTTGTCCAAAAAGGTTGGTCCCATGATGGATGTAGCCTGGTGGGCCATGTATTTGAGATCAATCCACTCATCGGGTGAGCCACATGTTTACCTTGAATTGGATAAGGGGTGGTCTATGATTTTTCCAGTGGGGCCCATGAAAGGAGTGGATTGGCTTGATTCTTGCCTGACCATAACTCAAACCGAGGGCAACCTTTCAGATGGGTCAGATGTTCGCTATAGTAGATATTTGGATACTTTTATGCAAGTTGGACAGTAGCTTTCCGTCCAACTAGTTGCACCTGAGACCTCTTATTAAGTTAATATAAAGAAAAGATAAGTTAGATTGTGCCTGATTTAATTGAGCAATTCTAACATATAAAACTACTAATTAATTATTAAACATGTGGTACTAGTGACAAGCATTAATTACTTATTAAGAAATAATTAAAAATGTCTTCCTAAGGGACTTGTAGATATTTAAAAGATTGCTTTGTGCATAAACCTCTTTTGAAAGGGGCAGAACACACACTGGATGTATGTGAATATGCTATTTACAAAAAAAAATAAGGGTGTCATGCTCATGAAGTGATTCCCACATGTCTATTAATTATATATTTTTAGGCCTTTTTTTAATAACTCGATTTTCTTTTTCTAGTTTGACCCGCTTGGTTAGCAAGCCAATAATATTTTTGTTTGCCCTGTTGTAGCTCTCTACTTGGTGGGCTAAATTACCTATGGAAAATCTTTTAGCTTTAGGTGTTTGGTTTTTCAATTAAAAATAGATAATAATTACTTACTCCTGTAATTGTGTAATGAAGTCACTTACATTTGATTGTAATGAAAAGTTTGCCTGTTTGTTTCTCCTGAAATTAATGGTGAAAATGATAATTTTATAATATAAAATTATAATGGTTATCATTTCCTTGGCCCATTTTCTTTACAAGTGTATTTTACTCTTAATTTATGGGTCACAGTTTTTGTTTAAACAAATACTTTGAAACGGCAATAATGATTTATTTACTTTGTATTATTAATATTGGAAAATCAAAAGAAATCACGAGACTATGAATTTTAAAAAAAAGGTGATACGGGCATTAGAGATGCATCCACGGTCTTGATTTCTGGGCGTTGATTGGGCACTACCCTCACTAGACCTAGCTAAAGATGTGCGATCATGGTAGGGGCTCACTATAATGTATATTTATCTACATCGTCCATCAATTTTAAAAGACCATTTTAAGACAAACCTTAAAAGGAGTTAGATCAAAAGCCCAAGTGGACCACACCATAAGAAGCAGTGGGAATTGAACTCTTGCTGTTGAAAAGTCCTAGGGCCCACCATGATGTTTATTTGCCATGCAACCTATTCATAAAATTACATAGCTGGATACGAATGGGAAATGTAAATATCAGCTTGATCCAAAACTTCCGTGGCCTTAAAAAAGTTTTCAATGGTAGACTTCCAATCCCCACTACTTATTTGTTAAATCTGAAGTCTAAAGCTGAATATCTTTCGATTTTAAAAATCTCAAAAAATCAAGCCACAATTTGAAATTCTAGAAGCCTAAATGGAGAAATCAAGTCAAAAAAATTGTTTGGTAATTATGATTTGAAGTCTAAAAATTAAAATCTTGAAGAGAAAACAATCACCATCTGTTTGTTAACTAACATATGAATTGTCTGAAATATATTGATTTGACACATTTGCCCCTATCTCCTTATTGGAAATATTTTACATTATAAAGAAATTATTTTTTATTAAATGAAAATAAAATTATTCTATTTAATTCAAATAAACTATAAAATACTTAATAGAAAATTAAAATATCATTATTCATGAATACAAATTGCAAATTAATGATTTGTATGTATAAGTGTGGTGGAATTTTTTGGAATAGAGATATAAAATGACATGTAAAAAATGAATGAACTGAATGGATGAAACACATACATCATAGGGCCTCACAGGATTGACCATCACCCATGGCCGAAATAGGATGGAAATTTCTAATAGAGATAGCCAATCCGTTGATATGTGGATACGTGTCATGCATAAACGCGTTATGCGGAGTCCGTTTCTTGGATCCTCAAGGTTGGATACGGACTTGTTGTCCCTACTCCCGCCCAGCATCGGTATATCCTGTCCGAGAATAAAAGGGCTCTGTGGGGCCCACCGTGATGAAGGTATTTTATCCACACCATTAATCATTTAGCATACATAAGACTCCCTATAGCACTCGCATATTCTAATTGTCTGATGGTTCTTCAGATGTATTTTCTTTAGCTTGATATATGATCATTTTAAGGTATCATAAGAAAATGAAAGCATATACACAACTCAGTGAACCACATCAAAGCAAAGCTCGGTGATAACCCCACAAATAAACTATGATGGCACAACGTTGAAACCTTTCTAAGGGCCACCATGATGTTTTTTTTTTTTTTTTTACCACCGAACCTATTAATAATGTCATGTAGACTTGGATGAAGTGAAAACACAATTTCAACTTGATCTGACACTTCTCCAGCTCTCAAGAAATTTTTAATGGTGGACGTTCAATCCTCACTTTGTGGTCAACTTAAGCCCTGAAACTACTTCAATATTTGGCTCATACCTTCAAATAATCATAGCGCAAAAAAAAAATTAACGGTGTGGATAAAATACCTACATCATGGTGGGCCCCACAAATCCTTATTTCTTCCGGATAGTAAATAGCTTTAGAACCGGAGGTAAGTTTACAGTTACGATAGATTCCATTTCATCGTTTAAGCTTCTTTCAGAGAAAATTTGAGTCTGCTATCCTCTATTATATAGATTTAAGGATCAAGCATTTGGGGTTATGGATCTGTCCCCTTAAGGTATTTTTGTCTTATAATCTTGTACGAAGGAAAAGGAGATCAAAGTTACATGGACCCTACAATAATGTATTTATTATATTCGCAGGTTTAATAGGAGCATAAATTTTTCAAGATTATTTTAGAACATTGTCCAAAAAATGAATTATATCCAAAACTTAAATGGACCACTCCAAAAATAGCAGTGGGATAATGATTTTCACCGTTAAAAAATTCGCAGGGCCCACTATATCGTTTATTTTCCATCTAATGTATTCGTAAGGCCAAAAATATCTGGATGAAGAGGAAAAATAAATCCACAGGTAGGGTCTATCGTGATGTTTGTGAGAAATCCACTCCATTCATCCGTTTTGTGAGTTCATTTTAAGACATAAGGACAAAATGTCCTATTGTATCTAATACTCAAGTAGGCCAAAATGTGAGTATTAAACGTATTCTCCTCCTCTATCGTCAACAATTGAAATATTTGTGTGGCCACAAAAGCTTTGATTCTCTACTGCACTTTAATACTTTAAACATGATAATATTTTTGTTTTCATTTCATCCCAATATGAATGACATTATAAAAGTATAGATGGCATATAAACATCACTTTCTACGCCGAGAACGTTTCAACGACACTTGGGAATTTCAACACTGTACACAGGTTTTTCCTTCATTGGCGTATGCCCACTTGAGTCTTGGATACTTCTCAATTTTTCTCTCAAGTCCTAAAATGATCTCAAAAACGGATCGACGAGATGGATTTCTCACAAACATCACGGATTAGGCCCCACCTAAGTTTCCAACGTAGGAACTTCCCATATCCCTTTTCGACAAAAGCCATTCTTAGAAATCGGCGTCCCCCACCCTTGGAGACGGATTGGCTACTCCTAAGTTGGTGCTGTCTGTTAACCACTCCATGATGTGTGTGTGTTTCATCCATTCCGTTCATCCATTTTTCTGACATCATTCTAGTGCTTCATCCCCAAAATTAGAGGGATATAAATCTCCATGGATGGTGGACCACACCATAGGAAAACAATAATGATTGGATATGCATCATTAAAATCCTCCTAATTAAAGTTCTTTATTGTACTATTTATTTGACATCCAATCTTTTTATTAGGTCATACGGAGGCAAGATGAAGTGGGAAAAACAAAGATCACTTGATCTAAAACTTTTATGGCCCCCGATGGCAATTTGGCGATATAAAAGGTTTTTAATGGTCGATGCTCATTTAACACTTTTTCCTATAATGTGGCCCACTTGAGATTTTTATATAACTAATTTTTGTCCTATACCATAAAATAGTTTGAAAAAATAAATGGACGGCATGGATGAAAAACATACGTCATGGTAGGGCCTAGCGAGCATCGACCATCTTGATGACGGCCATTGGCCGAGATCGTATGGCGGTGGGAGTAGCCAATGTCCTTGACACCTTCTTGTGTACGGGTTGAGTAGCCAAACGGGCTACTGAAGTGACGTCCTGAAGTTTTGTGGGCCCCACCATGATGTATGCACTGTATCCACGTCGTCCATACATTTGGAGAGATCATATTAGGGAATGGGCCAACGAATGAGGCAAATAATATGGAAACCGAAAAATTGGTGGACCCCTTAAAGCCAGGTTACAGTAAAACAGTGGGGAGAGTGACGCCCACCATTCAAACCTTCCCAAGGTCAATCGTGATGTTTATTTGATATCTAACCTATTCATGTGTTAACCTATACATGAAAGAAGGGAAAACACAAATATTAGCTTGATCGAAAACTTCTATGGCCCTTAGAACTTTTTAATGGTGGGCGTCACTCTCCCCCACTCTTTTCTGTGGTGTTGTCTCCTCGAGCTTTGGATCTGACTCATTCTTTGTATAACCCCCTAATATGATCTCTCCAAATGGATGGACGGTGTGGATACAAAACACACATCATGGTAGGGCCCAAAGAACTTGGTAACGTCACTTCAGTAGCTAGCCTGTGAGTAGCTAATCCACGTCCCTTGTAACCAGGGCGAGCGCAGACCCGGATTGCATACTACCCCCGCAGTCCCTAGCTCCGAACGAGTAGTTCTATGGGCGAGCCCACCTTGATGTACCTGTACATCCAAACCGTTAATCTCTTTTCTCATATTATTTTAAGGCATGAACACAAAAATGAGGCAGATCCAATGCTCAAATGAACCACACCAAAAAATAGCAGCAGGATAATGATTTTCACCATTAAAAAAAATTCACAGGTCCACTGTGATTTTTTTTTACCATCCAACCTATTCATTAGGTCATGTAGACGTGGATGAAGTGAAAACACAAATATTGAAACATTTGATCCGAAACTTCTCGAGCTCTCAAGAAGTTTTTAACGGTGGAGCGTTCAATCCCCACCTCATAGTCCAATTAATCATTGGACTTGCTTCAATTTATTGGATCACACCCTAAATTATCGAAAAAGTTGATGGACGGTGTGGATCAAACACATAAATCATGGTGGGGCATAAAGAAGTTTCCATTTTCTTTACAAAGTGTTTAAGATTGATTTTGTATCGTTTTTGTTTAAACAATTTAAAAGAAACAATTTGATTTATTTAGTAACTTGAAAAGGGGTACTTTTGGAAGCAAAATATTTTTGTTTAAAAAAATCATTAGAGTGCATCCATGGTCTTGTTCACCATTAAGTGGGACTCCTATCACGGAAAGAATTCGGTATAAAAACCTCTTAGACATAAACCTTAAAGGAGTTAGATAAAGCCCTTAAGAAAAAATGAGACTCTTCTTTGTTGCTTTCCATCTTCCGCGTTAACAACGCATTAACAAACACCACTAAACACGGAAAAATTTCCCCATTCCGCGTTAAGTGCAAAAATTCAGCGTTAACAAACACGGCCTTACTTATGGTGTGGTCCACTTGTGCCTTTAATGTGCCTCCTTTTTAGACTCATGCCTTATAATGGTCTTTCAAAATGAATGGACAGTGTGTATAAAACATATACATTATAGTGGGCTTTCAAAATGGATGGACGGTGTGAATAAAACATATACATAACGGTGGGCCCCACAAAGCCATGCAAGGATGGTCCATCTCTGGCTAGGTCATAGTGGGGGTACCCAATCCACCCTCGATTTCCAAAGACCTCCAAAACAATAATAGATTTAAAATATTTTTTATCATTTCAAATGCCTTGCCTAGTACATTTTCTACTTTTAAAAGAACCTTCTCTTACGCAGGTAACATCTCAGTGGATGTTACCCTAACCATGTGGGGCCCATCTTGATGTATTTGTTGTATATCAAGGTTGTCCATCTGTTTTATTCATTTCATTTTAAGACACATTGTAGACACCCCACCCAGGCTAGCAACTTCATAAGGGATGGATGATCCTTAGGAATTGAACCTAAACCCCATACCATACCCAAAACCATAGCCATTTTCCAAACCTGATCCAAACCCTAGCCGAACCTGAGTACTTCCATTACCTCACACCCTAACTTAACTCAAACCATCACCCAAGTCAAAGCATACCTAAACCTTCACCCACAATCAATCCATTTTTAGAGTCACTTTCATGTCATAATTGAGCCAATTTTGAGCCATTTTCGAGCCAAATATATAAAACGGGCTTTGGGCCACTCTCAGGGCCCAAAAAAAGGCCCACTGGCCAAAATACGGGAGAAACTGTACCTGACCAATAATTCAATTACCGCCTGCTCTCAAAAAATTTGCGAAAAGCCAGCTGGCTGAATTTCAGACCAAAACAGTCAGAGGCGGTAATCTGATTACCGCCCCATCTCGACAGATGTGCCCCTCTATGCTACAACTATTCCTCCCTCCCAAAAGTCAACTCTCCCATAAACTTACCTCTAGAATTTACCCTATTTACCATTCTACCAAGCCCAAGGACTTATAAGAGAGTGTCACGTGGCATTACCCTCTCCTCAACTAATCACAAGCTGCCACATCATCATTCACCCTCCAAAGTCCTTAGAATTACCAAAAGACCATCCCAAAAGGCTATAAATACTCTTCACTTCTTCTCATTTTCACCAACAATTACCAACCAAAAGGAGAGTAAGAGTGAGAGTGAGTGAGTGAGAATGAGAGAGAGTGCTTGAATTCTCAAGCTCCCATCTTTTTAGCCCCCCTCTAGCCTCCTCCAGTCATCTCTTAGTCTTACAATCCTACTTAGGTCAATCATTCCCAACCATGGTCCATCGAAACATCCAAGCTATTTCAAGTGCAAGCCAAAGATCATGCAATCATCATTAGCATTTATACTTCATAAATCACATCATTACTTCCCTTCTCAACCCCCCTACTTCTTTAAGTTGCCATTAAATGTGTGCTCTATGACTTGCCGGAATACCGAATCCTGTCACATCAGAAACTCATGGTAGCCTAGTCATCTTTTTCATGATATTTTAGCATTATCACATCTATTCAAAAAACTCCTCTAGACATTCTTTAGACGTATGCTCTACGGCTTGCCGAAATTCTAAACATTTCCACATCAGAAATCCAAGTCTGTCTAGTCTCATTTCATTATTATCATCCTATCCCTTAAGACTATTTTACCACACGAAGTAGAGACCGTATATTCGTACGGACAGAAAGGGTGCCTAAAAAATTCCCTCTTTGTAACCGAGGTCCCTTACTCAGAATCTCAAACCACAGATCAGGAGTCAATTTAAAACAAGAGAGTCTTCGAATTCTCTAGCTTTACGTATTCTGTAGGTTCTAACCGACTGCAGGATTTCAAGTTAAGTGGCTAGTGGCGACTCCAAGTATATTCATCAATCCAAATCAGCCTAATCACCCCCACCCCCAAAACAAATATAAATCAGCGTGGGCACCAATTTCTCAGCGTTCACAGAATAGCAACTCCAATGGAGACTTGCTAGCTCACACTAGCTGAGACCTGACTCGAAAGAGTGTGGTAATACAATCTTAGGGGATATTCTACAAACATTTGCATCCATACTTTGCTTTTACAAAAAAAAAAAAACAAAAAAAAACAAAAGGATGAACATCAATCTTTGGCTTGCACCGATTCAAGGCCTCCGCCCACCCCATGCTTACCCAATCCAGAGATGCCATGACAAACCAAGAAGAAGAAACCATTGCACCTAAAAAGCACCCCTCAGATCACCTGAGCTTATGGCTAGTAATACAACAACCACCGCATCCATGGCTGATGTAGCCCAAAATCTCAACGCTTTACAGGACCTTCTTGCCCAATGTGCTTAAAGAGGGGTTGTCCAAACCATACAAGTATCATCTCCTAGTGACCCAATCATCTCAGCTTTCCAGCATCCTCCCCGTAACGGGAGTTACCTTCAAGACCAATTTTCCTCGACCAAGAATCCTTTCCAACAGCCTCTTGCTAATGAGAACCGCTATCAAAATCAACCTCCTATAGCCAGGAATCCTATCCAATTCCAACATCCTCTTCCTAGTAGGAGATCCAGTCAACTCCAAGGGGTAAAACCCCCCTCATCTGAGCCCTCCAAAATCGAAGAACTACCCGAGCAATTGTGTAACGTCTTGTCCAACCAGAACAGTGTCTTGAGGCGTCCACGTAAGATTTGCTGCATGACCATTCACTTAAACAGCTTGTGTGTAGGGTATCACCAATTAATTAACCCTGGTTAGCCCATTGGGGTGGACCAGTCTAGTTATGATTGGACCAAGTGTGGGTTGTCAAGCCAGATATCCCGTTTGCACTTAGCTACAGCCCGTACGGGCCATGCAGCAGCCAAGGAAGGTTAGAAAAATCTAAAAATTTAGGAAACCGAAGATCTCACTGGGGTTGTGGTCCATCGTGGACCACGGACTCAGTGGAACCCAAAAATTTATTATCCACGCCTTCCCAGCGGCACTTGCCAAACGCAACTCACCCAAAACAAGAATTGAAATCTGACACCTTTTAAATAAACTGAGATACCAGGCTTTCCAGCCATCGGATCTCTTCTATATTTACGGTGAAGGTCTAACGTATTTTTCTACGCTCGTCCACAAAATATGGGACCCGATCGTGAAGCGGAGACCATTGATCGCAAATCGGACCCGTACGGTTAAATCTCGCATCCGTTTGCCTCCAAATTTTGCATGGCCCTTCATCGAGTCATGGAGCACCTATCCTATAAGTTTCATGGCCAGAGGGCCACCAGAACCTCCCAACAACCAGAATGGGCCTCGTAGGGCCATTTAAAGATCGGAGCCGTGTGATAAAACCCAGTATTTGATTGCCTTCAAATTTGGCATGGCCCCTCATCGGGCTATTAGACATCTACACACCAAATTTAGTGGCCAAGGGGGGTGATAGGGCCACCCTAAATCTAAAAGGGGCCCCCACAGGGCCATTGTGGGAATTTGTTGAAACTTAAGGCCAATTGGCCTAAGTCTAGTAAATAAAGCCCTAGCTCCTCTCATAACTCCACCATTACTATATCCACCAAAGAGAGTAAAGAGAGAGCAAGAAGAGTAAAGAGAGAAGAAAGAGGTGAAGGTGAGAGTGAAGGTGGACCATAGTTCGGGGTGGGGCCCAAGGGAGTTCAACCTTACAACTCTCTCCCTCTTCTTCAAGAAAACCCTCCACCACAACTGCAAGAACCGCTTCCGTTGAATTCATAGGTAAATCCCTCACCCCTTTTCCTTGAAACCCTTGTGTGTATGAGGATTTGCATGAGATTTTAACATGCCAGTACATTGTCTTAGGATTCCGGCCGACCGACACCGAGTTCGACGCTTCTAGGTCATTTCTCAAGACCTCAACGATCCATAGGTGCAGACTATTATCCTTAGGTAGCCTAGCACCAATTTTAGTATGAGTCTAATAATTTTGATTGCTTAGATGACATAATTGGAGAATCTAGAGAAAACCTAGGAAAGACCTTACCTTTGATCCTCTCAATCAACATGGAATAGTATGGAATGTTGTTGTCTCTCACATGATTGGGTATAAATTTGATAATTACATGTTCATGTCTTGTTTGATTCTTATATGATGTTACCTTATAGCATGTATGATTCATTAACCCTTGTGCATTTTAGTCCTATGATATATATGAAATGCTTAGCTTCCTCACTAACCCACACAACACACATGTACCTTTATTTCACAACATTGTTAGCTTTTGCTTTGTAGGAAAATCTGAATTTTATGTTGGAAAGTATAAATGCATGAAAATGCTTAGGCTGGTTGATAACCCCGATTGTTGGCATATTATAGATTTTCATCAAAAACCTTGGGTTGGTCAGGAACCTGAGGAGAGAGACGGTGGTCCTGTTGGTAGAACTACCCTGAGGCTAAACCCGTGGATTTGGACAGTGCGTATGGGTGATAGTAGTTTGACTACATGGGTCACTCATACTCGATGTCATCTGTCACATACTCGCCTGAACTCATGTGGTCTAGTCTACTTACTGACCAACCTTGTTTGTTAACCCTGTTTGCTCACGTATGTATGGAACCTGGAACACCCTTCAACCATTGTAACCCATTAATAACTAAATTAAAACCGATCCATCGACTCGTGAGCCGGGCATGGTGGAATGGGACACAGTGTCTGAGCTGTCGGCCTACGTTGGGGTGACGAGCCTTCCCGTAGTGACCGCGAGCAATCCCTTTTCTCAGCACTCCTCATGTGCTTAAAGTCAGGGATGGGGAACCCGATGGGATCAAGGATCGCTGGGTCCTGGCCTCACACGTTGAGGGGCCTTAGCCTCACAATTAGTTGAGGGAATTGATGCGTGGGGTGTACCAGTTTCCCCAATTTGCTGGATGAATGGAACTAACTAAACACTCGGTTAACATTATTCATGCATTACATTAGTTAGGATTAGGCAACTCGGTAGTTGAGGTCGCAATGAGGGAGTGCTGGTCATGTGTGATTGTTAGACGGAATCGCTCAAGGGAGTGTTGTGGTGAGGTCATTCATCATATCATTATCATGCATGTGCATTAACAAGATTAGTCAAGGGTTTATGGATGCTTGCTTTTCATTAAGTTCATAATATAATTGTTGTTTGTTATAACTTAAGACTAATAGTGCCCACTAAGTTGATCACTCACTCCCACTCTGGGACAGTGTTTTAAAACACTAACTAGACTCTCCCGCAGATGTATGTGATGTAGAGTACGAGGAGCCTGGCGGCACGAGTCTTGAGAAGGAGGACAAGCTGTCCTACTTTCAGCTGATGGACAGTCCTCCATCGGCCTAGTGGACGGGTTTTGGATCTCTGACTTGTGGACTTAGTGCACTATTCTTTTGGATTTGTCATTCTTTTGTAATTTTGTTGGGCAACGCCTTGTGTGACCCATTTATATTTTTTTAGACTTATATATATTAGACCTCTTTCATTTTAGTAGACTAGTTGTGATTGTGTTTCATGTTCCAAGGAATTCCATGCTGCGCATTTAAACCTGATTAAACGCAAATTAGTAAAAATCAGTATAAGTGATACCCAGGAACTTGGGAGTCGAGTGTATACATGACCCCCAATTTTTAGGGCGTTACAAGTTGGTATCAAAGCAATGGTTTGAAATTAATTGGGTCATGGGTCATAAACTCACTAACGCATCCACTGACTTAGGAAGGGACGCAATAGCGATACTGAAACGATAGAAACCACCCCAAACATCTGAATCGACGAATTTTAGATGGAAGGTAAGACTTCCAATGAGTTAGGATCGGGGAGCGAGAGAGTGTAGCATCGCTAGGAATCGGGTCCGAGAGTCTTACGGTATATCGACTCATTGATAGGAATGAGCCAGAAATTGAGCGATTAGACTGTTGGAACCATTGTCTTAGACTTAATGAGCGAATACCGGGCCAAACTTGATAGTTTCGAACCAATCGGGGATAAAAACCTAAGGGTAAATAAAAATTTATCGAAAGTAGTAGAAATGGGATTAAATTGAATTTTGACCACTAATCGGGAGGAATCTTACGAAACCACTAGGCCCATTGCGTAGACCGGCTTCTTCTACCCTAAAATCATATATGGTACTTCCCCGGGGACCTTACGGCTCCCGGGAAATCCTAAAATCATGGGCCCTATGGGGAAAAATACCCGGCCGGCGTGACCACTCCCGGCCACCCCGCCCGTTTGCATTCACCACGCCAGCGGGAGTAGTCCACGCCTAACCACGTCCAACTGTCCAGCGCCTCGGCATGGCCACGTCCAGCAGGCGCAGCCCAAGCCCAAACTTCCAGGGGCCTGGCATGGCCACGCCCGACCGGCGCTGACCAGGCCCGAACACAAAAACGTGGATCCCCTCCCCCATTTGCAACATACACACGTGTGGGGCCCACTTTTCTTACAAATAAAGCACCATTAGCTCCATTTTCCTCCCATCTCACTCCCGTCCATTGCACCTAAACCCTTAGAAAGCCTCTCCCTTCCCAAATCTCAAATTCACCACCTCTCCTTCACTCTAAACCATCTCCAACATACATTCCCCAAATCCTCTCCAACTTTCATTTACAAAATCCATTCTTAAACCCACACTAAAACTCCATTCTCAATCTCAAATCTTCTAACACATTTGCTCTCCCCCATCTCAAATCCATCCTCTCAAACCATCTCTTGACCATTTTTCTCTATCACATTCCCAAGTCCATCCCCAAAACCCATTCATCAAATCCCAATCTCAAATACATTCCCAAAAACCCACTCCTAGATCAAATCTTAAGCTATTCTCAAACCCATCCCTAGGAACCTTCCTCCATCTTCTCCATTCCGGTGATTCTTTACCTCTTGAGGAAGAAGAGACTGACTCCCGCCAAGCCGAGACCGAGCCAAGAAAGGCAAAGCAAGAAAAAGGCCAATCCAAAGGGGAAAGCGGTCTCGGAGATTTGATCCAAGCGCAGAAATGATTCCCAAAGAGGGCTTGTGATTCAAGCCTCCCAACTGCCCGTTGAAGATATGGGAAATTTTCCCGTATGCAGCGTCGCCTTCGAAGCCTCCGTGAAGGAGCATCTGTTCAATAAGTACGCCCTACTCGGTTGGCTTATGGAAAAGGAAAAGGGTCCAATATTTTATGGAGATTCCCAGGCAGATGAAGGATAAGCAAGGGCTTTCTATGTGCGGATCAAAAACCCTCAATTCAAGCCCCTGGGCTTTGATATTATAGCGGGTAGTAAGAGGTTCCACTTCAGGGTAGAGGATATTGCCGACGTACTTGGAGTGTCTGTAGGGGAGGTACAGATTGATGAGGGAAACTTGGATATGAGTCGATCCCGCAATGAGCGGACCCACTTTTTGTGTGGATGGGTTACCCAGTGGAAGCATGGAGAGCGAGAGGTCAGTCTGAGCTCGACCAACCTTAGCCGAGAGTACCGAGTGTTTCACCACATTTGCACCTATAATGTGTACCCGAGGCTACTAAACCACTCCGAGTGCTCCCGCTATATGGTAGAGTTCTTATATCAAGTGGGGGCAGGGAGCAGATGTGTGCCTCCCCAGCGTAGTACTCCACCAAATTGTGCGGGCTGCAAAAGCTACGAGGAAGAGTGCATGCATTCCATTCAGTCGACTAATCTGTATGTTGGCTCAGCAATACGGAGTGGGCGGATCGAATGGAAATCCTGTATCGATATAGCTATTGGGCGATGATATATTAAATAAGATGAGGATAGGTCCCAAGCAGCGACAGGCTCACATCGACCAATACGGGGATGCCGACGAAGAAGAAGAGTAAGACAATGAAAGCGGTGAGGGTGAGAATGAGGATGAAGTTGAAGAGGCAGAAGAAGCTAAGGAAATCGAAGAAGTTGGCGGGGAGCCATGCACCACTTCCGACGTACGAGAGCACTTGGATGCGCTCAACGCCAGAATGACTAAGTTAGATGCGCTAGACACTAGATTGACTAAGATATAAGAAACCCAAACAAGGCACCATGCAGAGTAGGAGAAATAGAACAAGAAGATATATAGGGCCATAAAGACTCTAATCAGCTGCAGTAAAGGGGAAGAAGCACCCTCATCTTCGCCCGACCTAGAAGAATAGTAGCATAAACTTACTGATAATTAGTAGTTTGCTTAAAGTCGGTTAGGTCTAACTGCATGTATTGAAGGATAGTTAGAACTTTTGCTTGACTAGGTTATATTTTCTCTTGCGTTTAGAATATCTACTGATGTATGTAATCCATGTTGTAGGATGTAACTGGCCATATGAATGGCATTTTAAATTCAATGTAAATGTATGGGTTGCCTTGAAACTTCTTCTTGTTTGTGAATGCTTCGCATTTGTGGCTACTCATAAGTTATGGATGGGACCCATAGGTCTTATATGTATGTATGAGTGTCCTTTGCACAAACGATGCTTTAGTGTCTAACCCTCTGAGGAACGTCTTTCCAGGAGATGCGTTCTCAGAATGATGCTCACTTTGTCCGCCTACCTCATGGCGGCCTGGTTGAGAGGGACCAAATCCCCGATGATCAATAAGGCTCCCAAGGGGTGACCAGTTCCCAAAACACGGATAGTACTACACAGGAGGCGGTCCAGGATGCGCCACCACCGCAAGCCTTGGCAACCGCACCTCCCACCACGCTGGTTATGGACCAAATGGGCCAAATTTGCTTCTCATGCAACAACAACAACAAATGTTAGCCACTATGATGGGAACCATGGCCCAAAACATGGGGGTGCAACAACCAGAACCACCCGTCATGGCCACGCTCGCAACCAACACGAGCAACTTATTTAAATAGTTCCAAAGGTTTAGGACGCCCACTTTTGCTGGCACCCACCGCCCAAATGAAGCAAAATATTGGCTCAACCGAGTCACCAAGCTGCTTCGGCCTCTCCACTGTTTTGAAGCGAAAAATGTCGAACTCTTCTCCTACCTCTTAGAGAAGGAAGCGGACTTGTGATGGGAAAGTGTTCTTCGGACCCTCTAGGAGAACCATGCATAGACATGGGAAGCATTCGAGGCCCGCTTCAATCAGAAGTACGTCCCACAGACATACCAACATGAGAGGGAAAATGAATTCCTACGCCTTTAAAAAGGAGTAATGTCTGTAGTGCAATATGAGAACCGTTTCACTGAATTGTCACGCTACGCTTCCCAAATGATTACGGAAGAGGTGACCAAGATGCGGCAATTCACGGAAGGCCTGAGGAGTGGCATTCGCTCGAAGATGTGTTATGCTAGCATCAAGACATACGCCGAGCTTGTTAAGACGTCAATACGGGCGGAACAGGATGATGAGTGAATCTCACGAACCCGTTCACAGCTGGAGCCGCAAAGCAGGATGGAGGAACCGTCCTCTTTTTTTGCAAGAAAGAGGTCGCGCCCAAATTCTCTGTCTAGGCTTGCTGCTGCACGGCACCTTCTATACGACCTACCCAGATATGCAACTACTGTAGGAGGACAGGTCACTCTAAGCCCTACTATTTTACAAGAATGAGGGACCTCGGTTTCATGCCCCATCAGTGCAACAATAGACCCCCACAGCAAGCCTTACAGATTCCTCTTCTACGGACGATGGGGCTTAGCCAGCAGTTCCGTCATCCTCCCCTAGCTCAAGTTAGGCCGTCACAATGGCCCATGCAGCGGCCGAAATTTCCACAGCAGGCACAGGTACATGCATTAGCGGCCAAGGGCCAGGATGCAGTCATCCTCACTCCTAATGCCTTCGAGGTGACAACCCACATTCAAGGTACTCCTGTGTTTTTTTTTTTATGGACACCGGATCCATCGCTTCTCTCATATTACATGTAACCATCAAGCATCTAGATCTATGCCTCACTCCTATCGTAGGGGTGAAAATCATTGCCGCCACGAGACCTTCTCCGAAGTGATGAAGATGTGTTGTGACTACCTCATTGACTTGGGTGGCAAGGTGGTACTCATGGACCTGATAGCGACCAAGATATTCCATTACGACGTCATCCTGGGCATAGACTGGTTGACAAGGATGAAGGTAGAAATTAATTATGACACTATATCTGTGGAAATGCATGAGGACGACGGCACTTCCTTCACCTTCCCAGTCCAGGTCAGCCACGAACATTGAATATTGTGTTATGCTTCATTGGAGGAGGGTTATGATGGACCCTCCATAACATGTACCCCCATGGTCTAAGATTTTTGGGACGTATTTAAAGTCATACCTGGACTTTCTCCTCGACGTGAGATAGACTTCACGATCGATCTAACTCCGGGTGCCACACCTATTTCATTGCCGACTTACCGCATGCCCCCATGTGAGATGGAAGAGCTTAGGACGTAGATCGATAACTTGTTAGAGTCGGGCTTTATCCGACCCAGCGTCTCGCCGTGGGGAGCCCAGTCCTATTTGTGAAGAAGGACTGCTCATTACGATTGTGTGTAGATTACAGGAGATTGAACCAAGTGACGGTTCAGAACAAATACCTGTTACCCAGAATTGATGACTTGTTCGACCAGCTGAGGGGTGCTCAATACTTCTCAAAAATCGATCTACAATCAAGGTACCATCAGCTGCGAGTCAGGGACAAGGATATACAGAAAAAGGCCGTCAGAACCTGCTTTAGCCATTATGAATTCCTATTTATGTCGTTCGGCCTCACCAATGCTCAAGCGGTATTCATAGATCTCATGAACAGAGTCTTCATGCCGTTCTTATATAGACTCATCATCATATTCATCGACGACATATTGATTTATTCAAAGAGCCATGGAGAGCATGAAGAACATTTAAGAGCAGTCTTTGAGACCCTTAAGAAAAATCAACTGTTTGCGCAATTTAGGAAATGTGACTTCTGGAAGGAGGAGGTCAAATTTCTGGGACACATAGTGTCCAAGGAAGGAATATCTGTGGATCTCAGCCATGCAAGACTGGAAGTAATCAAAATCGATTACGGAAGTGAAAAGTTTCCTCGGTCTCGCCGGCTATTATCGAAGATTCATTAGAGACTTTTCAAGAATATTCCGGCCATTATCCCAGCTTACACGGGAGGACCTCAAATTTGCCTAGAATGAAAAGGCGGAGGCAGCCTTCCAAGAGTTGAAGGATAAACTGACGTTAGCACCAGTACTCGTGTTACCTGAGCAGGGGGTCAAGTACACCGTCTATACTGATGCCTCTCATGTGGGCTTAGGTTGCGTACTCATACAAAAAGATAGGACAATTGCTTATGCGTCTCGACAGCTAATGAAGCATGAGGAAAAATTTAAGCTCTTCTGTGACCATAAGAGCCTCAAATATATCTTCACTTAAAGGGATTTGAACATGAGACAGCGTCGCTGGAAGGAGACGTTGAAGGACTTCAAGTTCGATGTCTCGTATTACCCTGGCAAGGCCAATTTGGTGGCGGACGCCTTGAGCCACAAAAGAAAGCTCGAGTTTGCAGCCCCGCTGATGGTGAGAGAGTGGAACACTGTGAAATTTGTACAGGACTTCGACATGAAGTTAACCATGGAGGAACCGTACAAGGTCATAGCCCACATTTAGGCACAACCAATGATTATCAGTAAAATCATTAAAGCCTAGGAGGGCAATGAGCTATTGGGAAAGATGAAAGAAAGAACAAATAATGATGTGGAGTCCGAGTGGAGAGTCGGTACTGATGGGAGATTACGGTACCGAGGCCGCCTTTGTGTCCCAAATCTTCAGGGACTACGAGAAGAAGTCCTAAATGTCGCTCACAACTCCAAGTTGGCGATGCATCCTGGTAGTACCAAGATGTACCGGGATCTGAGGTGAAACTATTGGTAGGACAACATGAAGAAGGAAATAACAGAGTATGTGTCCCGATGCCTCACGTGTTAACTGGTCAAAGCCAAGCACCGCCGACCGCCTGGCCTTTTATAACCCATGCCCATAGCAGAATGGAAATGAGACTTTATATCAATGGATTTTATTTCCAGTTTTCCCAAGACTAGGAAGGGGCATGACTCAATATGGGTGATTGTGAACCGGTTAACCAAATCAGCCCATTTTCTGCTGATAAAGACTTCTAACTCCACTAATGATTTAGCCAAGTTATATATCAAGGAGATAGTGCGACTCCATGACGTCCCAATGAAAATTGTGTCGGACTGGGACACCTGATCCACGTCTATCTTCTGGATGCGTATCCAAGAAGCCATGGGAGTGAAGTTGAAATTTAACACTGCATTCCACCTGTAGACAGATGGGCAAACTGAGCAGGTAAATCAGATATTGGAAGACATGTTGCGGTCTTATGTATTAGATTTTCAGGAGAGTTAGGACGATTGCCTCCCCTAAGCCGAGTTCACCTATAACAATAGCTTCCAGGCTAAGATCGGCATGGCGCCTTACGAGGCTTTGTATGGGCATCCGTGCCGAACCCCACATTGTTGGGAGGAAATTGGAGAGAAAAGCTTACCGGGGCAGGATTTGGTGCGAATTATGACTGAGAAGATTGAAATTATCTGGCACCACCTTTTGACGGCCCAAAGCAGATAAAAAAGTTATGCCGACATGAGGCGGAGGGACTTAGAATTTGAAGCTGGGGATCATGTATTTCTTAAAATCTCCCCAATGAAAGGTGTCGTACGCTTCAGCAAGAAGGGAAAGCTCACGCCATGATTCATTGGGCCCTTCCAGATTTTAGACCACGTAAGTACAGTAGCTTATCGCTTGGCCCTACCTACGCCACTTGGTGGAGTGCACAACGTCTTTCATGTATCAATGTTGAAGAAATACGTCCCTGATCCTTCACACATCATCAAGTGGGAACATGTGGAGCTCAAGAAAAATGCCACATATATTCTCCGACCCACTCGAATACTGGACAGGAAGGAGCAGGTCCTACGCAACAAGGTCATCCCATTGGTCAAGGTACTATGGACCCATCACGATGAAGAGGAAGCCACTTGAGAGATGGAAGCAGAAGTTCGCAAGCATTACCCAAGCCTGCTTCAGCAATACGAACAGGTACAAATTTTAAGGACGAAATTTATTTATAAGGGGGGTAAATTGTAACGTCCTGTCCTCAGAAGAGTGTCTTGAGGCATCCATGTAGGATTTGCCGCAGGACCGTTCACTTAAAACGCTTGTGTGTGGGGTATCACCAATTAATTAACCCTGGCTAGCCTATTAGGGTAGACCAGTCTGGTTATGATTAGACCAAGTGCGGTCGTCAAGCCAGATAGCCCGTTTGCACTTAGCAATAGCCCGTGCGGGCCATGCAGCTGCCAAGGAAGGTCAGAAAAATCTAAAAATTTAGAAAACCGAAGATCTCACTAGGCTTATGGTCCATCGTGGACCACGGACTCAGTAGACACCTAAAAAATTTATTATCCACACCTACCCAGCGGCACTTGCCAAACGCAACTCACTCAAGACCAGAATTGAAATCTTGCACGTTTTAAATAAACTGAGATACCAGGCTTTCCAACCATCGGATTCCTTCTACATTTACGGTGAAGGTCTAACATATTTTTCTATACCCGTCCACAAAATTTGGGACCCGATTGTGAAACAGAGACCGTTGATCGTAAATCGGACCCATACGGTCAAATCTCGCATCTGTTTGCCTCCAAATTTTGCATGGCCCTTCATCGGGCCATGGAGCACCTATTCTATAATTTTTATGGCCTAAGGGCCACCAAAACCACCTAATAACCAGAATAGGCCTCGTATGACCATTTAATGATCGGAACCGTGTGATAAAACCCCGTATCTGATTGCCTTCAGATTTAGCATGGCCCCTCATCGGGCCATGAGACATCTACACACCAAATTTGGTGGCCAAGGGGGTGATAGGGCCACCCCAAATCTAAAAGGGGCCCCCACAGGGCCATTGTGGAAATTTGTTGAAACTTAAAGCCAATTGGCCCAAGTCTAGGAAATAAAGCCCTAGCTCCTCTCATAACTCCACCATTACTACATCCACTAAGGAGAGTAAAGAGAGAGCAAGAAAAGTAAAGAGAGAAGAAAGAGAGTGAAGGTGGACCATAGATCAAGGTGGGGCCCAAGGGAGTTCAACCTTACAACTCCCTCCCTTTTCTTCAAGAAAACCCTCTACCACAACCGCAAGAACCGCTTCTGTTGAATACATAGGTAAATCTCTCACCCCTTTTCCTTAAAACCCTTGTGTGAGAGAGGATTTGCATGAGATTCTAATATGCAAGTACATTGTCTTAGGATTCCGACCAATCGACACCAAATTCAGCGCTTCTAAGTCATTTCCCAAGACCTCAACAATCCATAGGTGCAAACTATTATCCTTAGGTGGCCTAGCACCAATTTTAGTGTGAATCTAATGATTTTGATTGCTTAGATAATGTAATTGGAGAATCTAGAGAAAACCTAGGAAAGACCTTACCTTTGATCCTCTCAATCAACATGGAATAGTATGGAATGTTGTTGTCTCTCACATGATTGGGTATAAATTTGATGATTACATGTTCATGTCTTGTTTGATTCTTGTATGATGTTACCTTATAGCATGTATGATTCATTAACCCTTGTGCATTTTGGTCCTATGATATATATGAAATATTTAGCTTCCTCACTTACCCACACAACACACATGCACCTTTATTTCACAACATTGTTAGCTTTTGCTTTGTAGGGAAATCTGAATTTTATGTTGGGAAGTATGAATGCATGAAAATGCTTAGGCTGGTTGATAATCCTTATTGTTGGCATGTTATGGATTTTCATCAAAACCCTTAGGTTGGTCAGGAACCTGAGGAGCGAGACGGTGGTCTCATTGGTAAGACTATCCTGAGGCTAAACTCGTGGATTTGGGAGGTGCATATGGGTGACAGTAGTTTGACTACATGGGTCACTCGTACCCGATGTCATCTGTCACGTACTCGCCTGAACTCGCGCGGTCTAATCTACTTACTGACCAACCTTGTTTGTGTTAGTGCTATGATTTCATATCCCTTTGGTTGTCAAATTTTGTAGTGCCAAAACCTATATGTCTTGCACTTCTTGTGTTTCTTGTTTGTGACTACACACTGCTTCAAGACAAGATCATGAATGAAGAATGTTTTCAAGACAAGATCATAAATGAAGAATGTTTGCAAGACATGTCATGAATGAAGTCTACAAGAATAGAAGACTTCAAGTTTGCTTCTAACAAGTTCAAGATTAGAAGACTTCATCAAGACAAGTCAAGAATGTACCAAGCTCGAGAAAGATCATCAACTCGACTCAAGCTTCTATTTCAAGATCATCTGAGAATACAGACCTTCAAGACTTCAATGTCTATCTCACTTCAAGGTTTGTTTGACCTTAGGTTGACCTTAGGTTGGTCTGTATGATAGGTTATTCTGGATACATAATCCGAATATTTTAATTTACTTGGTGTGACTGTTCTAAGATCAGTCCTAGAAATCTTAAGACCAGTCCTAGCTTTGCTTCGACCAGTCTTAGGTTTCTCAGGACCAGTCCTAGGTTGTTACAGATTTTCGAATTTTCCTGGTTGTCCTTCGACTAGTCCTGGACTTGCTTCGACCAGTCCTGGGAAGTCCTACGACTCATCCTTCGACCGGTCGTAGTCCTACGACTCGAACTCCAGCGACCTATCTCGAGTCCCATGACCAGTCGTAGATGGTCCACGACCGGTCATAGGCTACCTAAAACCAGTCGTGAGAACAACTAATCTAATCCCGCGGAAATCTTTCAAAATCTTTGATGCTACGACCGATCTAGGATCCTAAGACCGTCGAAGATGGGATTTTTTCGTGCTATAAATAATGCACAGAATTTCGAGTTTATTCATTCCATTCCATTCAATTCAAGCGATTTAAGGCTATACTCTGAGATAAGTTGTGATTATTTTTAAGCTATTGTGCATATTTAATATTCCTTTTGTTAGCATTTTTCTATTGTGATTTTGATCCATATTCCAATCTTATTTAGAAAAGAGGAATTTGTGATATTCCTTCTTCTGGGATCAAAATCAAATAGACCTTGCTCTTCTTGATTTAATCTAAAATCAATTAGACATAGAACCATTCTTTATGTGAGTATTGGACATTGAACGACGTATCATTCATCTACTCCGATTGGTTCTACTGGGCTACTTCAAAAGGAGATCCAGGTATTTTACTTTGTAATTTACTTTCTCTGGTTTTGTTTGAGATTTGCCAGAAAAATCTCATTGTTTTGGTTATCTGAGGAGAGCCAGAAAACTCAGATTGTGGGGGTTTTTGGATTGTGTAAGCCCAAGATAAAAAGACACAATTGTGAAGGTTTTGGGTGAACCTGTGAAAACCTATTTTGATAGTGCATGCTAATATCCTCTGTGTAAGGATATTAGCAGTGGAGTAGCATTCGTGTGGGTTGGCTAACAGTTGGTGAACACATGGCGAACCACTATATATCGTTGTGTTGTGGATGTGCTTAATTTCTTTATTCATTTATTCCTTCAGTATTGTGAATTGCTTTTGTGGATGAATGTTGTAATTTTCATTTCAAGCAAGTGTGGTTGAATGGTGTAATAACTTAGGATTTATTTCTTTAAGTTATTCTTGATTTATTTTCCATATCATTTGTGTTTTCTAGATCGTTCTAGAAATAAGGTTGTCCTACCATAAGCCATTGGTTTTTGGTGTAAGGTTGTCCTTAGAACTGATTTAGTATCATTCTCATATTTCATATGTTTTGAGAGTGTTATTATTTCAGCATTGTTATTTATATCTTTTATTATTCACTGTTTTAAGTTTTATTTGGCATTGCCCTATTCACCCCCCTCTAGGGCATATAGCTAGGCCCTTTCAAGTGGTATCAGAGCCTAATAGCTCGTGCTTATTGATTATTTATTGGATTTATTTCCTGAGCTAACGATCTAAGCTATATTAAGATGTCAAATTTTGATAGCCTATCTGTCACTAGGCCACCACCCTTTAATGGCACAAACTATGCTTATTGGAAAGCAAGGATGAGAATCTTTCTCAAATCCATGGATGAAAGTGTGTGGTAAGCCACAAGATGAACGGATGGAAACTACCTATCACTTTGAAGTAAGCGATGAAGATGGTTCAAAATCAATGAAAGTAATATCTTATGCTCTTTGGACCACACTTCAGAAAAGTGAGAGTAGTGCCAATGCAAAAGCACTAAATGCAATTACTTGTGCATTGTCACCAGATGAATTCAAAAAAATCATCTCGCGTGAAAATGCTAAACAAGCATGGGATCTTTTAGAAATGACACACGAGGGTACATCAATTGTCAAGAAATCTAAAGTCCAACTCCTCATAACTAAATTTGAAGAAATTCATATGGAGGAGAATGAAATGTTTGTGGACTTCTACACTAGATTGAATGACATTGTAAACTCAATGTGGAGTCTTGGTGATAAAATCTCAGAAAGTAAAGTATGTGCAAAGATACTACGCTCACTTCCTGAACGGTTCAATTCAAAAGTAACCGCGATTCAGGAACTCCGTGATACGGATAACAAGAGGGTTGAGGAACTAGTTGGTTCTTTACAGACCTACGAATTGAACTTTAAAGCTCCAAAAGGAAAATCAATTGCTCTTAAGTCATCTAAAAATATTCCACAAGAAAGCACTACAGACTTTGAAAATTTCGAAGATGATATGGCACTTTTTGTAAAAAGGTTTTATAAAATTTTGAAAAATAAGAAAAAAAGGAGATTTTCAAAAATCAAACGATAAGAGACAATATAAACCTAGAGCTTGAAAATCTTTAAAAGATAGTCAATGTTACAACTGTCAAGAGTATGGGCACTTGGCTAACAAATGTCCTAAAAAGGACAAATTTAAAAAAAAAAAAAAGTATGTTGGCTACTTGGGATGAATCATCTGATTCGGAATCCTCTTCGAAATCAGAAGATTCTGAAAACGAGTTGGGAAATGATGTTAAAGCCCTTATGACTCTAGCCAAAGTCACTTTTTTAGATTATGATGAAGTAACTAGCGAAGAGAATCTGAATAGTGATTGTGATAATGAAGATGATCTTCAGGATGCATACAATGCCCTTTATAAGGAGAGTTGTAAAATTGCTGTCAAACTTAAATTACAAAAGGAAAATTTTTCTAAACTTAAAGAAGATTATGAGTCTCTTGTCTTAGAAAAATCTCATATTTCTGATTTTTTTGAAAAGACCAAATGTGATTTAAAAATCAAAACCTCCCAAGTTGATGATTTGAAAACCGAGAACGAGAAACTCAAAAATGAAGTAGCTTCTCTTTTGAGTTTAAAAGACACTTAGAGATATGCCCAAGGTGATCCTAAATTAGAAAAATTGTTATCCGGATTGAGAAAATGTGGCGATAGATCCAGGTTGGGCTATGATAAGAATACTTCTCCTAAACAAAAGAATACTGCTCCTAAGTTTGTGAAAGGAGAGTCTTCGAACTCAAAAGTAAAGTATACTTATTAAGGTTTTTCAAAAAATTCAAGGACCTTTCAAAAATCTAAAAATAGCCATGCCAACTTCAATCTTCAAAACCAAAATCCTTTGGTTGAAAAGATTATTGATCTTCTCAAGGAGTTATTAAAATTTAACTCTATAGGTCATTTATATAATAATAGACAGAAAAAGTCCAACTACACTCCTAAACCCAAAACAGTACTGAAATGGGTTCCTAAAGTTGACTGCTTCGTTGCCCACACTGCTTTCAAAGCTACAAGCCATTCAAAGTGGTACCTTGACAGTGGTTGCTTCAGACATATGACAGGCGACAAAACTTTATTCACCAATCTTGAAGACAGGACTGATGGGCAGTCACTTTTGTTGATGGAAGCAATTGCAAAATCAATGGCCAAGGTACGATTCAACTTTATAACCTTCCCTTATTTAAAAATGTATTATATGTTGAGGGCTTGAAACACAACCTACTGAGTATATCTCAGGTATGCGACAACAATCATAATGTAAAGTTTTCTAATCAAGGTTGTGAGATTGTTAATAAAGAGGGTTCTGTTATATTAACTGGTCGCAGAACTTCTGAAAACTGCTACATCGTTAGTAATGCAAGCTCATCTACTCAATCGTGTTACATGGTCCATACTGATGAGACTGAATTATGGCATAAACGCCTTGGACATGTACACTACTAGGAACTTATTTAGATTGAGCAAAGAGAACTTATAAGAGGTCTACCCAAATTACAAAAAGTAGACAAAATATGTGGTGAATGCCAGTTGGGCAAACAGATTAGGAGCTCTCACAAGAAAGTGAACTCCAATACCACATCTAGACCTCTCGAGCTTCTCCACATGGATCTCATTGGACCAACTAGAACGGAGAGTCAAGGTGGCAAAAAATACATCTTGATTATCGTAGATGACTTTACTAGATTCACTTGGGTATCGTTCTTAAAATATAAATCTGAAACCCTAGATGAAGTAAAGAAGATCATCAAACGAATCCAAAATGAAAAAGGTTCTCAAGTTTATAAGATCCGTAGTGATCATGGTTCTGAATTCGAAAATAGCAGTTTTGAGAAATTCTGTAGCATTCAGGGAATATCACATGAATTCTCTGTGCCCAAAACTCCTCAACAAAATGGTATAGTTGAGAGAAAAAATAGAGTGCTTCAGGTATGGCTAATGTCATGTTAAATAGTATGAAGCTCTCCAAAAATCTTTGGGCCGAAGCAATTAATACTGCCTGCTACATTATTAATCGTGTTTATACTAGTAAATCTGAAAATAAGACTGCTTATGAGTTATGGTTCGAAAAGAAACCTACTGTCAAATACTTTCGAATTTTTGGCAGTAAGTGTTACATTTTACGAGATCGTGAAAATTTGGAAAAATTTGATACGAAGAGTGATGAAGGTATTTTCCTTGGATATTCCTTAAACAGTCGAGCCTATAGGGTTCTAAATAAAAGAACAGGTGTGATTCAAGAGTCCATCAATATGGTCATTGATGATCATTTGAATACACTTGCTCCGAGTTCAGATGATGATGAAATTCTTATAATAAAAAATCAAGATACCTCTTCATCTCAATCTGAACCTAGGACTGTCAAAGATCATCCAACTAATCAAATCCTTGGAAACCCTCTCACTGGAGTTCGTACACGCAAACAACTTGAAAACATATGCAATTATGTTTGTTTTACATCCCAAATAGAACCGGTCAATGTAAAAGAAGCTCTTTCTGACGAAAATTGGATAGTAGCTATGCAGGATGAACTTAATCAATTTGTTCATAATGATGTCTGGTATCTTGTTCCTAGACCTAAAGATAAACACATTATTGGAACAAAATGGATCTTTAAAAACAAGTCTGATGAACTTGAAAATATTATACGAAACAAGGCTAGACTGGTTGTACAAGGGTACACTCAGATTGAAGGCATCGATTACGATGAAACCTTTGCTCCAGTCACTCGCCTTGAATCTATCAGACTTTTTATTTCCATCGCTTGCTTTAGAAAGTTTAAAATTTATCAGATGGATGTAAAGAGTGCCTTCTTAAATGGCGATTTACATGAAGAAGTTTATGTAGAACAACCCTCAGGGTTTGAAGACCCCAAGCTTTCTGATCATGTATTTCGTCTCAAAAAGGCTCTCTATGGTCTGAAACAAGCGTTCAGGGCATGGTATGAAAAATTGACTAAATTCTTACTTAGCCATAGTTTTCAAGTGGGAAGTGTCGATAAGACGCTATTTGTTAAGAAACATAATAATGAGATTTTAATGGTTCAAATCTATGTAGACGATATTATTTATGGATCAACTTGTTCTAACATGTCTATTGAGTTTGCAGAGTTGATGAAATCAAGATTCGAAATGAGCATGGTTGGTGAACTAAATTACTTCCGTGGTTACAAGTAAAACAACAACCGATGGAATCTTCATTTCTCAAACCAAGTATGCTACAAACTTGGTTAAAAGGTTTGGATTTGAAAATGGTAAAAAATTTGATACTCCTATGAGTACAACCTTGAGACTCTCAAAAGACTCTACATGTAAAGATGTAGATCCTAAGCTATATCGTAGTATGATTGGTAGTTTGTTATATCTAAGCGCTAGTAGACCGATATCGCTTTTAGCGTTGGTATTTGTGCTAGATATCGCCTAATCCTAAAGATTCACATCTTTATCTTGTCAAGCGAATTATTAGATATGTCGCAAGTACAACTAATTTGGGTCTTTGGTATCCTTTTGATACTAATGTTAAATTAGTGGGTATTCGATCTTGACAATGGTAATATTGATGATAGAAAATCAACCAGTGGTGGTTATTTTTACATTGGAAATTGTTTGGTTTCTTGGTTTAGCAAGAAGCAAAGTTCAATATCACTTTCCACTGCTGAGGCTGAGTATATCGCGGTAGGATATGCATGTACACAACTCGTATGGATGAAACGCATGTTAAGCGATTATGGAATTAATCAAGATTCAATGATCTTACATTGTGATAATTCCAGTGCTATCAATATTTCCAAAAATCCAATTCAAAGATTCGCATTACTAAGCATATTGACATTAGGTATCATTACATTCGTGAATTAGTTGAAGAAAAAGCTATTTCTTTGGAATATATTCCAACCAATGTCCAACTTGCTGATATATTTACTAAACCGCTAGACAAAAGCAGGTTTACTAAAATGAAATTTGATCTTGGTATGTGCATTTTAAATTGAATATACTTGTCTGCATGTATCATAGTGTACTATATGTGTATAAATTTCAATTTTTGTATAAAAATATTTATTTTTGTCGATGCTCGACCGGCCCTTGCCATACACGACCGGTCCTGACTCGAACGATCGCAGACTGCAATCGACCGGTCGTAGAGATCGTGAGCATCATATAATTTGGGGAAAATCACTTTGTTCTTCATTTCCTCTTCTTCCTTCGATGAGTCGTGGCTCGACCTGTCTTGAGATCTCATGATTTTCTTCAAGATAAGTCGTTTTTCTTCATTTTTCTTGAAGATTTATGCTTTCTATGCTTTGATTTGTAAATTCCATAAGCTTGATCTCGTCTTTTGTTGATTGTTTAGGGTTTCCTCTCTAAAAATCTGATCTAGAGAAACCCACCACCTCTTGTGTTCTTTGTGCTTGCTCCTTGGTAAATGTTGTTGAAAATGAATGTTCGGGGGAAAAAGAAATCATCTCGTGGTCCATCTTCATCTAGATCTACATCTATAACAAAACGGCACCTTCGGTCACCCGAAGATGATCCCAATGATGTACGGGATTTACGTAACCGTAAAGTTATCGTTGAGCGTCCTGTAAGTCTCAGTCACATTGAACAATTTGAGATTACACCTCTCTTTGAATCTGTTGGCTGGACTAACATTTTGTTTTGGGGTGGGCCTGCATACCAGTCCATTGCACAATCTATGGTTGCATGTATCTCTGATTTTTCCCTTGATAATTTAATGTTCTCAATTGCTACTAGAGAAGGGAAATTTTTGATAGATCGACATTTGATATCAAGTATTATGGATATACCTGTCAAAGATGAAGGTATTTCGATTCATACATTAAATGACAAACCATCAGAATCGGAAAAACAAATATTGACAAGGGATTTATGCAATATGGAAGTGCATTGGACGCACAAAGAAAATGTGCTCCCCTCAAAATTTTTATTATCCAGATACAGAGTTTTGCACCAGATCTTTACTTCAAACGTGTATCCTCGGTCAGGCAATAAAACCAAGTTAACTGCCTTCATGGTTCGGGTATTGCACTCTGTTGTGTCCGGCATTGTTGTCTGTTTACCTTCTTTGATATGTCATTTTATCATTCAGTTTTGTATTCATCCGGGTCATAGTGATATTCCATTTGGTTATCTTATGACTTGTTTAGCCACAAATATGCTCGTTGCTTTACCTGAGAATGAGGCACCAATTCATCATCTTTTATTCAATAATACTAATTTAAATAAGATGAAGTTGGATTTGCTTCCTGGTCAATTCTATGAAAGTGGTGGTGAAGTCTTTGAAGAAATGAAGGGGAAGTCATTGATCTTCCTCCATGGTGATATAAATATGGATGATATATTTGAAGACATTGAAACTGACTCCCAAAATGATTCTGATTACGATCCATCTTCTGGTTATGTGCACGTCTAAGTGCATTGGAGGAGAAGGTTGATAACCTGAGTGTAGCCCATGATATGCAATCTAAATATATACGAAAATATCTTCGTCGCATTAATAGGGGTTTACATTAGATTGATCCAACCATCCCTGCTCCTTCATCTGGATCTGATTAGGTAGATTATCTTTTTTTGGTTTGAATATGATGGATTCTGTATTATTATTACGATTGATGACTTTGGTTGTATATTTTGGATTGATGACATTGAAGTCTTGTACTAATTTGATAATTAAATCTTGACTCTTCATATGGTGTTCTCTTCTCTCCTTTGGCCCTCCCTTGTCATTTTGTGACAAAAAGGGGGAGTAGTATGGAAAGGGAGAGAATGAGAGAAAGGGAGAGAGTGAGTACTTGAATATGGTTGATTGTTTCTACTCACTTAGGGGGAGTAGAGTATTTTTTTTTCACTCTGATGGCTCATGATTCTTTCTTCATTTTACTCTTATATTTATAAATGTGTTTTGTCACAAATTTGACAAAGGGGGAGATTGTTAGTGCTATGATTTCATATCCCTTTGGTTGTCAAATTTTGTAGTGCCAAAACCCATATGTCTTGTACTTCTTGTGTTTCTTGTTTGTGACTATACACTGCTTCAAGACAAGATCATAAATGAAGAATGTTTCCAAGACAAGATCATAAATGAAGAATGTTTGCAAGACATGTCATGAATGAAGTCTACAAGAATAGAAGACTTCAAGTTTGCTTCTAACAAGTTCAAGATTAGAAGACTTCATCAAGACAAGTCAAGAATGTACCAAGCTCGAGAAAGACCATCAACTCGACTCAAGCTTCTATTTCAAGATCATCTGAGAATACAGACCTTCAAGACTTCAATGTCCATCTCACTTTAAGGTTTGTTTGACCTTAGGTTGACCTTAGGTTAGTCTGTATGATAGGTTATTCTGGATACATAATCCGAATATTTTAATTTACTTGGTGTGACTGTTCTAAGACCAATCCTAGAAATCTTAAGACCAGTCCTAGCTTTGCTTCGACCAGTCTTAGGTTTCTCAGGACCAATCCTAGGTTGTTACAGATTTTCGGATTTTCCTGGTTGTCCTTCGACTAGTCTTGGACTTGCTTCGACCAGTCTTGGAAAGTCCTACGACTCATCCTTCGACCGGTCGTAGTCCTACGACTCGAACTCCAGCGACCTATTTCGAGTCTCACGACCAGTCGTAGGTGTCTCACGACCAGTCGTAGGTGGTCCACGACCGGTAGTAGGTTACCTAAGACCAGTCGTGAGAACAGCTAATCTAATCCTGTGAAAATCTTTCAAAATCTTTGATGCTACGACCAGTCCTAGGATCCTAAGACCAGACGAAGATGGAATTTTTCGGGCTATAAATAATGCACGAATTTCAAAGTTTATTCATTCCATTCTATTCAATTCAAGCGATTTAAGGCTATACTCTGAGATAAGTTGTGATTATTTTTTAAGCTATTGTGCATATTTAATATTCCTTTTGTTAGCATTTTTCTATTGTGATTTTGATTCATATTCCAATCTTATTTAGAAAAGAGGAATTTGTGATATTCCTTCTTCTGGGATCAAAATCAAATAGACCTTGCTCTTCTTGATTTAATCTAAAATCAATTAGACATAGAACCATTCTTTATGTGAGTATTGGACATTGAACGACGTATCATTCATCTACTCCGATTGGTTCTACTGGGCTACTTCAAAAGGAGATCTAGGTATTTTACTTTGTAATTTACTTTCTCTGGTTTTGTTTGAGATTTGCCAGAAAAATCTCATTATTTTGGTTATCTGAGGAGAGCCAGAAAACTCAGATTGTGGGGGTTTTTGGATTGTGTAAGCCCGAGATAAAAAGACACAATTGTGAAGGTTTTGGGTGAACCTGTGAAAACCTATTTTGATAGTGCATGCTAATATCCCCGTGTGAGGATATTAGGAGTGGAGTAGCATTCGTGTGGTCATTGGCTAACAGTTGGTGAACACACAAGCGAACCACTATATATCGTTGTGTTGTGGATGTGCTTGATTTCTTTATTCATTTATTCCTTCAGTATTGTGAATTGCTTTTGTGGATGAATGTTGTAATTTTTATTTCAAGCAAGTGTGGTTGAATGGTGTAATAACTTAGGATTTATTTCTTTAAGTTATTCTTGATTTATTTTCCATATCATTTGTGTTTTCTAGATCGTTCTAGAAATAAGGTTGTCCTACCATAAGCCATTGGTTTTTGGTGTAAGGTTGTCCTTAGAACTGATTTAGTATCCTTCTCATATTTCATATGTTTTGAGAGTGTTATTATTTCAGCATTGCTATTTATATCTTTTATTATTCCGCTGTTTTAAGTTTTATTTGGCATTGCCCTATTCACCCCTCTCTAGGGCATATAGCTAGGCCCTTTCAGTTTGTTAACCCTGTCTACTCACGTATGTATGAAACCCGGAACACCCTTCAACCGTTGTAACTCATTGATAACCAAATGAAAACCGATCCACCGACTCATAAGCCGGGCATGGTAGAATGAGACACTGTGTCTAAGTTGTCGGCCTACGTTAGGATGATGAGCCTCCCCGTAGTGACCGCGAGCGATCCCTTTTCTCAGCCTTCCCCATGTGCTTAAAGTCGGGGATGGGAACCTGACAGGATGAAGGATCGCGGGGTCTTAGCCTCGCACATTGAGGGGCCTTGGCCTCGCAACTAGTTAAGGGAATTGATGCGTGGGGTGTACCAGTTTCCCCAATCTACTGGATGAATGGAACTAACTAAACACTCTATTAACATTATTCATGCATTGCATTAGCTAGAATTAGTCGACTCGGCATTTGAGGTCACAATAAGGGTGTGCTAGTCATGTACAATCGTTAGAAGGAGTCGTTCAAGGGAGTGTTGTGGTGAGGTCATTCATCATATCATTATTATGCATGTGCATTAACAAGATTAGTCAAGGGTTTATGGATGCTTGCTTTTCATTAAGTTCATAATATAATTGATGTTTGTTACAACTTAAGACTAATAGTGCCCACTAAGTTGATCACTCACTCCCACTCTGGGATGGTGTTTTAAAACACCAACCAGACTCTCCCGTAAATGCAGGTGACGCAGAGTACAAGGAGCCTGGCGGCGCGAGTCTTGAGGAGGAGGATGAGCTGTCTTACTTCCAGCTGATGGACGATCCTCCATCGGCCTAGTGGATAGGTTTTGGATCCCTGAGTGGTGGACTCAGCGAACTATTCTTTTGGACATGTCATTCTTTTGTGATTTTGTTGGGCAATGCCTTGTGCAACCCATATATATTCTTTTAAACTTATATATATTTGACATCTTTCATTTCAGTAGACTAGTTGTGATTATGTTTCATGTTTCAAGGAATTCCATACTGCGCATTTAAACCTGATTAAATGCAAATTAGTAAAAATCAGTATAAGTGATACCCGGGAACTTGGGAGTCGAGTGTCTATACGACCCCCAATTTTCAGGGCATTACAAATTGCAAGAGATGAAGAGGAGGTTAAGGAAGCAGCAAGGGATGGATCTCCCACCCACCAAGTTTAGGGATCTTTGTCCCTTTCCTGATGCAAAGGTACCTTAAGACTTTGAGGTACCAAAATTCAAAAGATATGATAGTACGAGGTGTCCTATGGATCACTTAAGAGCATTTTATGGGAAGCTTAATATTATGGCAGGTAATGATGGAGCGTTGATCCATTTGTTTCAAAAATCCTTGAAAGGCGATGCATTAGATTGGTACATGTCATTAAACTACCATCGAATTAAAACTTGGGAATAACTTTCCCAAGCTTTCATTGATCATTTTGTGTACAATCTTAATGTAATGCCCAAAAGGGCGGATCTTGCTGCCTTAAGGCAGAGGAACAATGAGTCATTATCAACTTACGTTAGACGGTGGCGGGCCATGGCCGAATGAAAATACCAATTGATGATGATGAGCAAATCTACATGATCATCCACTCGACAAACCCGAGTATCTCTGGATACCGTATCTCGTATGCATATACCAAATTTACCCAACTCATCCGCGCTGGGGAACAAGTCGAAGCCAAAATAAGGGCTGGGATGACTCCCCCTGGTGGCCTCATCAAGCCTCCCCAGTACAACGGATAGTGAAAAAAAGACATACTGGATACAAGAACAGTAATAAAAGTATTCTTGACCTCCATCTAATAGAAGAAGACAGTCTTGTCGCCTCTACCCAAGTCGCTCAATTCACCCCTCAAGAGGGACAATGGCAACAACAGCAGTAAAGGGAGATTTCTCAATATCCCAATCATGGTCAGTAGATGGGGATGTCTGGGGAACCTAGGAAGTTTACACCGATAGCCCAAACTTATAGTGAGATACTAGCCACGTTAGTCTAAAGGCAAATACTTACACCGCTACTGCATAGGCCCCCACCAAACCCTCTACCACCAATCTTTAGGCCACACAACGTACCATTGTTTCACCCTGAAACATGCGGTCCAAGATCTGATTGATAGCCAAAGGATTGTAGTTACCTCTCCTGTTATTGCCGCTACCAACTACATCCTTCAAAACTTCCTGCCACTGCATCAAGTATGCCCTAGCTCATTAGGAACCCCTACCAATAGAGGTGGGCAAAATGGACCCGATCCGGCGGATCCGACCCGATCCGCTCCGATCCGCCCCGATTCGAACAGAACCGATGGCCTATATCGGTCAGGTTCGGATACGATCAGTCAGATCCGAATGTTATTCGGATCGGTTTCGGGCACATAGCAAATCCGACCTAACCGAACCGAAATCCGATCCGTTTGGATCCGATCCGATTCGATTCGGACCGCACCGGTGTAGTAACTTGTAAAAAAAAAAAACCACCCAACCCATCTCTCTTCCTCACACGAGAGATTCATCAGCAATGGCCCCACGTCCGGTACAAAACCCAACTTTGAATTCTCATCAACGGCACGAATTCCTATAAAAGCTCTCTCAAATCCTCTCTCCCAAGTCATTGAAGCACTCTCTTTTCACTCTAAGAAGAGAACTTGGAAGATGGATAGATAGGTACCTGCAAGCAAGCAACACCCATGTCCATATAACTCAAAGGGCAGACTGAGTAGAGATACTTCCTTTCAACACTTGAGGTCTCGGTCTCGATCCCTAGTGAGGGTGGCTAACATGGAGTGTGTGCACTGACATGGGTGCGTACTCACGAGCTGACCTTAAAAAAAAAAAAAAGGAAAGGAAGAAAAGAAAAGAAAAGAAAGGAAGAAGGAGAAGATAGGTACCCCGTATCAGTCGAAGGATTGGCTACTCCCTCGTGATGGTCGGTGCTATGTGGACCCCACCATGATGTATGTTTTTCATCCATTCCGTTCATCCATTTTATAAATTATTTTAGGCCTCCATGTAAAAAAATGATAGTAATATAAATCTCAGGTGGACCACTCCAAAGAAAAACAATAATGATTGGATATCCACCATTATAATCCTCTTAAGGCCCACTGTACTGTTTATTTGAAATCTAATCTGTTGATTAGGCCATAAGGACCCAGATGAAGGGAAACAATAAATATCAGCTTGATCAAAAACTTTTATAGCCACCAAAAGACGTTTTTAATGATCAACGTTCATTCAAAAATGTTTCCTATAATGTGGTTTACTTGAGATTTCAATTAACTCATTTTTTTTTATATAATAACATAAAATGATCCATTAAAATAGATGGAGGGTATGGATGAAACACATACATCATGGTAAGGCCCACAGATCACCGACGATGGGTGGCAACTGGCAAGGGTGTAGTTGGGTCTGTTCTCAAGATCAAGACAACAATTTGTAGTCTTTGTCTTGGCGCTCCTCCAAAGACCGCGATGTACGTCACGGTTTAAAGGAGATCAAAGTTATATGGGCCCCACAAATGTATGTATTTATTATATCTACACCGTTCATATTTTTTTTTAGATCATTATAGAGCATTATGACAAAAATGAATTATATCAAAAGATCATCTGGACCCCTCACAAATAACAGTAAAAAATGATTTTCACTGTTAAACTATTAGCGTGGTCTACTTGATAGTTAGATCTGTCTTATTTTTCGTCTCAAGCCTTAATAAGAGCTTGCCAAATGTATGAACGGTTTGGATATAATACCTACTCTATGATCAGATCCACATAAGTGGTTAACATGGATACACCATTTGAATTCACCCGCGCAAGAGTGATTGCGTGAAAGGCAAGTAATTGCTTTCGTGAACTGGAAGTAACTTTAAAAGGTTAAATAAAATCATGTACATTTAGGTAAAAAATTCTCTCAGAACCATGTGGGGCCCACCTTGATGCATATATTTCATCTAAGCCGTCTATCCATTTTAAAATATGATTTTAAGCATGAGCACAAAAAAAGGTGTTTTAAAGGTTAATTTAGACCATACTATATGAAATAGTTTAATTAAATCTATATTGTCCGAATCGTATCTAATCCGATTCGACTCTGTTTTTCGGCCGAAGTCGGACTCGGGCTCGTATGGTCAACAGCATCGGATCGACCGGATCGGGTGGGCAAATCCGATCTCGGATCAGATCGAGTTCGGATCTAACAAGTAGTATTTCGGATAGGATCGGATCATACCAAATCCGACCCGAACAGGACCGATGCCCAGCTCTACCTACCAACAATATCATTCAGGGAGAATCGACTTGTCATCCAGTCCAATGCATCCATTCAATCACTGTCATCCAGTTCAACACCAATACTCCCGATTTTACAAGGGGCAAACCCAGCCAGTCCAACACCAATACTCCCGATTTTACAAGGGGCACACCCAGCCAGTCCAATCTCTACGCCCTTAAACATGCAAGGGGGATCTCCATCCAGTCCAATCTCCATGCCGCCAAGTCTACAAGAGCCACTCCCGATCAATCCAGTCCATACATCATTTGTCTTACAAGGGGCACCACCTGCTTATCCTGCCCCTACTCTAACCGTCATGCTCCAAGAAAAAGCTCCTTCCCTGATCAACATACCACATGCCCTAGCAAAATCAGGGCCTAGCTTCAATCATGTGGTAACTTTTCAAGAAGGATATTCTAATTCTCAAAGTGATTTGCCTAGTTCTACTCAGTCTTCGATCCTTCCAGAGAAGAATTTAGGACGGGTGGTTTTCGCTTTTAAGAAACGAGTTGAGGAAGAGATTGAAGTCGAGATTCCGATTAGTCCAAAAACATCAACCATCACTTTTTAGGTCTTTGACATCACAGCTTCATTTCATCTCCTCCCTGATCGATCATGGATCCATAAAGTCAAGGCTATTTCTTCAATTCTTCACCAAAAGGCCAAGTTCATTTTCAGAAATAAGGCACCAGCCATTCTAGATGATCCTGAACAAATCTTTCTGATAAAAGTAGCTAATCATCAAGAGCTACATATCCCGATGATAGATATACAATGCTCCGGTGAGGACATCCCATACTATAGTCTCAAGATTAAGACTGTGAATTGCATGCCTATTGCATGTCCCATTGGATCAAACTATGTCTTCCTTCCAGTCGAGCACCAACATTTTTATTATTAGCTCAAATATCAAGAGAATGCAGGCATGAGAGGACTGGAATATCTGCCTCCTATGGGTGAGATAGCAAAAGGCAAATTTATCAAAGGAGGGAAAAATTAGCAAGAGAAGGATGATCCCTTTAGCCATACAACAATCTAATCCATCAAAAAAGGGATCATCTATCTGGTTGGGAGGTCGAGATCCACCGTGGAGGATCAAATGAGTGAAATGAGCCTAACTAAGCCGTTTGAAAATGACTCAGGCAAGGGGCAAGAATTTCCCCTAATTGACTAGACCATAGTCTGGATCTCACCCGAGCTAGAAGAATCCAAATAGTCATGATGCATCGGGGATGAGCTAAGAAAAGTGACATCCAACACAAACTCAAAGCCCAATCCCGAATTCATCATTACATTTGGGCACAACAATGTGGGCTCACCTACTGATCTGTCTGGCCCTGCCTTCTGAGGGGAGGGACTGCAAGGCGATAGTTGGTTCGCAATCCCTGAGACGACACAATAAAATAAAATAATATTTAACTCCTCGAGCCAAATCAGGGAATCCCTAATTCACGTCACCGTCTTTCTTTTTAAAAAAAAAAATCAGAAAATTTCCAAAAGCTAAAAACACTAGATATTTCGGAAATGCCAAAAAATTCAGATACTTATAAAAAAAAATCAGAAAATTCCTAAAAGCTAAAAACACTAGATATTTCTAAAATGCCAAAAAATTCAAATACTTATCAAAATCCAAAAAAAAAAAAATCAGAAATTTCTCAAAACACAAAAACAATAGAAAATCTTTCAAAAATTAGAAGCAATAATGTGCCAGGCATGTCTGTCAAAACACTTGAGTTTGAAGTCGACTCATATGATTTCGATCTAGAGTTAGACTTCAAACTCATGGATTTGGACAAAGCCCAGGATGTGAAAAATGATGATCTGACTCTCGAGCTAGAGGATTCCCTCAGAAAGTTCGAAATAAAGGCCAATGTCATTGTGGATAATTTCAAAATTGTGAACTTGGGATCCCTCAAGCTCTCTAGAAAAGCACGCATCAGAAAATCCTCACCTCTTAAATACAAGTAGACGATGACAAAATTCATAAGGCTCGGGGCTATCCAACTTTGGGTTCTCCTATGAAGCCTTACCCAAATCAAATGAAGAACTAATCATACACTATCTGCTATAAAGCTTGAAGTCAAGCCCATCAAGCAAAGCTATCAAGATCATGTCTGAAGTCCACGATGGAGTCCACGACTTACACATAAATGAACATGCGATGTCTAAAAAGAACTTGTGACTAGGCTGATGAACGATTGAGACAAGCTATTGCAGCATGTCAGGAAGTGCTTCAAGTATCTAAAGCCTATATAACAGATCCATATGCATGCTTTGAATCTTTATAACCTGGCAACACCCTAGCCCTTTTTCATTATGGGGTGTGCACATCATCGAAAGAGTGAACCCAAAGGCATCCAATGGTCATGAGTGCATTCTCGTGGCAAACAAAAGTGGGTAGCGTCAATATCCTACATCATCGGTACGAATGAAGAAAGAAGTCAATGAAGATGAGTGGTGGTAAGCTCGATGCAACCAACTACGTCTTGCAGACATAAAGTGCATGGCGATTGCTAGGACCAATGACAAGCGGGTCTGAAAAGAAAGATTAGCAACATAATAATAATGCATACCTTATCATTGTGCCTACTAGATCTAGGGGGCAAGTCCAAGCCATCCTGGGATGATCCGCTGATTGTTCGCAAAGTTCTTCCGGGAGGTGCCCTTCGTCGCACCATCATTAGGGGCAAAGATCTTACAGAGCCCATTAACTCCGATAACGTGAATATCTATCATGGGTAATCCTACCTGACTATGTTAACAACTACAATCGTAAAGCTAAAGCCAAAAGATAAGAGGTTAGCGTCCTGAGGTACATTCCATCATCATTCCTTCCCTCCAATAAGTGTTACAAAAAAAAATGGTTCAAAAAGAAGAAGAAAAAAAGATAAAGAAATAAAAAAAAATAGATGAATAAATCGCGCAATCCAAAAAAAAAGAGTCAAACCCAATGAGTGAGAACACAATTCACCAGCCTGTTTCCCCTCAAGATAGTTTAACCCAATGTCAGCAGCTTCACGATCATGATTGAAGACAAAGTCAGGCAGCTCACCAGTCAACCAACAATGAATGAAATCTAGCCTCTGACCTTTGTAGAAGAAAAAGAAAAATCAAAAGAAAAATAGCATGCCTAAGCGAAATGGGTGAGGTGAAAACCCGAAAGGGTGCCTCGAGTAAAAACAGCGGGCATATAGCGGACTTGGTGAAAACCTGAAAAGGCACCAAGGGTAAAAAGAGTACAGCTGCCAAGGGGTAGGCAACAACAAACACCCAGGTCATGGTGAAAATTCGAAAGGATGCCATGGGAAAAAATGATGGGAAAGTCGGTCTTGGTGAAAACATGAAAGGGCACTACGGACAAAATTAGCTAGAAAAGAAAAATAAAAATAAGGGTGCAGGAAAGAAAGAAGATAAGCCAACAAGCAAAATGAAGAAGCACAAGAAAAAGACATGTATCAGAATTCTATCAGAATCTACCCAAATCCAAGGGGCATGATCCTGATATGCGCTACTCTCAAGGAACCGGGATCCCCTAGTAAACAACTCAGAATACCGAATTCGACGTAGGCTGAGTTCATTGTTCTGATTCCACCATCCAAGCACAAGTTCAAACACAAGTACACACAGACATATATGGCACAAAAAATTTTCATTTCATTTTCATTATTCATATATAATCTCATCCCTTCAAAAAAAGATTACAAATAATAATAATAATAATAAGTTTCCCCTTTTTTGGCCATTCATGAATAAAAGGCAAAAGTATATTTTCAAGCCTCTCTGGACCGTTTCATATGGTTAACTACCTTCCGATCATCATCACTCAAAAGGTAAATATCTCTCCCGATACTCTGACTCCTCAATTTCTCGGCTGATTCTCTCATTTCGTATCACAGGTACCAGGGTTCTTCTCAGAAATCACAAACCATGAGGCAAAAGGGGCCTAACCTTTCCAATGGTTAGATGGATTTGATCTTTAAAAAAGACGAGTGGGGGGGACCACCCATCATATCCATCTCATCACTCAAATCCGCACAACCAATCATAGTCGTCTTGCCACCAACATCCATACCACCGATCATAGCCAAATTTAGACCATCCATCATCATCATGACCTCATCCACACCCTCCAATGACATGCCCATATCAAGGCTCCCAAAAACCAGCCCTCCAAAATCCCAAAACTCATCACCCAATGGCCCATCAAAAATGAAAAGGAAGAAGACAAGAAAGGGAAAGGACAAGTAAAAAGGAGAGAAATTTCAAGAAAAATGGAGAAACAATATGAACATATCTCAATAAAGATTTGATCTTGATCATAACCATTGGATCACGAAATGATAGGTCGGACCATTTCAGAAAAGCCAAAATATGCATCCCCAGTGAATCCAATCTCGATCGCAAGGGATAGAATACGAAATGACAGATCAGATCCTTTTTCAAAAATCACAAAAACATGTCTTTCGATAATTCGATCTCCCAATAAAAACCAGATTAGTCGAATAGTCCCACGAAACCACTAGTGGAGGCAACAAAATTATTTGAATTTATTTAAAAAATTTTAAAAAAAAAAAAATGAAGGCCACAATAAAAACTGAACGACAACACCCTCCCGTGAGATCGGACGGATCTTTTCAAAAGGCCTCAAGAAAATCTTCAAAATTTACAATAAAATCCTCAGAGAATGTAGCTCCTCATGTGGGATAGTTTTCAAAACAAAATTTTTAAAAATAGTGCTTGGTATCTAAGACACTGAGAGGTCTCCTATACTTCTCAGTAGCATCCAGCACAAACAGTAAAATAAGATTCGACCTCTTTTGGTTTCCCCAGGAGTGGATTGAATTCGTATGCGATACAAGCACGGTTGGCCTGGATCACAATGTCAGGACGGTCGTGCAATGATGAAGTTCAATGCAAGTGATGGTAAGCACGATCCAACTGTGGTTAGATTGATCGTTTCAATATAATAGAGAAAATCTGTTGTAAGCAACGTATCAAAATCAGAAGACTGCATGGAAAATAGGTCACCCACACATACCTAGTCCGGGATGCTTGGAAAGTATGATCGAGTTCAAGTCGGCGTAGTGAGTTCCCCATAAGGCCGCAGAAAGCGCAGGGCAGCTAACCGCTTTGATGATCAAATATTACAAGTACTCCCATGGTGATCATGTAGCAAAGGAACATCACACATCCAAACAGTACGGGAATCCTCATAAAGCCGCGAAGCGCTGGGGCCCTACTTTTCAGACTTACTTTCCGATGCTATAACCGATCCGATGCGAAATGGTTGTGATTCGTGGCCCGTAAAGCCGCAGAAAGCGCAAGGATAATCACAAAGTTTTCCTCATACCCTCATGATATTTACAAGTTATCTCTTTTCCAAACAGTAAACTGACAATGATACTACAACAAGCAACGGGTTTAAACCATAACCTTTTCTAACCAGAGGGGTGGGCTGTCCACTCACTTTGGCATTCGGTTGCATGCAACCTCTGCCAAAGAGGGGCATCTGTAGACACCCCACCCTGGCTAGCAACTTGATAAGGCATGAATCATCCTTAGGAACCGAACCTAAACCCCACACCCTACCCAAAACCACAACCATTTTCGAAACCTAATCCAAACCCTATCCGAACCTAAGTCATTCCATTACCTCACACCCTAACTTAACTCAAGTCATCACCCAAGCCAAAGCATACATAAACCTTCACCCACAATTAATCCATTTTTTGAGTCCCTTTCAGGTCATAATCGAGCCAATTTTGAGCCATACTCAAGCCAAATATCCAAAATGGGCTTTGAGACGCTCTCAGAGCCCAAAAAAAGGCCCACCGGCCAAAATGCGAGAGAAACCGCACTCGACCAGTAATTTGATTACCGCCTACTCTCAAAAAATGTGCGTGAAACTAGCTGGCTGAGTTTTGGACCAAAATAGTTAGAGGCGGCACCTCAACAGATGTGCCCCTCTGAGCTACAACTGTTCCTCCCTCCCAAAAGTCAACTCTCTCATAAACTTACCCCTAGAATTTACCATCCTACCAAGCCCAATGACTTATAAGAGAGAGCCACATGGCATTACCCTCTCCCCAACTAATCACAAGCTACCACATCATCATTCACCCTCCATAGTTCTTAGAATTACCAAAAGACCATCCCTAAAGGCTATAAATATACTTCACTTCTTCTCATTTTCACCAACAATTACCAACCAAAAGGAGAGTGAGAGTGAGAGTGAGTGAGTGAGAATGAGAGGGAGTGCTTGAATTCTCAAACTCCCATCTTTTCAGCCCCCCTCTAGCCTCCTCTAGTCATCTTTTAGCCTTACAATCCTACTTGGGTCAATCATTCCTAACCATGATGCATCCAAAAATCCAAGTTATTTCAAGTGCAAGCTAAAGATCATGCAATCATCATTAACATTTATACTTCATCAATCGCATCATTACTTCCCTTCTCAACCCCCCTGCTTCATTAACTTGCCATTAAATGTATGCTCTGTGACTTGCCAGAACATCGGATCCTGTCACATCAGAAACTCATAGTACCCTAGTCCTCTTTTTAATGATATTTTAACATCATCACATCTGTTCAAAAACTCTTCTAAACATTCTTTGGACGTATGCTCTGCAGCTTGCCGGAATTTCGAACCTTGCCACATCAAAAATCCAAGTCTATTTAGTCCCATTTCAATATTATCATCCTATCCCTTAAGACTATTTTACTACAGGAAGTAGAGATCGTACATTCGTATAGGTAGAGAGGGTGCCTAACACCTTCCCTCTTTGTAACTGAGGTCCCTTACTCAGAATCTCAAACCGCAGATTAGGAGTCAATTTAAAGCAAGAAAGTCTTCAGATTCTCTAGCTTTACGTATTCTGCAGGTTCTAGCCGATTGCAGGATTTCAAGTTAAGTAGCTAGTGGCGACTCCAAGTCCATAGCATCATCAATCCAAATCAGCCTAATCACCCCCACTGCCAAAACAAACATAAATCAGTGTGGGCGCCGATTTCCCAATGTTCACATGCATACCATAAAAAGTTCCAAATTCGGACCACACCAATAGAAGTAGTAATGAATATTATTAAAAACTTTTTTTGGGCTATAAAAGTTTTGAATCAAGTTTATACTTATTTTTCATTCATCTAAGTTTTCTTGACATTATCAATGGGTTGGATGGAAAACAAACATTATAAAAACCTTAAAATGGGCCTTTTGGAATTTTTAACGGTGAGACACTCAATCACCACTATTTCCTGTGATGTGGTGTAGTGTGGTCCATATGAGATTTGGATTTGCTTAATTCTTGCCACCACGTCCTAAAATAATCTTGAGAAATAGATGGATGGCATGGATATACAACACATCATCAATGTGGGCCCCATGGTAAGGGTATCACCCGCTAAGCTGTTACCTGCGATGACACCTAATTGGCTCCCCCCCCCTTTTTTTTACACACGCACACACCCCCACACACTCACACCGTAGTGGGATTTCACCACCTATGGATACTTGAACCCTTGACCGGGTGTTGAAACTCCTAATCGGCTCCCCTTGTTTCCTACTTAAATACTGGCCTATATGTATATTTGACACTTGTCGTCTGACATGCAAAGCGATTATTTGTTACTTTGGTTGGGTATTATGTACAATGGTAGGTACGTATAACATACATTGGAAAAGGTTCTATGTGGTCGAGCTCATGGGAACTTACCATGCGATCGAGCTGAGTGGGCCCTACCATGATGTATTTCGAACATCAACACTGTGCATTTGATGGGTCCCCTTTAAATTATGGGATATCCCAAAACTCATCCCTATACGGAACTCGGGTGAGCCATACCATCTAAAATCATGCCAAGACATGTCTAAAACATATAAAAGCACTTGGTGGGGCGCACCTGAAATTTGGATGCATATGAAACTTGGTCTGACCCCTCATCCAAGTGGGACACACATAATGGATGGGCTGGATTTATGAACCATATTTCGGTGGCCCAACCAATGACTATGAATGTTTTAATGGAGGGTAACCCCTCTCAACTTTTGTATGTAGTGTGGCCCACAAAAGTCATGGATTGACTTGATTTTTAATACCTAGGCTCACCATGGAATGGTGCATCTGACTGATGGGGTAGATGTTCGACATACATCATGGTGGGCCCACACAATTCGGCCTCATGAGAACTTCCCATGAGCTCGACCTTATAGAATGTAAGGCCCGTATCCTAGTTCATATTGTTCCTTAGACTCCCGTGATCCTCCCATCGAATTCTGGCAACTTGCGACCTATAATCGGCATTTGCGTGCGACCTTAAGTCGTATCCTGTAAATCTATGTCTACTCGACTCAACTCGAAACTTGTACCCTAGAGACCGCACCGTACTGCGGTTCCAACGCCGCATCTCACTCACCGATGCGATACCTAGGCCAGGAGTTATGGACCCACGTATATTTTGAGGAAACGCCGCACGTTGTGAATCCTGAGAGAATCTCTACAACCTGTCACATCAATCAAGCACAAGTCAAATACACATCCCATCACTCCACCCATCACACCCATCCCTCTCTTACACAAGTCATCCCCAAAGTCAACCCTCGTGTCACTCACCCCATCACTCACTCATCCCTTTTCATCTTGTTACATTCTCATTCTCTCTACCATTTCCAAGCAACCCAAAGAGAGAGCCAACATCCAAGCTTCCCAATGAGAGAAAGCTAAGAGAGGCCTACTTTCCTACCCCCAAATCCCACCATCTAACCCTTTAATTCTCATCATCCTCCATCAAAGAGGAAGCTTAGGAGCTCGAGAGATCATGGAGCTTAGAAGAAGTGAAAATCGGTGGGTGTTTATAGCACTAGATTGTGATTTTGATTTAAGGCCCAATGATATGGGACCCACTTTTTGTATGTGTTGTATATGGCCACCTAGGGAGGGCTCATAGTGGCGGAGCCCCTCCCCTCCATCACACCTCTCTCTCTCTCTCTCTCTCTCTCTCTCTCTCTCTCTCTCTCTCTCTCTCTCTCTCCCCTATTTGCGACCCACCATGATGCGTGAACTTTATCTACGTTGTCCACAATCGGGCCCACCTTATTGACATCCAGCGGACCAGCCCACCCTGGCTGTCCGTTTTGGATAGACCCTGATGAAGGGAAGATACAAATATTAGTTTGATACAAACTACGATGGGCCACATACACGTGGGACCCACCAGACGTTAGTGTCCATCTAGGTCATCCGTCCAGAGGACGTCCACCATGCCTAGACGGCATAGGAAAACATAAATAGCAGCTTTATCCTATCAGGTGGGCGACATGTGTGGGAACCACCTGATATATATATGTTACATCCACATTGTCCATCCCCGAGATGGTGGGACCCACTCTGCACGTGTGGGGTCACCACCGTGCAGGAACGTGGACCCCACAGATGCATGTATTGTATATCCCCACTGTCCAATTTGCTGGACGGTGGGATTCCACCATGATGTATGGGTTTTAATTCACTCCGTCCGTCAACATGGGACCCACCTCGAATGTATATATTGTATATCCAAACCGTCTGTCTGCTGCCAGCAGCAGATAGCTGCTACCTGAGGTCAACAAGTCTGTGGACCCGATCATGAGATGTGTTATATCCCAACCGTCCATTTGTAAAGACATCAGCAAGTTCTGTGGGTCCCGCCTGATATATTTATTTCATCCTGGCCATCCATCTAGATGGGACCCACCGTGATATGTGTGTTAAATCCAGATCCGTCTATCAGACGGACTACACTACAAAAATCAGTGGAGGATGATTGTCTACCATTGAAACTCGTTTGGGATTTCAGAAGTTTTGGATCAATATGAAATTCATTTTTCCTCTTAATTCAGGTCTTTGTGACCTTATGAACAGATTGGATGGAAAATAAACGTCATGGTCGGCCCTATGAATTTTAAACAGTAAAAATCATTATCTCCACTGCTATTTGTGGTATGGTATAGATGATCTTTCGATCATTATCTCCGCTGCTATTTATGGTGTGGCCCATGTGATGCGGCCCACTTGATGTATATGAGACCCATGTGATGCGGCCCACTTGATGTATATGAGACCCATGTGATGCGACCCACTTGATGTATATGAGGCCCATGTGATGCGGCCCATTATGACGTATATGAGGCCCAGCTAATGCGGCCCATTATGATGAATATGAGGCCCATGCAATGCGATCCAATGTGATGCATGTGCAGCCCAATATGATGTATTTATGGCCCTTGTGTGAGGCCCAACATGATGTATATGTGGCCCATTTGGGTGAGGCCCAATGTGATGCATGTGAGGCCCATGGATGTGGCCCATTGCGATGTATTTGAGGCCCATATAATGAGGCCCGATGTGATGTATATTGGCCCATATGATGAGGCCCGATGTGATATATTTGAGGCCCATGGGATGTGGCCCAATGCCATGTATATGAGGCCCTTGTATGAGGCCCAATGTGATGCATGTGAGGCCCATGAGTGAGACCTAATGTGATGTATGTGATGCCCTTGTGTGAGGCCCAAAGCGATGTATATGAGAACCGATGTGATATGTGATTCCACCATGATGTATGTAATGATGTTTATGATGGTTTAATGTCCACATTGTAAGAGCAATGATGGTTAAATGTCCACATTGTAACTCTCCCTAGGGCCCATTGTTAGGCCCATTCTCACCTCCCCTTAGTGGGCTAACCCAAACCGTTGGGCCCCCATGATCGTTAGGCCCATTCTTGATATGAGTAAGCTGTCTAGGCCCATCCTTGATATGTGGAGGTACATCGTCATCATATAACATGCTTAGTATAGCTTCACGATCCATGCCTATACGCATCATATGTAAGCTTGATATGAGGAGTGATTGATCATAGCACGTGTCATTGGGCTGATTATTATGAGACTCCCTAATAGGAGGAGTTGCCCACATGAGTGCGCGATATGCGCAGGATTGTTTCATGACTGGATAGTATGATTCATACATCTCGCATTTGTGTTATATGATTTCTGTACACCTTAACGACATCAGGGCCATAGCCTCCACAAGCATATCATGGATGATAAGATTGGACACCAAAAATACTATTACTAGCATCGGGGCGCCATAGATGTCCCTAAGTGAAAATTCCTAAACCTGATGGTACTAAAGGATGACTCCAACGTCGAGACCAAGTGGATACATGAGCGCACGATGGCTGTATACAAATGGGTCGCCTCTCACATTGTGTCGTGGTCAGTTGGAAGGGGGTGTAGCCTTATCCGCCCGAGGGTAGAGGGCAATACTAGGCTGAGTCTGACCAGCTCGTAAATGGGTCTGCTATCGACGAGTCGAGCCAATATTGGTAAGCGGATAATGAGGTCTCTTCCACTTGCATAGTTACGCGTCTAGTGGGCGGTGATATGGTGTATAATGTACTAGACCCCAGTGATATATATATATATATATATATATATATATATATATATATATATATTCTAGAGATAAACTGTATTGATATGAGGATTCAGATGAGTTTTGGTATGCTTGAGTTGCACCTCACATATGACATTGGCCATGTATGCCTTGTATCGCATAGCGTTGGTATGACCGATAGCATTCATGTCTTGCATCGCATGGCCTTAGTATGGCCGATAGCATTCATGTCTTGTATCGCATAGCTTTGGTACGGTTGATGGCATTCACGGGCTTACCAGCATTTCTGCATTACTCTGATATTGCATACTTGCATTTCTACCGTGTGTACACACTTTCACCACCCTCTAAGCTATCTATAAGCTTATGCACAACCGTTGCGTGCAAGTGACACTAGGTCATAGCTGAGCAAGAGTAGGAGTGTACCGTAGAGCTTCTGGAGTTTTGTCATTATTATCATTGTAATTTGCTTTATGCGCATTGTATTCAAGTTTTGATCATAGCGGATTTTTATGATGGTGTTCTCGTTATTGTCCGTAGGTTATGCCTATAGTTATGCTTGTTACGAATTAAATTCATGTTCAAAATCCTCCTTGTAGGATCCCAGGATTAGAACCTGGTATATAGGTGCGAGGAGCCGAGAACCGGGTACTACAGAGGCTGTCGGTGCCGGATTCAGCGATCGAAAATTTTGTGAACCCAATTTCCGAGTTTGGGGTGTGACATAAAACATTTTCCCAACATACATTGAATTAAATTAAACTAAATTGTGAGACCCAAGGTGGTAAGTTAGACCCTTAAAATCTAATTAGTTGGACAATTTTAACCTTTGTTTTGTGAACATTTTTATTTGTAAAAATAGTTTAATTATTTTTTAGTACGCATTTACAGAATATATTTTATAAAAAAAAAATTCTCAATAAGTAATTTTAGAAAAATCTTTATTATATTAACAATGCACTTCCCAGAAGGCCTGGAACATGCTGACGCTAACACCCGACAGGTCCAACGGTGGATCCTATCCATCCATCATCCGAGTCCTGCTGATTTATGGTCCTTGGTTAGAAATTGCATAGAAGAATGACCCTACCCATTAGCTTCCCCTGCTGAATATCCTTTCAATCTTGATAGTCCACTCTAAGACCACATCCATAATGGATGAGACTGTTGATTCAGTTTATTTGCAACCCTTGGTAATTTAGGGAATGGACCCACTAAATAAATGGTCCAGATTCACTGTGCCACGCACCCTCTACATGTGAGTTATTGGGACGCGGATTCTCTACTGGCTTTGGCTTGAACTTCCTATCCCAAGAAGCTAGGTGGGGCCCACTGTGATGCTGGTGAAAAACTCACTTTGTCCATCTGTTTTATTGTATTATGCTAAAAGATGGGCTAAAAAATGAAGCTATGTATAACTAAATTGAGTCCCGCCACAAGAAATAATGAGAATTGAACATCTACCGTTGGAGCAATATTTGTGAGTCCACGGAAGTTTTGGATCAAGCTAATTGCATGTGTTTTCCGTTCAACGAAGAAGGAATGACCTTATGAAAGGTATGAATAGCATATGAGCATCACCGAGGACTAGGGAAGTTTTCAAGGATAGGCATTTCGCTACCCACTTTTCCTTGTTGTGTGCCCCACTTGAGTTTTGGATCTATCTCATTTTTGGGCGCATGTTCTAAAATGATTTGAAAAAGTGGATGGATGGGATAGATTTTATACAAAAACAGTGAGCCCCACCTAGCTTTCCGTTACAGTAAATCCTGCGGAAAGGCTTTGGCAGGCAATCCTCGGATTATATATGCTGACAGGTTGATGAGTAGCGAGATTGGCTACTGAAGTGACGTCACTAACTTATGTGGGCCTACTATGATGTATGTTTTGTATCCCCACCGTCCATTCATTTGGAGAGATCATATTAGGGCATTATCCAAAGAGTGAGTAAGATTATCCGAAGCTCGAGTGGCCCCCACCACAGAAAACAGTGGGGAGAGTGACCCTCACCATCCATCATGATGTTTATTTGAGATCCAACCTGTTTATGTGTTAACGAAGACATGAAAGAAGGGAAAACACAAATATCAGCTTGATCAATAACTTTTGTGTCCCTTGGAACTTTTTAATGGTGGGCGTCTCTCTCCCCACCGTTTTTTGTGGTGGGTCCACTCAAGCTTTGGATCCAACTCACTTTTTGGATGATGTTATAACATGATCTCTCCAAATAGATAGAGGGTGTGAATACAAAACATATATGAGGGTGTGGCCCATAGAAGTTGGTGACGTAACTTCGGTAGCCGGTCTCGTCACTCAACCTGTCAGTAGCTAATCAGCGTCCTCGTCCGACGTGGGCTTCTCCCATTAAATAATTAGCATGCTAGATGATGGCTCATTATTAAAGAGAATGGATCACCTACAACTGGCTGTATCCTAAGTTAGTATGCAGCCCCAGCTTTCCATCCAACTTGTCTATTTTATAGAAAATCCGGTCCACATAAATGGTGGGCCTCACCATGAAGATCATCATTTGATAAAATAAGACCAATCCACTAAATAGACAAGCCACACCGTCCAAATCAAAGGAAGGCCTATGGTCTGAATTATGTACATGTGTGGCCCAGATAATGAGTGGACCAGCCTGATTTTCAAGAAGGATAATTTCATGGTGGGGCCCACCATTCAACGGATAAGCCAGTTTATTATAAGCATAGAGAGGAATGTTTATTTTGCAGTAGATTTTATCGAAAAAACTACAGCTTAAGATTTTAAAATCAGCTGTCTTGGCGTAGGAAAGATTAGTCAACTTGGAAAGGAAAATTGCGACATATAGAAGCTATCTTATCCAACCTTGCTGACTCTCCCTTCTCAACCGACCCAAACAACACGAGTAAACCACCTAAGCTTTGTGGGGTCCACTAGTTCTATTAAGTGAAATCCACCCCGTCCATCAGGTTTTATACTCAACTTTAGCTCCTGAGGATAAAATTCAACCAGACCCAAAATGTAGGTGGGCTACACCACAGGAAACAATGAAGAAGGATGCCAACCATAGGTTTGCGTGGGTGGTCACCATGGTGTATTTCATCAAAATCGCTAATTAGGTGTAAGTCACCCAGATGAAGTGAATATCCAAAACTGAGCCCGATCCAAATCTCATTTAGGTCTCACCACCATAGCTAAGAGGTTTTAAGAGTTATTTTACATTATTTTTTTCAATCTATTGTGGCCTATAGGATTTATTTATTTATTTATTTATTTTGTGTGTGCAGCTGATCTTAGAAATCTACAGTTCAAATAAGGGTTCCCACATGATGGACAGAATGGATTCACATATGGTGGCCCCCAAAGAGTTAGGGTGTTTTACATAGATGTGTAAAATAGGTGTGGTTATTGTTGGGAATTGGGATCATTGATCTGTAGGTCACATGAATACAAACCAAAATTTTAAAGTCATTGGACCACTTTAATCATCTAGGGCATGTTTGAATACTTGGATTCCGTGGATAACTTAATAATTATTCAATGGTAATTTTCATAATCAATATAGAAAATAATATTTTAAAAGTAAGTTAACTATATAAGATAACAAGTGAAATCACTTACCTTATTTCTTGTGCTAGAGAATTTTATCTATGATTAAAAGGAATAATATCATGTGAACAATCTCAATTTCAAGCCATTCATCACATCTCTTCCATTATCTCATCTCCTTGATTTTAAGAATGTAAGCCAACTGTGTAGTTTACCACACAATCATTAATGGTCCAGAAAATTAACTCTAAAGTATGATTACCGAATTGCCATCAATGCATCACAGAAATCCATTTACTCAAGAGTAATACTATATAGCACTTGGATATCGGTTATGTTGACTATAGAATCTCTATATTAATATCAAAACTTTAATTCTCTAGTAAAATGTGGTGTATATATATATATATATAAAAGGTTGCCCTGCCCCAACTTAGATGGGTTGCCCTGCCCCAACCTAGATTTGGCCCAGCTCTCTTTAACCTATTAGTGCTTGGGTCAAGCCAAGGCTAGTGCTAACCTCAGTCCAACCCGTAGCTGCCCTAGTCAGAAGAGGTTCGGACCGACTTGTTTGCTCTCAAGGTAAGTCCGGGTGAAATGGCCTAACTCGGCAGTATTAAGCATGACTCGACTAGATGACTTATGGCATCAAATTGGATCAGGTCTGGCCAAGTCTGAGTCGATTTAGACAAGTCGAAAGGGACTCATCTAAGTCTTATAATATTCTCGGCGTGAGAAATCGGCTGGGCCAACTAGCCTAGAGAATGTCCAAGTCCAGCTCGTGAGTTAATGATCTAAGCCTGAACCCAAACCAGCCCATGAGCTAAGAAATCGAGATCATGCTAGGGTTGGACCTAGAGGAGGCCTAAAGTTCAGTCATGGGTCCAACCCATGGACCTCTTGTTGTGCACTATTTTTAATGTTCTTGGAAAATCCAATCAGGAAAGGACATGTCATTGCACGAGAAATATACAACACGTAAAAGAACTGTGAGAATATTTGAATCGCTTTTTATGAAAATATAGCTAGTTGTTCAGGTAATACACGTCATCCGGAGACAGAGCGTGGCCAAACAGTGAAAGACGGAACGTATTCAAGGTATAAGTAATGTTGATGCGGTTATCAGGAGAGGTATCAAAGAAGCGTCTAGAAGACCATAGTAGTTAAATTTCGGTAAATACCGTTATAGTAGAAGTAGGAATAAGTCAAAGTGTCCTAGAGGGGGGGTGAATAAGACTATATAAACTTTTATGACAATTTAAAATCCTATTAACCTAATCTTGATCTAATGTGTAATTATCAAGATATACTTTTTTTAACTCTAATGGCTTCCAAGCCAAGTAGATGATCCAATCACAAGACTACTCAATATTTAAATAAGACGTAACAATTTGTCTATATGAATGAACTATGTGGAAGTGTGTGGGATGTGATTCCTATCAGTTCAAGATATTCATGTTATCATGCTTTATGTGAACATTCAAGGTAAACATAATAAAAGAATACGCAGATAGTAATCCCAAACACAGTCATTTTATAGTGGTTCGACTATGTGTGTACTCCACTCTCAGCAGACGCACTTAACCCCTGAGTGTACTGGATTTCACTAATGGAGGTTTCAAATCAGGTTTACCTCTAACCTTTACAATCTACACAAGGTTGACTCTAGGACCTACACAAGGTACCTAAACATGCCTACACAAGGCAAACGTTTATGCCCTACACAAGAGCAAAGGTTCTACTCAAAGCATGTCACATCCCAAACTCAGAAATCGGGCTAACAAAATTTTCAATCGCCGAATCCGATGCCAACAACCTCCGTAGTACCCCATTCATGGGTCCTAACATCCATATGTCAGATTTCGATCCCTAGGATCCTACGAGGAGGATTTTCCAATATCCATTTAACTCGTAAGAAGCATGAGCACAAGTTTACCCAAATCACAAAGGCAACATCACTATCACATATCCACTAATATAAACAGTTGAATACAATGCTGAAAGGGAAATACATATATCGAAAATCAAGCTCCAGAAGACTGCTGCGCGCTCCAAGCTTAACGCTGCTGCGACCTAGTGTCACTTGCACGTACATAAGCTTATAGAAAGCTTAGAGGGTGGTGTAAGTGTATGCGATGCACATGCCAAGCGTATAGATATCAGATTAAGTGGAAATACTGACAAGTTCATAAATACCATTAACCTTATTCAGGCTATACGATGTAAAAATATCATAAGCCAATATCATATACTGAGGAAGTAATGTAGATCAGCTATGCAATGTGGAGACATAGTAAGCCAAATATCAGATACCGAGTCCACGAATACCGTCAATCTTAATTAGGTTATGTAATACAAAAGCACAGTAAACCAAGTGCTATGTGCTAAGGATGCAATGCAATATGCGATGCAAATGAAATCACCAAGCTGGAGTGTGAAGTCGGGATGATAGTACGTAGTGTCGCAAGCTACGGGGTCCACCACAAGGAACTTCTATCCAAACCAGTCTCATACCTAAATTTGGATAGTCAAACTCAATGTAGTAAACTCCTGATCTCAGATTAGTCACGCGCCCCAACCGAAATCCTGGTCATTGTGAAGGTACACGTAATAAATAGTTGCGCACTACCAACCCGAGTGGATAGTGAATGAATGAGTATGCAAATCCTGCTCAATAAGTCCACATATCAGTACTGTGCATCTCTTAGATAATCACCAGGGTCTATTACACTTTACGCCAGTCCGAGTACACAACTGGGTAAATGGAAGAGACCTCACTATCCGCCTGCCAATATCGGGCCCGACTCGTCGATAGCGGACTCATTCCTCAAGCTAGTCAAACTCAATATAGATATTACCCCCTCACTCAAGCGGGTAAAGTCACACCCCCTCCCAACCGACCACGACACAGTGGGAGATGCGGCCTACTGGTATATGGCCCTCATGCGCTCATATATATTCACTCAATCTAGATGTTGGGGCATCTCCTGGCCACGGAGGTTTAGGAATTTTCACTCAGGGATATCTATGGCGCCCATATGCTAGAACAAAATATTTTTGGTGTCCCATCTGGCTATCCACGATATGCTTATGGAAGTCACGACCTTGATGTCGCTATGGTATATAGTGGTCATATCACAAAATGCGAAATGCATAAGTCATACCATCTAGTCATGCAGCAATCCTGCACGTACCGTGTGTTCATGTGGGCAACTCCGTCTGTCAAGGAGTTCCATAAATAACCTGCCCTATGGCATATGTAATGGTCAATCACGTCTCATAACAAACATGCGGATGATGCGTATGGGCATGTATCATGATGCTATGTTGTCACATACTCATAATTGGTATCGATAACTGGCACCGATAATCAGTATCGGCCTCGATAATCGGCACCGATAATCACCCTCGATAATCAGCCTAACAAAGGGCCTAAGGGAAGGTCACAATGTGGACATCTAACCATCATTGCCCATCAATGTGGACACTTAACCACATTGCTCCCAAGGAGTAGCCCACAAAGAGCTAAGTATATAGTGGGCCCACGGCCTCACATAAGGGTCTAATATACATCACAATAGGCCTCACTCAAGGGCCTAATACACATCACGATGGGCCTCGCTCATGGGCCACATATGCATCACATTGGGCCTCACTCATGGGCCTCAAATATATCACAATAGGTCACATACATGGACCTCTTATACATCACATCGGGCCTTACTCATGGGCCTCTTATACACCATATTGGGCCTCACCAAATGGGCCTCAAATACATCATATTGGTCCTCAACATATGGGCTAATATATATATATATATATATATATATATATATATATATCACATCAGGCTTCATCAAATGGGCCCCAAATACATCATATTAGGCCTCATACAAGGGCCTCATATACAACAAGTGGGCTGCACTACCTGGGCCTCCTATACATCAAATGGGCCACGAATATGGGCCTTGAATATATTACAATATATCTCACCATTTACACCATACATCTATTTTTTAGAGATCATTTTAGAGTATTACCCAAAAATAAATCATATCAAAAGGTCACCTAGACCATACAACAAATATCAGTGGAGATAATGATTTTCACCGTTTTAAAATTGTCAAGGCCCACCATAACGTTTATTTTCCTGTCTGTGCATAAGGTCACAAAGACCTGAATTAAGAGGAAAACAAATTTCATATTGGTCCAAAACTTCTGTGACCCAGAAAGGGTTGCAATGGTACACGTTTAATTCCCTACTGCTTTTGTAGTGTGGACCACTTGATAGTAGATCTGTCTTATTTTTAGTCTCGAGCCATAAGACAAGCTCACCATATGGACGGGCAGTTTGGATGTAACACATACATCATGGGAGGGCCCACCGTTTGGACGGTGTGGATAAGACCCATACATCACGGTTGGGCTCCATGTGAAATGGACGGTGTATATTTAAAATACATACATCTATGTGCTCTCTCTCTCTCTCTCTCTCCCCTCCCCCCCCACACACACACACACACACACACACTGTGTGCCTATGGAGGGACGGATGGAATATAATACATATCACATGATCAGACCCACATAGCAGCCAGCAACTCTCTGCTGATGTGGGGCCTACCATTTGGACGGTTGGGATATAACACATACATCATGTATAGGACCCACAGAACTTGCAGACGTCAGCACAGCAGGTAGGTGGGGTCCCCACTGTCTAGATGAACGATGTGGCAAATCCACACAACACGTGGGGTCCATGCAAATGGACAGTGTGGATCAAACCCACACAACCTGCCAACGTCAACACCATAGCTATATAGCTGGTGTAAACGTACACCAACCAATCCGTCCAGGCAAGTGGGTCCCACGTGGGGCCCACCAGATATACATATATATATATATGTATATGCTATATAATATATTATTATGTTATATTATATTATATTTTATTTTAACAGCAGCATCCAGGCCCTGGACGGCCTGGACAATACATCATGGTGGGCTCCACAACCATGTCCAGGGACTGGACGTCCTGGATCATTGCATCTGGTGGGTCCACGTGGTGGCCCACCAGCTCGAATGGAGCTGATATTTGCGTTGTCTCTTCATCCAGGTTGGCCCAGAAATGGGCAGCAAGGCGGGGCCCATTCACTAGACGTCCAAAAAATCTGGACGGTCTAGATTGGTGGACACATCAGATGGACCACACACATCATCACATAAAAAAAAATGAAATGAGGAGGAAGGAGTAAGAGAGACGAGTGATGGAGGGGCCCCACCACTATGGAGGGGCCCTCTAATACATATATTAATACACACCTCAAGATGGGTTCCAAATGGGATCTATACCATTAATCAGTAGGCCCCACTTGGTCCATCATAAAACAAACGAATTCTAAGCCTATAAAATACTTACCGTTAGATCTTGGACTCCTCTTTCTACCGATGCATTCTAGAACTCCAAGAGATGAATTTCAATAGTTGAGATAATCTTTGGAGGGTGGGATTGGGTGGTAGGAAGGTGGGCCGCACCTAGCTCTTTCTCATGGAGATTGGAGAGCTTGGACGTTCCCTTTCATGGTGGGGTTGCTTGGGAGTGAAGAGAGAGATGAGAGAGAGAGAAGAGTTGATGTAAGGGATGGGTGATGGATGGAGAGAGAGAGAGAGAGAGAGAGAGAGAGTTGACTCTATGGTACTTATGTAGAGAGAGGTAAGGGTACGGTATGGGTTGTTTGTACTTGACTTGAGGTGTGACGTGTTCTTGATTGATGGGATTGATTTGAAAGGTTCTCTTGGATTTTGTAAATGCGCGGCGTTTTCCTCGAAATGAATGCGGGCCCACATATCCTGGCCTGAGTATCGTACGCGGACCTTATTTTAGACTACACAAGTTAAGGATCCACACAAAGACCTTAGTTTAGGCCACACAAGCCAAGGACCTACACAAAGGACCTGAGTTTATGCCTTACACAAGAGCCAAGGTCCTACACTAAGCACCTAAACGTACTCTCCTGTCGGAGGCCTTTAATGAGGGCTTGAAAGGGGTGAGATGCACCTGTGACCCAATCTTACAGAATGAATGATCAACGGGGTCTCTGGACTCTAATGACTTGTAGATAAGTAGATGAGCCCCGTTTTATACGTTGATGAAGATGGTCTCCCTTAATGACGGAGATTCTTTAGCTCCCTTGATCCGCAACACTGATGATGCTCCAACATAAGGCAACGGGTTGGGTCAAGGTTTTGTTAGAATCTACTCTAATGAATATTACTCATTTAAGGGATGGAGTAATTCCAAGCTCTTAAGCATTCAAGGGATCCTACCTCAATGATTTGTCATTAAGATGGTAATTGGATGTAACGTTCCGTCCAACCAGCATAGTGTTATGTGGCGTCCACGTAGGATTTGTTGCAGGACCATTTGTTTAAACCACTCGTGGTGAGGTACCGTAAGTAAATTAATCTAAGATTAACCCAATTGAGTAGACCAGACGGGTCATGATAGGACCTAGTGTGGGCCGCCAAGCCAGATGGCCGTTTACACTTAGCAATAACCCGTGTGAGCTATACCGCGACGCGGGAAGGTCAAAAAATTATATAAAAAAAAAAAAATTAGGAAAGCATAGATCTCACTGGGTTTGTGGTCCATCGTGGACGACGGACCCAGTAAACGTCCAGAAGTCAATTATCCACGCTGTCCCAGCAGCACTTGCAAAGTTGGACTCACCCCAACTCACTAGTCTCACAATCTGACACTCTTAATTGGAACTATGATATGAGAGCTTTCGGCCGTCGAATTTTTTCTAAATTTACGGTGGAGGTCTAATGTATTTTTCTACACCTGTACATGAAATCTGGGATCCGATCTTGAAACGGTGACCATTGATTGCGAATCAGACCCTTATGGCCAGATCCCGCATCCGTTCGCCTCCAAATTTTGCATGGCCCTTCATAGAGCCATGAAGCACCTATCATATAAGTTTCAGGGCCAGAGGGACACTAGAACCGCTCCAATCACCGGAATGGACCCCACAAGGCAATTTAAAGATCGGAACTGTATGATCAAACCCCATATTCATTCATCCGTTTATTTCCAAACTTTGCATGACCCCTCATCGGTCCATGAGGCACCTACACACCAAATTTGATGGCCAAGGGGGTATTAGGACCACCCCAACACCGATAGGGAGTCCTAGAGGGCTATTTTGGGAAGGTGTTGAAACTAGGGGCCAAAGGGCCCAAGTCTAGGAAATAAAACCCTAGCTCCTTATCTCATAACTCCCACCACAACTACTACCACCAAGGGAGTAAAGAGAGAGCAAGGAGAGAAAGAGAGTGTGAAGGAGAGCAAAGGTATACCTTAGATCGAGGTAGGGCCCAAGGAAATCAAATTTTGTAACTCCCTACCTCTCCTCTAAGGAGAGGCCTCCACCACGATTGCTCATTCATTCCGTTGATCGTCTAGGTAAATCTCTCATCTCTTTTTCTTGAAACCCTTATGTTGAGAAGGGATTGGCATGGATTTCTAACATGCAAGTACTTGCTTTAGGGATTCCGGCCGGTCGACCCCAAAATCCACATTCTTAGGTCGTCTTCCAAGCCTTCAACAATCCAAAGGTGTGGACTATTATCCTTAGGTGGCCTAGCACCAATTATATTATGAATCTAATGATTTTGTTTGTTTAGATAATGTATTTAGAGAATCTAGAGAAACCTAGGAATCGTATGATTGTTGGAATTGTATGGAATTGTATGGAATTGTATGTTTTAGTTCTTATATGATATTGTTCTTTCTTCTCACATGATTTAGTACAAATGGATGATTACATGTTCATATCTTGTTTGATTTTTCTCTTATGGTGTTGCTTCATAGCATGTATGATTCATTAACTCTTGTGCATTTTGATTCTATGAGATGTAAGAAGTGCTTAACTTCCTCACCAACCCACATAACACACATGCACCTTTATTCATGATATTGTTAGTCTCTCTTGCTAGGAGATTCTGAATTGTATGTTGAGAAGTATGAGAATATGATGTTGTTTATACTAGTTGATAACCTTGTTAGTTGCCATGTTATGAATCACCACCCAAACCCTTGGGATGGTCAGGGATATGAAGAGAGCGAAGGCTACCCCGTGGGTAGGACCATCTTGAGGCTAAACCCATGGATTTAGGAGAGTGCGTGTGGGCGACAGTAGTCAGACTACATGGGTCGCTCGTACACGATATCGTTCTTCCACGTACTTGCCTGAACTCATGCGGTCTAGTCTACTGGCTGACCAACCTTGTTTTGTTAACCCTGTTTACTCATATAAGTATAGAACCTAGAACACTCTACAATCATTGTAGCCCATCGATAACTAAATTGAAACTGATCCACCGCCTTGTGAGCTGGGCATGGTGGAATAGGACACTGTGTCTAAGTTGTCGGCCTATGCTAGGGTGACGCATCTTCCCGCAGTGACCGCGAGTGATCTCTTCTTCTCGGCACTCCCCATATGCTTGAAGTCGGGGATGGAAACCCGACGGGATAAAGGATCACGGGGTCTTGGCCTCACACGTTGGGGGGTATTGACCTCGTAACCAGTTCAGGGTATTGATACGTGGGGTGTATCAGATTCTCCAACCTACTGGATGAATAGACTTAACTAAAAACTCGGCTAACACGATCACATTGCATCGCACTAGTTAGGGTGGTGATTCGGCAATCGAGGTCGCTCTGAGGGAGTGTTGGTCATACGCAATCGTTAGATGGAGTCGCTCGAGTGAGTGTTGTGGCGAGGGCATGCATCATATCATCCGTCATGGATGCGCATTAATAAGATTAGTTAGGTGTTTATGAATGATTGCTTTTTATTAAATTCATAATATAACTGATACTTGTTACAACTTAAGACTAATAACACCCACTAAGTTGATCACTCACTCCCACTCTGGGACGGTGTTTTAAAACACCAACTAGACTCGCCCATAAGTGCAGGTGATGCAGGGTATGAGGAGCCCGGCAACGCGAGCCTCGAGGAGGAGGACGAGTCCTCCTACTTCCAGTTGATGAACGACTCTTCATCGACTTAGTAGATGAGACGTTGGATCGCTGAGCAGTGGACTCAGCTTTATTTTTTTGGGCATACTATTCTGTTGGTGATTTTGATGGGCAGTGCAACCCATGTATATTTTTGGACCTGTATATACTTATATATATATATATATACACATACACACACACTTGATCTCTTTCATTTCGGTAGGCTTGTGTGGTTGTGCTCCATGTTCCAGGAAATTTCAGGCTGCGCATTTACACCTGATTTAAACGCATATTAACAAAAATCAGTTATAAGTAATACTCAGGAACTCGGGAGTCGAGTGTATGCACGACCCCTGACTTCCAGGGCGTTACACTGGATGATCCTTGAATGAGAAAGTTCATTCACCAATCCACTCTATTAAATATTAATGATAAGGGTGGATTGAATGATTAATCTCATGATAAAAAGGGCTTAAGGTAGGTGGTATGCAATTACTCTCTCAAAGCTCTCTCTCTTTTTCTCAATTTCGCAACCAAGAATAAGCTCTCCTTATAAAGGGCAAAAGTCCCAACATAAATAAAATTGTTAGTGTCTGACTGACTTGCAGTGCCATCGAATATCAGTTCGATGATACGAACTCAACTGAAAATTTGCCGAAAACTTTTTAAAGGAAGATCAATGTCATTGAACCTGATTCGATGACGTTGAGATTTGAACTTCAATGTCATCGAATTACAGTTCGATTCCTCGACATTATATGTGATATTACACAAGATCTTACTGGACACTTTTAATCCTGCCTTTGATGTCATCGAGAATGATTCGATGTCATCGAAGTTTGAATTTCGAGAACATCACCTCCCAGTTCGGTTTATCGATTATTTCAGAAGATATTCCTTGAAGACTCGCTGGACACTTCTTTGTCCAATTTCGATGTCATCGAGGTTTCTTCGATGTCATCAAAGTTCGAATTTTGATGGCATCGAGGATAGATCGATTCCTCGAATATTTCAGTTGATTTTCCTTTGAAGCTTGCTGGATATTGAAATGTCCAGATTTGATGTTATCGAACCTTGCTCGATGTCATCGAAATTTGAATTTCGATGACATTGAACCTCGTTCGATTCCTCGAGCAAAGTCAGAATATTTTTCAAGAAGTTGCTGACAATGCTCTAAGTTCTTCGATTTCATCGAATCTCTCTCGATGTCATCGATTACTAATGTTAATGTCATCGAAGGGATGTTCGATTCATCAAATATTCTATCTAATTACTTTGTGGTTGTTGGACATAAAAGGCCTCATTTCGATGTCATCGAAGCCTACTCGATGTCATCGAAAATGAGTGTTCGATTTCATCGACCGAATCTCGATGTTATCAAACAAAGCAGAAAACTTAGAAAATTTTTCTGTTTGAGAATTAAGTTTTCAGACTTTTAACTCGTATGTTGTTCTAAGGCTTTTTAAGGATTTATTTACCTAGGTGTTTTGGGACATGAGATGTGAGGCTTAATTTACCTGTGACAAGTTCAGAACACACATCCGGTTGAGGCAATAGCTTGCACGATCTTCATATGGGGCTCACTTGACTTATCGACTTAACCCTTAATCTAATTGACAAACCAGAGCACTTTCAAGTAATACTAAAGTGGTACCAAAGCGGTTGTTATAACCGAATGAATCATCTAGATGGTTATCTCAAGAAAATCTGTAAATATCAAAGGAGTTCAACAAAATAAAATGTCTCATAAAAACTTAATCAAACAAATCAATCTATCAACTATCATTTAAGTTTCTTAGCATAATCTATCATTTATGTTCATTAGCATAATTAGTAATCTAGCCCTACATAAGGAGTAATACTAATACTTACATGTAATCTAATATTACACTCCTACACTGGACGACTTCCATTATAAGATAAGCAATTCTCTTGTGAAGGTGCTTTGTAGATACTCCCATGCGGTGGACTATAAGCATTTCCTTTTTATTTTATTTTTGTATCGGATATTTCTTTTGTACGAAAAGAAAGGTGCAACTCATTTTCAAAGGTTGAATCCTATCTTTCGATAATTGCTTAGTTATTTTTAACAACATCTTACCAGTAGTCGAAAAGGTGATCGGTCTTCTCATATCTTGATCATATATAATCGATTCTAATCAATTTACGACACTTACCGTCAAAGTTTTTCGGTTGGAATCGATCCGCATGGTTGGTACTGACGTGCCTCGGCATATCATAGGTGGCAGATTTTTGAAACAGAGAGGCAACACCTCTAAACTCGGGGCTATACCTATTGATCCTGACCAGTTCCCACGTTGCCAAACTTATCTATATTTGAAAAATGCAAGGTCCATGATTTACTCGAGGGGTAATAAATACTTGGAAGACGTGCTACATATCTCATGTATAGTACACGTGTAAAAGATCCCGTCCATTAATCAAGTAGTATACAATGTGAAAATTCCAAGAGCTAAAAGGAATGATGGTCTGCTACTCTGACAGATCAAACTTGTAATAGAAAAATTAGCCATTAAAAGGAGAAATAGAAAGTCCAAATTCAATGTAAGCTTGTGGATTACCTGATGGGTGCACTGTCATATTTTTAACTGTTGTGTATGTTTAACAATATCTAATGAATGGCCTGGATCTCTAATATCTGTGCGACGTGCCCTGATCTCTGACACATCTTTAGCTTGGCCCACCCAATAGTCTTAACTCAAAATATATCTAACACCATTAGGTAGGCCGGCTAGCTAGACGGTTAGATGGGCTGCACCACTTAAGAATCAGTGGATAACCAACTGATGTTTTATTTAAACCAACACGATTTAAATGATTTTTAAACTCGCAAGTATACGAATCAGATGTAGATATGGTACGTATTACGAGATCGTTCCCACGAGGACTAATCGTCACAATTCAAATCTATGACTCTCCTTAACTAATCCAACAAATAATGGAATGAATTACTAAGCACAATTCTAGAAAAAAAAAACAATTAAGAACAGAGAAGAGAATTCAATCAGAGAAAAAGCACTAGGACTTTCGAATCCACCCCTAATTATCCTAACCCTTGTTTTGTCTGTTGATTCACCTTGATCTAGATTGATACCACTTATACAGAGAAAGCACAATCTGTGTCCTTAATCGGGCATACAGAATGTCTAATTCCTTTAAGCAATGCCATGAACAACATATCCCATATCCTTGGTCGGGCATATGGAATGTACATTTATTAAAGCACCCTGTTTCTTCCTCTATAGGAAACTTGTTCTTGATCAGACACAAGCACCTGTAATAAGCATCTAAACAACATCCATATATATACTTTGGTCAAGTTCATAGATGGAGATGTATAGAATTTTAACCAATTAAGCCCACTTAGAGAAAGAAACAAATTAATTAATATTCAAAGTAAATCAACCAATACAAGAGCTAATCAAATTAGGGGTTTCATTTCAGCCCTAGCTGAGAGATTAGTGACCCATAAAATCCATAAAAAATATTAAACAAAATTCATAAAAACAAACCACCAAACCAATCGATCTGTCTCTTTTCTTTCTTCTCTTTCCTCTCTTTCTTCTCTCCCTTGCTCTAGATCTGGAATTCCCTGGTTCTGAATTAATTTCTCACGTCCATAATTCCTCTTTTATATTGTTGAGGCAAGGCCCAGTCGCAAAGGACACGAAATGCAAAGTTTCACAACCGTGATCGGTGGGCCCCACAGAAGTGTTTTCTGGAAAATCCACCCCGTCCATTAGATTCAGGACAAAATTTCAGTCAAGAATGGGTGGTTTTGAACATCCATTAACGTGGCCCAGAGAAGAAAATACAAAAAGATCAGTTTTGAATGTCACAAGACCACCTGTTTGTGGCCTCTGTACTGCACACGTGTGTACGCATGGGAGTGGAATATCAGCATGGTTTTGAAGCTCTCGAGCCACTCTACAAGATGGACGGATCAAATCAACCGGAAGGACGACGTACGGGGCCCACAACTTCCGCAAAAACCGGCAGCGGTCGGACGTTACGCGGACGCGGACCTCTTCCGCTGTGACAATGGTGGGGCCCATTTCTTCGATTAAATGGAAAATCCAAGACGTACATTGGATTCCTCTCGAAAACCGTTCGGGAAGGGACAGTTTTGAGTGAAATCAGTGCATGCCCACTTGATCTTTTATTCCACCATCCGTCCGACGTTTGAACAAGTTTTGGGATCCGATCTATGCTTTCATTTGGATTTTTGCCACCAGCAATGGTAATGGCATGAAGCGGATGGACGGTTTGGATTGTCCATTTGGACACTAGGTGGGACCCACAACCGAACCCATCGATCGGACCTTCGCAGACGCCGGAACGAGAGGAAAGAGCACGGGTCGCGCCCAGGCCCGATGCCCCTTGAATCTGGCATGCGGTGCACGGCCGTAACGCAACGTGTGTGCACGCTCCTCATACACATGGCCCACCGTGATGTTTACGAGAAATCTATACCATCCATCCTCTTTATCATGGTAATTTAGCCGTCAATACCAAGGTTGAGGCAGTTCCAAATATCAGGTGGGCCCCAAATTGGAGATTAAGATCGTTGGACCACTTCCCGAGATCTTCAAGGGCTGAAATTTAATATGTACGGTTGATTTACGGCCCCCATATCATGTATGAAGTTTCGAACTGATCGGATAGTGGAAACCATGTGATCTTGCATTCTGGACCCTTTTCGGGCCCCTTTGGCTTGCTTTCCTCAAATCTCAGGCGTGTAAAATCTTCACTATTGGTTTTCTGGAGTCCATCCCGTGCTCTGGAGACTTTGAATCATGAAATCCATGCCTTTAACCTCAATTTTCAATTAACGCTCCTGATTTCATCCTGTAATAAAAACACGATTAAAACACTCCATTAAACATTATCATGTACGTAAAATTAGGCAATAGTCGGGGTCTGAGATGCAATATTTGACCCTGATCACCAACCTGTTTCGATAAGGATGATATTCAGGGTTGGGTCTAACATTTTTTAAAAATAAAATATCCTAAAAAGGTTCCATGCCAGCTGAAATGGAACTATACCATCATTGATGAGCAAGGCCCAAAAATTACACTGATTTGACAATATTAACAACATGATTCAATTCCTTAGTATTTGGACACTGACCATTTTCTTTTTAACCATCCATCAGATGGCCTCAAATTGGACGGCTAAGATCATCCAATCGGCTCACTTTTTGGATATGATCATCAGATGCCCCACAATTTGGTCGGTCTGGATTGCCATATATAGAAACCTTTGGTGTGTGATGAGTAGGCTATGATAAATCCAACAAGCGACCCCATAATTGAGATGGTTGAGATCGGTGGAGAATGGAGATGTCAGCACGTCCAAGCAACCGTACCATATGTTATTTCATATGTTAAAAGGTTGGAGAATGGACGTGCTGACATCTCTATCCCGATTCCATGTATTATTTCATATGTTAAAAGGTTAACAGGCTCGTTGCAAAAATCCAAAAAAGATTGCATACGGTGTTAAAAAAGAGATGTCAGCACGTCCAAGCAACTGTACCACAACTGGTAGTGCGCGTCTTCATTCTAGCCAACAGTCTTACCTTTTTAGAAATCAGTCCTGTGAAAATGATATATTAAGCACCGACCATGAAGATCATCTTTGTCTAATAGAATCAAGACTGATACTATTGGCACTTCCGTCGGCTTTCTGTCACGTGTAGTGTGCGTCTGCATGCTAAATCGATACAGGGGCTAGATCCAACCGATTAGCTGGACCCCAAGCGCGGGAACAATTGGATACATATAAGATAAATGTATTATCAGATTATGAGAAGATTAGCTGCTCGCTCAATTATCCATGGTAATCGAAATGTAGGGTTCTTTCTCCAAAAATAAGATACTTTTATACCTTCTCCGCTAGAAGACTTTCTTAATACTAGTACAATCCAACAAAATGAAAAACTGACGTTAGTTCACGGGAAACAACTACAAGAGTGTCTCTTGAAAAAATTGTATGATGTATAAAATAAAGATAAAATACAACGTGTGAGTATAAATTTGAATTACAACTAAGAATTATAGTTAAAAACTATTACTATTGGATTATTGTTACTCTTAGGATAAGCAGAGATAAAAGATAAATTTATTGATTTAATTTGATTGGTTGTTGTGTTGGATTGGTTGTTTTGTTGTAACTTATTCTTCCACATGCTTCTTTTATTATTTTATCGGTTACAATAGTCAAAAGGTCTCTCTCTATAACCACCTTTCTATTACGTTTTTACTTCTTAATAGTTCCTCCTCTTGGCCAAGCTTTGTTCTGTTTTTCGGCAACTCGTTTCGCTTTCGTAGGTCTCTCAGCCGCTTGTTCCGTTTCTAGACGCCTCTCGACCGCTCTTTCCACTTTTGTATGTCTCTCAGCCATTCGTTATGCTTCTGTATGCCTCTCAAGTGCTTGGTCTACTTTTGGACACTCCCCCAGCCACTTCTTAGATACCTCTCGGGCACCTAGTTTGCTTTTTAATACCTCTTAGCTACTACATGTCTTATCATCCTACCAGTTAGAGCTAGGCAGGATCTGACCCGATCGAACCAGTCGGATCCGATCTGACTCGAACCGAAGGCTAGGATCGGGTCGGATCGAGTAGGCCCACTCAGATCCGAACGTACAACGAGTCGAGTTCGGATCAGTGGCCAATCTAAACCGATTGGATCCGGGATCCAATTAGATCTGATCCGATCTAGTCGGATCCTATATAATCTATTTTGACTTTTTCTTTTTTACTTTTTACTACCCTTTACCTGAACGAATGCCCTAAATCCCTAACCTCTCTTCTCTACCCGATTGAGCGGCACCACACCCACCCAACTCGATTTGGCCACTCAGCAGCCCAGCCCGGCAACGACAACCCATCTTCACCGACCATTCATCCTCGGTTTCCCTAAGTGCATCATCCATACGGAACTTAACATTTGCCAGCGTATCTAAGTTTTGCCCTTCCTTCCCTTAAAATGACTCTCTTTCTCTCTCTTTGTATTTAATAAGCATTAATCTTCAAAATCGGCGTTATATCCTGCTTCTGTTCGCAGTTTTCTTTCCTTCTGCTTTGTGTTTGAATCATAATGGTAGCCGACGTAAGTTCTCTTGTTTGCATCTTAAATGGATACAAAGAAGAGCAACATTAACAACAAATGAAAGGAGGAGGAGAATCAACAGTCCTGATTACTCGAGATTTGCTGGGTGGATGCTCCATGATCGGATCTAAGGAATTGGATCTAGATTTGCAAGTTCCCAACGGTTGGGAGAAACGCCTGGATCTTAAGGTATGTGAACAAGAACACCTTTTTTTCTATTCTTTAAATTTTTTTTAAAAAATAAAATAAAAAGCCCAATTCAAATCGTACCCAATTTGATCCGACTCAGTTTCCCCGACCGAGTCAGACTTGGTTCGAATCAGGCCAGCAGTGCATCAGATTGGATCGAGTCAGATGACCCAGATTGGTCCCGAATCGGATCGAGTTCGAGATAGTTCATTGAAAATTTTGAACCGAGTCGAGTTGGACCCAATCCAGTCCGACTCGACTCGATGCCCAGCTCTACTGCCAGTTGTGATTTTCGTAAAAAGTACTTTAAGTATCTATAAAGATCTTTAGCTTGTTATATCTTTCCCTTTGTAATGCTTCAGATTTTTGCCAACTTAAGAATTGGATGTCCTTGGCGTTAGGTTTGATTTCTCGATTTGAGTACATATCTGTGCGTGTATTTACACGTATTTGAGACCAAAAGGAGTGATTTTGTGTCCACCAAACTGCTCGACTGAGTGAAGTTGTGAATTTTGGGGAACATGGATAATAGCCCATAGTGTCATCATAACAAATGAAATCAAAGTCAACAACTTGGCTGAACTCAGCCATTTTGATTGAAAAATGGCAAATTCAACTATATTGGTTGAACTCGGCCATCTTGGTAAAAAAAAATAGCAAATTCGGTCATCTCGTTCGAACTTACCCATCCTGATCGAAAAACAAGAAATTCGGTTGTCTTGGTCGAACTCGACCATCTTGGTCGAAAAACGGTAAATTTAACCATTTTAGTCAAACTCAACAATCTTGTTTGAAAAACGATAAATTTTCCCATCTTGATCTAATTCAGTCATTTCCCATCTTGATCTAATTCAGTCATCTTAACCAAAAAACAACGAAGTTAATCATGATAATGGAAACTGTTGGTCAATCCATTCCGAATAGGGCTTATAGTTGACTGAGGTAGTAATACGGCCAAGAACTTGGCTTGTTACTTCCTGGACCATTTGAATAATTTGGTCACAATTTAAATGGCTAAATTCAACCATTGGAGATTGTTTCAGAGCCTATCTAGTTTTGTCTTTCATGATATGATGAATTCCCAAGGAATGGCTACCCACAGGTATACCCTGCTTTCCTTTTTCATGAACAACATTTCTGACCTCCCATTCCGGTCACCTAACTCAGCAGTTGGCGGAAGATTTTGCACTTCCTATACTAGAAGAGGCGTGTTCCATTACAGAAGATGTACCATTAGTGTCAACTGTGGTATTGGTGCCAAGTATTTTTTTGGCAAAGAGAGTCATTATCCTATTCATGTTTTTGGCATTACTGGCCATCCATCTGCTTAAAGTTTCAACCCGAACTCGTGACTATTCAGCGATATGCTGAATATCTTGTTTGAAAAACGATAAATTTTCCCATCTTGATCTAATTCAGTCATTTCCCATCTTGATCTAATTCAGTCATCTTAACCGAAAAACAACGAAGTTAATCATGATAATGGAAACTGTTGGTCAATCCATTCCGAATAGGGCTTATAGTTGACTGAGGTAGTAATACGGCCAAGAACTTGGCTTGTTACTTCCTGGACCATTTGAATAATTTGGTCACAATTTAAATGGCTAAATTCAACCATTGGAGATTGTTTCAGAGCCTATCTAGTTTTGTCTTTCATAATACGATGAATTCCCAAGGAATGGCTACCCACAGGTATACCCTGCTTTCCTTTTTCATGAACAACATTTCTGACCTCCCATTCCGGTCACCTAACTCAGCAGGTGGTGGAAGATTTTGCACTTCCTATACTAGAAGAGGCGTGTTCCATTACAGAAGATGTACCATTAGTGTCAACTGTGGTATTGGTGCCAAGTATTTTTTTGGCAAAGAGAGTCATTATCCTATTCATGTTTTTAGCATTACTGGCCATCCATCTGCTTAAAGTTTCAACCCGAACTCGTGACTATTCAGCGATATGCTGAATTCCTCTTTGCATATCGAGCATTTTGGTTGATAAAATCTCAAGAGGCTTAACCTAAGAGGATGATGCTCTATTTGGGTTTAATGGAAATTGTACCAGATTCAGTAGCAAACTTAATTGCTTAGGTACTTAATGAACCTATCTTCAACTTACGATTTAATGCACCATTAAGTATGCTTGTAATCAGAGTCTTACTGAGCGTCCAAAAAATATTAACACTTTGGTTTGCTTTCTATCATGTGCAGTGTGTGTGAGTGTGCTAGAATTGATATAGCAAGTTCATCCAAACTGATCAACTTTAACCCCAAGTAAAAATAAGAAAATACATCTAATGTGAATGTAAATGACCAAATTCTGAGAATATCGATGACTTATTCAGCCACTTGTAGAATTTGATAATGATCGAGCGATAATCAAATAGAGTGGTTCTTCCTCCAAAGATGGGTTACTTTGTGTCTTCCCCAAAAAAGGACTTCAGAATACTAGTGCAATCAAATAAAAGAAAAAACTCACAATAAGTTACTAGGAGAAATTGCAAGAATGTGTCTCTTAAAAGAATTGCATGATATAGGATAAAGATAAAATCCAACGTATGAGCGTAGATTTGTATTACAACTAAGGATTATAGCTAAGAATTACTATTATTGGATCATCGCTGCTTGTACAATAAGTTGAGATAAAAGATAAATTGATTGATTTGATTTGATTTGTTATTGTATTGGATTTATTATTCTATTCCTCCGCTATTTATAGAATTTTATTTAACTTATTCTTTCAGATGCTTCTTTCATAACTCTAGCAATTACAATAGTCAAATAGCTTCTTTTTTTTTTATCTTCTTTTCATTACGTTTAATTTTCTTGATTGTTCCTCTTTTTTAGCCAAAATTTGTTCTATTTCTCAGCCATTTGTTTCATTTTTTGGACCCCTCTCAGTCACTTGTCCCGTTTCCGTACACTTCTTAGCCGCTTGTTCTATTTTTGTATGCTTCGGTGGACACCTCTCAACTACCTCTAGAATGCCTCTCAGCCAGGCGGTTTACTTTTGAATATGTCTCAAAGTATCCCGGTCCGTCATCATGCAAGCCGTGATTTCTTAAAAGGGCTACAAATATCTTTATGTATTTTGAATATGCTATATCTTTCTCGTGTCATAACTGGTGTTCTTTTCAATTGAGTTTGGGAAGAACGGTCAGATTTAAAAAATAGTTAAACGGACCGCGTACAGAGTAATTGAGTAGGATAGATGGTATTGAGTAACCTCCGTGGCACCACCATGATGTATGTGTCTTATCTGCGCTGTCCATCCATTTTACTAGCTTATTTTACGGCATGACTCTGAAATCAAAGCATATCCAAATATCAACTGGACCACATCAGAGGAAGAGGCCATAGAAATTTTAAATCAAACTGATATTTGTGTTTCCTTTCATCTGTACATGTACGACCTCGTGAATGACAAGGCCTTCGGAAGCTTTCAACAGTATTAAAATGTCAGTTTCCCCCTCTTTCCTACGGTGTGGTCCACTTGAGACTTGGATATGGTTCAATGTTGGGCCTATGACTTAAAATGATGTAAAAAAACGAATGGACTGTGTGTATAAGAAACATACTTCCTCGGTGGGCCTCACAGAATTTACTCAGTATCCTAAAGTGTACTGAGTTGAGTAACTCAGTACGCAGTCAAAACGTTGGTTGTTTGCTGATTCCTTACCTGATGAGATGTTTCCGGGTGATCTTGATGGTGGGGCATACTGCTTGAGTGTTACTGATGTCTCACACGAGTGGTATATTGGCCCTGGACACAGATTGCTTATCGATTAAACACTAGGGCCCACTGTGAATTATATTTCTTATCTATGCCGTGCATCTATTTTATCAGCTACTTTTAGGGCACGATCCCAAAATTGAAGCATATCCAAAGCTCAAGTGGACCACACCGAAGGAAGCAAATCGAAATATTGATGTTGTCCACCGTTAAAACCTTCCAGGCCCAAGGTGATGTTCTTTCTCATACAACCTGTTTATGAGGTTATATGGACAAGATTAAGGGAAAAAAAAAATATCCCAAAACTTCTGTTGCCCCTAGAAGTTCTCAACGGTTGGCATTCAATTCGTACTGTTTCTTATAGTGTGGTCCACTTAAGATTTATTGATTGTTCAATTTTGGATTCTTGCCCTAAAATAAGATGATAAAACGGATGGACGGCATGGATAAGGCACCATATATCATGGTGAGCCCCACAGAATTTACTTGGTCCGCAGTGGCGCAACTAGCTACTAGGTAAGCAATCCACGTCCATTTGGCGGTAAAGGTCCATACGTTGCATTACTTGCGACGACACGCAATGAAAAAGACAGCGAGCAGATGCGGAAGCGGAAGCGGAAGCGGAAGCGGAAGCGGACGCGGATTAGATACTGACAGGCGAGTAGCGAGTCGGCTACTGAAGTGACGTCATAGCGAGTCGGCTACTGAATTGACGTCACCAAGTTCTGTGGGCTCCACTATTATGTATGTGTTGTATCCACACCGTCCATTCATTTTGAGATATCATTTTAAGGCATGAGACAAAGAATGAGGCAGCTATAGTGAACCCCACCAGAGAAAACAGTGGGAAGAGTGATTCCTACCATTGAAAGTATTCTAAGCCTATCATAATGTTTATTTAAAATCCACCCTATTCAAAAGTTAAAAAATACATGAAATAAGGAAAACACAAATATCAGCATAATCTAAAACTTTTGTGTCCTTTAGAAGGTTTTAATGGTGGGCGTCATTGTCCCCCTGCTTTCTATGCTTGGGTCTACTGGAACTTTGGATTTAAGTTATTCTTTGGTCTTATCTAAAATGATCTCTCCAAATGGATGGAAGGCGTGGATACAAAACATACATCATGGTAGGGGCCACGGAAATTGGTGACGTCACTTCAGTGGCGAGTCTCGCTACTCAACCTGTCAGTAGCTAATCCGCGCGCGGAATGGCTGTGGGACCCGCCACAGTATGTCCTTGTTTCACAACGCGGCCCAATCTATGTGGGGCTCACCATGACTGCTTTGTTTAATCCACACCCTCTATCCCTTTTTCCAGTTCATTTTATGACATGGCCCCAAAAATGATTCAGATCCAACTCTCAAGTGAACCACACCACAGAAAGAAGTGGGGATTGAACACTAACCCACCGTTGAAAACTTCCTAGGGCCCACCGTGACTTTTTATTTGCCATTCCACTTGTTCATAAGGTCACAGTGATATGGATGAAGAAAACCACAAATGCAATCCCGATCCAAAACTTTTATATACCCCAGGAGGTTTTCAACCGGTGGACAATCAATATCCACTATTTTCTGTGGTGTTGTTCACTTAGCTTTGTAATTGAGTTATTGTTGAGCTCATACACTAAAATAAGCTGGCAAAATGGATGGATGGTATGGATTAAAAAGCATACATCACAGTGGGCCCACAGAGCATAAGCCATGCCCTGCGAGATTGATATCCCTGTAGCCAGACAATCCTCTTTCAAAAGACATGTAATGACAATTTGACCTTTGTTAGGATTCTGATTAGGTTGTTACACCCTCTCCACCTGACGCGGATTGCATATGCTCCCGGTAGCTACGGACTCGGATGGGGGTGTAACTCATCCAGTAGGGAAGTCCGGTACTGTTCCGTACTGTGGCTGGTGGTCGGTGCTATGTGGCCCACCATGATGTATGTGTTTCATCCATGCTATTCATCCATTTTTACGGATCATTTTAGGGATTGGCCCACAATGATGTATGTGTTTCATCCATTCTATTCATCCATTTTTACGGATCATTTTAGGGATTGATTTCCAAAAAATGAGAGGGATATAAATCTCAGGTGGACCACACCACAGGAAAACAAAAGCGATTGGATATCCACCATTAAAATCCTCCGAGGACGGTGTTGTGGGCCCTACAATGATGTATATATTTTATGGAAGCGGACTGGCTCGCGAGTTGACGTCACCAAGTTCTGTGGGTCCCATCATGTGGTATGAGTCACCGTCCGTTCACTTGGTGAGCTCATCATAAAGCTTGAGCTGAAAATAAGACCGATTTAAAAATGAAGTGGACCACACCGAAAAAAGTAGTGGAGGATTGAACGTTTGCCATTCAAACCCTTTTGAGGGTCACAGAAATTTTGGATTAATATGATATTTGTTTTTTTTTTTTTTCTCTCTTCACATAGGTCTGTGTGACCCTATGAACGGATTGGATGGAAAGTAAACATCACGGTGAGACCTACTACTGTTTTAACGGTGAGAATCATTGCCCCGCTACTATTTGTGGTGTGGTCCACTGGAGCCTTGGAAATTACTCATTTTTGAAATCAAGATCGAAGATGATCTCGCAAAATGGATGAACGGTGTAGATATGATAAACACATCATTGTGGGGCCCATGTAATTTTGATCTCCTTTGAACCGTTGGTACAAGTCACTGATCGTCTTAGCACGACACGTACCCACACCAGTTGGGTTGATGGTGTGTGGAACACCACATGTACAAAATCACTACACAACTGAGAAGTTTCTCATCTGTTACAAATAGATAACTCAGTCGCGGCTGGAATATGATTCTGACAGATCGGATAGATCACAAGTGTTCGGTTGGTGGCCAGCAAATGGACGGTTAAAAAATGGAGCCACGTGCAAATTTCAAAATAATATCTTGTCTGAGATTGATTGTAATCCTTGAGCCGATCCCTTTATGATACAGTTAGGTTTTCAATTTTGACAGGTGGGGCCATGATTGGAGCATTGGTCTGTCCTGCAACTCCAATCCCACTGATGGACCATGCCCCAAAAATCTCCTCATTGAAACGATCCTAGCCTTTCAACTGTTGTCACCTACAAACAGACGGTTAAGAAGATAATACAAAGTCAAATGAACTTTCTCAGGCACAGTGGCTGTACTTGATGCATCCATTTTATTCATATCGTCATGTCACATGTAGAGCTGGCCTGTCTGTACAAAGGGTGGGCCACAGCATGAAAATCACCTGGCATGAAAATCAAGCCCATCCACTTATTGGTTGTACATGTTCGCATAGTTTTCACTCATACGCATGCGAGTGTGCCATAATTGACATCGATGCTTCAAATCAAGCCAAACAACAATGATCCTAAGCGCCAAGATAAGCAAACATGTGATTTATGACTAATATATGATAAAATCAGTTGCCTACTCAACTACTGATAAAATCAGTTGCCTACTCAACTACTTGTTTACCTCATGTATGAAACGACTTTTCCAATGTACATAAATGAAAATGAGAAAAGAATACTTACGTTGGGTTGCGAGTAGAGCTGGGCATGTCTGACCTGAATCGGTAGATCTGACCCGATCTGACTCGATCCGAACTGAACCAACAGTCTAGATCGGTGCGAATCGAGTTGGGTCATTCAAATCCAAATGTTTTTCGGAACGAGTTCGGATCGTGGTCAATCCAGACTGATCCAATCTGAAACCCGATTCGAATAGATCCGATCCGATCTGATCCGACCCGATCTGGAGTGGATAAACCACATGCATTCACGATGGGCCCCAACAGAGTTTACTGATAAAAGAGCCCAGAAGCAGATTTGCTGGTATACCACACACCAGCTATATAGTTGTTGTAGGTACGTGTCATGCGAAAGACGGAGAGAGGATGTGGATTTCCTGTGAAAAGCTTTCGCAGGAAGTTCCTGCGCTGGGATGCAAGGTGGAGTCCACCATGATGTTTATAAGAAATCCAACCCATCCATCCATTTTTCAAGCTCATTTTAGGACCTGTGACCAAAAATTAGGAGGATCCAAAACTCAACTGGGCCATACAAGATGAAATAGTGGGAAAAGAAATTCCTACCGTTCAAACCTTCCTAAGCTCTGCCTTGATGTTTATATGCCATCCAAACTGCTTATAAGGTCATTTTTACTGGGATGAAGTGAAAACACCGAAAACTTAGACCGATACAAAACTTTTATGGCCATATAAATATTTCAACAGTGCCCCACTTTTTCATCTCTTGTGGCCCATTTGAGTTTCGGATCCACCTTATTTTTTCTCACGTGTCCTAAAACGAGATCGAAAAACGAATGGACGAGTTTGATTTCTCCCGAACATCACAGTGGCCCCACCTGAAATACTTGCGCAAGAACTTCCTCCGAAAGCCTTTCACAGGAAATCTGCATCCTGCGAAGACGAGTACCGACGCTCCTCGAGCTCCAAGTTGTACAAACGGTTCAAAGGAGATCAAAGTTATATGGGTCCCTCAGTGATGTATTTATTATATCTACACTGTTCATATATTTTTAGAGATCATTATAGAGCATTATCCAAAAAATGAATAATATTTAAAGATCATCTGGACCACACCACAAATATCAGCAGAGATAATGATTTTCACCGTAAAACAATTCGTGTGGTCCACTTGATAGTTAGATCTGTCTTATTTTTTGTCTCAGGCCTTAAGACGAGCTTGCCAAATGCATGGACGATTTGGATATAATACACCCCATGATCAAACCCGCAAAACATGCTAGCGTCAATACGGTGCAATGCACTGTGCACAGCACAGCTGCACTTTCGTGCACAACACGCCACTGTGCTTTCGTGCACAACACGTCAACAGTACATAGGCACAACTGTGTAGATACGTGTCATGTAAAGGCGAGCGAAGACGCGCCTCGAGCTTCAAGTTGTACGAACGGCTCAAATGAGATCAAGATTATATGGGCCTCACAATGATGTATTTATTATATCCATAGCGTTTATCCATTTTTCGTGATCATTTTAGAGCATTTGCAAAAAAAAATTGAATCATATTTAAAGCTCAAATGGACCACACCGAAAGTAGCAGCGAGGATAATGATTTTCACCGTAAAAAATTCGATCCGAATTGTATCCAACCCGATCTGACTCGGTTTCCTTGACCGAGTCGGACTCGGTTCGGGTCAGGCCAACTGTGCATCAGATCGGTTCGAGTCAGATGTCCCAAACTCAGTCCCGGATCGGATTGAGTTCGGGTCAGTCTATGTAGATTTCAAACTGAATCGAGTTAGACCCAATCTGGTTCGACTCGGTCCGATGCCCAGCTCTAGTTGCGAGTAGTTGTAAAACATTTTTCCAAATGATGAACTAATATAAAATGTAAACAATAGAATGAAAGTAAAAGATTAAACTTAAAAATGTATTTTACTTGATAGAAAAAGTAACAGAATACCTTGTAAAATGTAAATTGAATGATAATTGAAAAATAATTTTTGGTTTGATTGGGTTTGTATGAAACAAAATTTTCCTCTTGTATTTATCTTTTAATTTTTAGATCTTGCCATAAAATGCGCTGGTAAAACATATACTGGGCCGTACGGACATGGAAACATCCATTAACGCACAATCAGCTTTGGGTCCTTAGTCCTTAAACATGCCTTAGTGTCAGGCTTACACGAATTTCAACACTAGGTCATGGATTCCAATACATATTATGGTGAAATCCCACCGTGGTGCGGGGTGTGAGTGCATGTGTAAAAATGAAAAAGAAAATCACTTGTGACAATGACATACTGCCAGATCATGCTATACGTGGCCTGCACATGCACTACACATCTAATTTTTAATTCTGGTGGTGGGACCCGCAACTCAGTGTTCTAAATCTTAGTGTGGCACAATAGATAGATTGTGCCTCAAAATCCTCCTCGATAGTACAACGCTAAAATTTTCATTTGTCTTATATAATTCTTCCTCCTCTGTAAATAGTCTCTCACATGCTACACATAGCGTCTAAATTAAGTTGGGGCTTTTTGTTTTGTTTTTTTTTTTGTTTTTGTTTTTACAGGCGCGCACACGCCTATACACTCAAGCCGTAGTGGGATTTCACCACCTATGGATACTTGAACCCTTGACCAGGTGTTGAAACTCGTGAGAGTCCACCACCCGAGCAAGAGTAAGGATCCAAAATTAAGTTGGGAGGCTTGTCTTTAACTGGTATTTGCACATGGGAGAGCCATTTCATCAATGTATACATGGCAGTATTACCTTGCATTGAAGTCCATCCATGTAGTTGCATTGGGTGGAAAAAAGTTTTAAAATTATTGGAGATTGAATGCCCATCCCTGCGATATTTTATTTGTCATCCAATGTATTTATAAGTTCATAAAGACCTGAATGATGGAAAAATACGAATATAAACTTGGTCTGAAACTTCTGTGGCTCCTAAGAAGCTTTTAATAGCGGTGATCAATCCCCACTATTTTTTTGTGATGTGATTGACGGGAGCTATAGAGCTGCATTATTTTTTAGTCCATACCTTGAAATGAGCTGAAAAAAATGAATGAACAACGTCTCTGTAACATACATTATGGTAGGCTCTACAGAGCTTGGGCCACGTTAGTGCTGCAAGGATATGCACCCCCACAGGCAATCCTCATCTTTCTTCTCTTTAGGAGGTGCCAACTATGCCGATTAGGTGTTATCCGGGTAATACTTTAGTGGGTATTTAGCATGATGGGACTTGTTGTATTAGATGTCTTAAATCTTGTTTGATATGAGTCTGTCAATGCCATCGACTGATTGTTCGATGTCACCTTCGATAACATTGAACATAGCTCGATGACATTGAATTTATTCTGAATTTCCTCGGTTGGCCGTTGGACATGTTAGTGTCGTTTTTCGATGACATCGAGTGGCATTTGATGACATCAAAGACATGTTCGATGCCATCGAAGCCAGGATGAGGAATCGAGATTTTCTGCAAAATCCATTTCTAGTCGCCGGATTTTTTTACTATCTCTTCGATGACATCAAAGGTGTTTCGATGAGATCGAAGGTTTATGCGGATTCGTTTGTGGAAACATATATTCTGCGATTTTTGTTTCCTATTTCGTTTCCACTTATTTCTAAAGCTATAAATAGGGGTGGATACGAGACTATATGGTGTACTAAGGGAATTCTAAGACACTCTAGAGTTTCTAAAAGGATTCTAGGGTTTCAAGGAGTGGAGAAAAGGAGAGGTTTGGGGATTGGTCAAGCGAGGTAAGTTCTCTATCTTTGAAATCTGTGCTTTCATAATGAAATTTTTTGTCGCTTTGTGCCGTGGTTTTTTCCCGCAAAGGTTTTCCACATTAAATCTTTGTGTTTCTTGTCATTGCCTAGTGCTCTTGGATTGCTATCCTAAATCCATATTTGTGTGATTCCGCAGATCAAATCCCAACAAGTGGTATCAAAGCAATCGTTGGGGTGCATATTGAATCTGTAGGATTAGCAATAATGGAAAACACTAAGTTTAATATTGAGAAGTACTCAGGAAAAAATAATTTTGAGTTATGAAAGATTAAGATGATTAGTCTATTAACCAAACAAGGTGAAGCTAAGGCTCTTGATGAGCAAAAATCAACTATGAAGGATGAAAAATGGAAGACTCTCGATAGTAATGCTTTAGCTTCCATCCGTTCGTGTTTCACGAATGAGGTTCTCTACAATGTTATGAGGGAGAAAACGACGGCTAAGTTATGGGTGAAGTTAGAGGATGTCTATGAGAAAAAATTCTCTGAAAATTGCCCACAGTTGAAGCTACAGTAGTATAACTTCAGGATGATAGAGGGTGGAAATCTGGAGGCCCACATCTGCAACTTCAATAAATCGGTGTGCAGATTGCAGGATATGAAGGAAGTGATCAAAGATGAAGAACAAGCATGTATGTTGTTGAATTCTCTTTCGGCATCGTATGAGTCATTCAAGGACACGATGTGCACCGCAAATAAAACCTGAATGTTGACACCGTTATCTCAGCTCTTCAAGGGAAGGCCATGAGAAAGCTTAACGACAACATGGGGACATCTTCCGATGCACTGATTATGAGGGACAAAATTTCTGAATAATGTACAGGATCTTCAAGCTCTAGATCCAAATCTAAGGGCAAGGGAAAAAGAAAGTTAAAGTGCTGGAACTGTGGGATTGAAGGACACATGAAGAATGATTGTGCAAATCCTAAATCTAAGAGATAAGAATCTGAGGCTTCATACAGAGAAGCGAACGTCGTCATATCAGATGGATCGAATGGATGTGATGGTGATGTCTTGTCTGTATCTACGACCAAACGCTCATACGATGATCGTAGGGGTGAGCGAATTCTAGACATAGGGGCATCCTTTCACATGACTCCTCATCGGAGTTGGTTCGCCAACCATAGAGAGTGCGATGGTGGACAGATGTTTATGGGCAATGACAGTGCCTGTAATGTTGTAGTTGTTGGTACGGCGCTCATCAAGATGTTTGATGGGACAAAGCGTACCTTGACTGAGATAAGGTACATTCCCGACATGAAGAAGAGTGATTTCTTTCGGTACACTCGAGGCTATAGGGTACAAGTTCAGGGGTATTAATAGTGCCCTTAAAGTATCTAAAGGAGCACGGGTAATTATGAAAGCGCGACGACTCAGTAATCTTTACAGGTTGATTGGGAGCACTTCAACAGGTGGAGTTGCAGTGGCTGTAGCGGATTCCACCTATGCACGTGTGTGGCATGCCGGCCATGGCCACATGAGCGGGTAGGGCATGAAGGTTGAGACGCGGGGATAAAGATACAGAGCAGGTTGAGCAGCCACCTGTGAGAAGAATCACATGACATAATCGTAGGATATCGATAAGGTACATGGACGATTCCTACGTCGCATATGCTCTCGTTATAGACAAGGGAGATCCGTTTACTATTCAGATGGATCTAGGTGAGTCAAGTGCTGAGAAGCGAAAGGTGACTATGGACGATGTGATGGACTCGTTGTACCAGATTGACACATGAGAGCCGGTGGAAGTTCCGGTGGGCTGGAAAGCAGTTGGATGCATGCGGATCTTCAAGAGGATACAACATAGATATAGAGCGAGCCTGGTAGTGAAGGGTTATACTCAGAGAGAATGGATCAACTTCTCAGAGATATTCGTACCAACGGTATAGTAGATGTCTATCAGAATTGTGTTAGCACTGGTTGCCAAATACGATCTCGAGCTGAAAGAATGAATGTGGAGACTGTACTTCTGCACGGGAAATTGGAAGTGTTGTTATTCATGAAGCAACCAAGAGCAGTTCGAAGTTTAAAGGGGCTGAGAAAAAAGTTTGCAGGAGGTCGTGGTACGACCTGTCGCTTAAGCAGTTGTATAAAATTTGATTCCTTCATGGTGAGTCAGGAATTATATGTTGATGACATGTAGATCGCCAATCATGTCATGTCTTGAATCAAAGTACTAAAGACTCAGTTAAGTGGGACATTCAAGATGAAGGATCGGGGGCTGCAAAGATGGTTCTTGACATTGATATTCATAGAGATTGGAAGAGGAGCAGGTTTTGATAATCATAAGTAAAATACCTTGAGTAGGTATACGATGGACCAGGCAAAGCTAGTGAGCATTCTCTGAGCGGCTCACTTCAAGTTTTCCTAAGGTCATGTCCCAAAACAGATGAGAAAAAATAGGATATGTCTCATGAGCCTTATTCGAATGCGGTTGGCAATGAATGCCATAGTCCGTATTAGACCGGTTATTTTACAGGCAATTGGTGTTGTGAGCAAATATCCCGACAAGCAACATTGGATGACAGTGAGATGGTTACTTCGATACATTCGAGGTACGAAAGACTACGTCTTAATATGAGAAGACAGGAGCAAAGGTGGTTGGGCATGTGGATCCAGATCCAACAGACATGCCCACCAAGATCGTTCCTTCAGAGAAGTTCAAGTTTTGTGCAACTTTTCTGTACTTTGCGATAGCGTAAAAGAAAGACGGAGCGTGTACAAGAAATATTAATTGAAAGCTATGATGGGATGCAAAGATAAAAGAGGAGGACAATAAGCTAAACGGTTGAAGATTGAAGACATGGTGGAGATTGTTGTATTAGATGTCTTAAATCTTGTCTGATACAGAGTCTGTCGATGCCATCGACTAACTGTTCGATGTCACCTTCAATGACATCGAACATAGCTCGATGACATTGAATTTATTCCAAATTTCCTCAGTTGGTTGCTGGACGTATTGGTGTCGTTTTTTGATGACATCGAAGGGCGTTCGATGACATCGAAGACATGTTCGATGTTATTGAAGCCGAGACAAGGAATCTAGATTTTCCGCAAAATCCATGTCTAGTCGCTAAATTTTTTTAGTGTCTCTTCGATGACATCGAAGGTTTACGCAGATTTGTTTGCGGAAACATGGATTCTGCGATTTTTGTTTCCTATTCCATTTCCACTTGTTTCTAAAGCTATAAATATGAGTGGATACAGGACTAGGTGGTGTACTAAGAGAATTCTAAGACATTATAGGGTTTCTAAAAGGATTACGGGGTTTCAAGGGATGGAGAAAAGGAAAGGTTTGAGGATTGCTCAAGCCGGGTAAGTCCTCTATCTTTGAAACTTGTGCTTTCATAGTGAAAATTTCTGTCATTTTATGCTGTGGTTTTTTTCCGTAAGGGTTTTCCATGTTAAATTTCTGTGTTTCTTGTGATTGCTTGGTGCTCTTGGATTGCTATCCTAGATCCATATTTGTGTGATTCCGCAGACCAAATCCCAACAGGACCCACTTTGATGCATGTGTTGTATGTCCACACAATTCACCTCTTTTTTTTCGACTCATTTTATGTCATTAATTATCCTAAATACCACTTAGATCCAAATCTCAAGTAGACTACACGTTAGGACTTGATTGCCCATCATTAAAAGCTTCTTGCCTATATTTAGAACTATGTGACCTTATCAACAAGTAAGATGGCAAATGAATATTAAGGTGGGCCCTTGGAAGTTTAGGTTGGATGGAAAATAAACATTATGGTGGGCCCTTAGAAGTTTTTAATGGTGTGCCTTCAATGATCACTGTTTTATGTGGTTTGATTTACTTGAGATTTTGATCTGCTTTATTTTTTTATTTATTACCATAATGTGAAATGATTTGAAAAAAATTGATAGGCTAATTAGATATACGCCACGTACATTAAGATGGGCCTCAAGTCGAGGCTAAATTTTGGAAAGGACTCAATACGGCGGGGACCCCTCAAGCGAGCACCTTGGTTAATGGAAAGTACCGTGAGCTCCCACAATGATGGTAGTGACGCTTCCGGTAGTTAGGGGACGTGAATTAAGTCCTACCCTCACCTGTACAGTAGTCCGTCTTAGCAGGGCTCTGTGGGGCCCACCATGATGTAAGTGTTTTATCCGTGTTGTTAATCGCTTTTCTTAGATCATTTTAAGGTATTATCCTAAAAAATAAGTAGGTAAAAAGCTCCACTGGACCACACCAAAGGAAGCTACAGTGATAATTACACCCACCGTTGAAATCTTTCTAATGGCGACCTTGATGTATTTTTTACCATACAACCTATTCATAAGGTCATGTAGGCGTTGATGAAGTGAAAAGACAAATATCAGCTTGATCCGAAACTTCTCCAGCTCCCAATAAGATTTTAATGGTGGACGTTCAATCTCAACTTTGTGGTCCACTTAAGCCATTTAACTACCTCATTTTTTGGCTCATAAATTAAAATGATCTGAAAAAAGTGACGAACGGCATGGATAAAACACTTACATCACGGGTAGGACGCAATTCACGTCACTACACCAAAATCGTCATTTAGGAACGGTTTAAAACCGTTCCTAAATGCTTCAAGAGCGGTTCCAAACCGTTCCTAAATGAGGCGTCGCAGAAAAACAGGAACGGTTCAAAACCGTTTTGGGTAAAATTGAAACGGAATTTCAGGAATGGTTTTAAACCGTTCTGGTGCCAACGGTCACATTTTGGAAACGGTTTTGAATGCTTATTAATGTTGCCAACGGTCACATTCTAGTACATATTTTAATTTGTTGCCAACGGTCACATTCTAGTACACGTCAACGTCTGCCTATTGAAAGTTATGATCGTCCCGTCAATTGATTTCAGTTTTATGTCCCATCCATATTGCTTTCCTTGATTTAAATGTTTTAATTTTGAGTCCTCGCTTATCAGCTACATCGCTCTTCTGGAGTATCAATTCAAATGCACAAAAATGTATTGAGCCTGACAAAGCGATCAGGGATAGTGTGTATACATGCACACCACAAGATCCGTGCGTTGTTGAATGATCATCATCGCACCATGACCGCAATATCCACTCCCTGCTTAGGTGTGGGGCCCATTTTTTCAGTGGCATGTGCAAAATTAGCGGAACCACCATCTTCCTAATGGAAGGCGAAGAAACATACAACCGTAATACATCATAGGCAGACAATCGCCGTGCAGGATCTTTCAATCTAAAAGATATTCTATGAATACCTTAAAAGATATTCTATGAATACCTCAACTACAATGGGCCCCACCATTCCAATGGTCTAGATCACCTGAATTGTAAAAAAAAAAAAAAAAAAAAAAAAAACTAGAACTAAAACCAGTGTCCAGTGCATATCCACAGATCACATCAAACGGACGAAATGAAAGCTCCATCGGCACCGTTACATCGCACCATCCGTGATTGCCTCAGACATGTCCCATGAGTCCTTGGACGCGAAACACCACATCTTCCATAATCGGCGAAAATCTGCTGCTGCTGTTGGGCTTGAATCAGCTGCCTGAAGGGCTGGAGAAGGCCTAGAGAATCTTCTTTTCGTCATTTTCAGCTTGTGGGTTGTGCTTTTAATACATGCTATCCAAGCTTAGAGAAATAGAAGCCACGGTAGCCCAAATATGTTAGTCGACTGCACAAACCACCATCTCCAGCCACTGCCATTGTTTCACGCTGCAGCTGCTCTAAAATAGTAAGTTCCTTGTCAACCTAGAGTGCATTGTATCAATAGCATACCTGCCAAAATCACCCATTAACAGGATATCATTACATGCATTGGAAATGATAAAATATCAAAACCCAGAATACAGTAGCATGAGGTGACCCTCTGATGAATGAGTTGGATGGCCTACATACATGTGGGCCCCATATCTACTAGGTGCCATCATTAGCTTACGGAGGTATCAGTGCTCCCACCGCCGAGACACGGTAGCTTATTTACCAAAAATCAAACTGATCAGACTTTCATATCCATCAGATTAGTGCATTTGGTAATGCTATCTATAAATTCGAGAGAAAAATGAGCGACGGTCCACATTCAATGGAAGTAACGAAGAAAGATCGGAAGATCTGGAGTTTAAAATTGAAGAAAGATCGGAAGAAACCGATTTGCAACTAATTAGTTCATCTGTTGGTTTCGGGCATGTCATGCTACTCGCTAATTCAGTAGCATCATCACTTATTAGTCTGCGTGATGTAGGAAGAATAGTTTCTGTGAGCATTTTCGACATGGAGCTTCTCATCACTAGATGGCAAGCTGCTCTTGTTGATCGGAAGACCGGCCGTCTATATTCATGTACTTGGAAGAGTGATCGGGAGATTCACATGATAATCGGAGCCTTTCTTCTTGTTTAACCTTTTTGCAAACATCTCCTCAATATCTTTAAGAGAGTATAAAATGGCGGGGTTTAGAAACATAGATAAGAGGGCATTCAATGCAACACATATTGGCAAAAGTATGTGTTCAAACCCCTCAGTTTAACTAAATAAATACAAAATGGAGAAAAGAAAAAAAAAAAAAAAAAACATGGCAGAAGAAATGTAGCCTATCAAAAGCTCTGGTGATTATAATGAGAAAGAATTAAAACATTTTTAAAAATCAACAAGGATATCGATGTATGGAAAGAAAATGAATTTAGCAAATCCAATAATGAGAAAGTCAATAGCTTAATAGCAAGTCAAACAAACAAGGAACTAAAAATTCTTCACCATAACAAAATTAACAGGGCATCTCTCTAAATGAGTTCTAAGCATGTTCTTCTAACGATACAAAAGCAAGTGAAGCGGTGCATGCAAATACACCACCTGAGTTAAATGGATCCAAAAGTAGGAGCAATTTCCTTGCCACTAATGGAACAATCAAGTTACTGGAATTTGCAATGAATCTCAAAAAAGAAAAATATTCCCACAACACAATGATTTATTCACAAAGTGGAGCCAAACTAAATTCTAGTGCTATAATGCAAAATTTTCGAGCTTTAGGGATGAGTAGATACACATTTTAATCTTTGAGTTAGATGGATTTAACCTTAGATATTGTGGTTGAAATAAAAATTGCAATGGAAACTTGTTTCCAATAGCACATCATACTGACTCAAAAATCTTTCAAAACAAAGACAATAGGCCATTCAAAATCTAAACAAAAGAAGAAAGAAAGAAAGAAAGAAAGAAAATATCGTGCTTCATAAGCAATGAATATTAGTTAGGAAAGAAGAGATGGAAGCTTGCCTTCCTCACTTGGGTATTGGTCCCTTTGGCGTGAAAGGAATAGACGATGCTTTGAGGATAAGTCCTCTTCCTTGGGTGGGATTCATATAGTAGTATTGGGATCCTTGTGCCTCGGGTGGGGTTTCTGAGTTCGGGAACTCTTTGTAGTTTGTGTGTGTGATTCTCAGTAATTTAGTAGCAGTTTATCACCATGAAAACACGAAGATAAGCCACAAAGTAGCTACGAGATTAGATGCAAAAAGAGTTCTTCTAGAGGTAATCAAGCAGAAAAACAAATGCAGCAGAGAATTAAAAATAAGTGTGCACATAAAGGTGGACTTCCAGTAACGCACCTCAAGCCTAGCATTCAACTTCCGACCGCCATTTGCCTTCCGTATTCTCAGATTATAACCTGGCATATCTAGCTCATTTAGAAATGTACTTTTGTTACAATCATGTGCAACGTGAAAACAAAGACAGTCTAAAAGTTAACAAACATATTAAGATAGAAATATTTGGAAACTCAAAGCAAATATCAACTTCAAGTTCAAATGTATGGTCAGGTGCAGAAGCAAGCCTTTGAGACCAGAAAAGAAGTAAAAGATGGACAAATTTCTAACTGCAAATTTTGAGATTCATTTGAATATTGGAATTTTAGAGAGTGAGAAAAGTGTATACATAAGTTGGGTCCAACATTCTTCTGCATCCTGTCAAATATTGGAAAAGAAGGCATGCTAGGCTCCATTAGCAAAACAACTGATCTCTAATTTGAGTGCTTAGACACAACAAAATACCTGTTGCATGAAGAAACCATTGTGCTGCTGGGAAAATTGGGGATACTTCTTACGTAAGATCTGCCCAAATGAATGAGACAATTAATAGAGAAAGGAAGATGGAAGGAAAAAATATTGCTTTGATACCAGCGGATGTCTTTTTCTACTAGCAGGTTGATGAGCGAAAAAAGGGGATATAGATATAAATCCATGTACACCGTTAACTACTTGATAGTTGATTAGTCAATATTCACATTATTACATCACCATTGGATTTTTTTACAATTGGGGCCCGATAGACTTAGAAGGGAAAAGCCAACAAAATCTTATATGATAACAAGAGCAACATGAAGAACTAACCATCCAGAAGTGCATTGGGGCAACAGGCTTGACATTGCGATCAAGCTTGCCAAACACATCTCGGGTGGCAACAATCAAAAGATGTGACGAATGATCTAATTCATTGCTCCTTCCAGAATCTGTATAACTGTTTAGGGAAAAAAAAAAAAAAAAAAAAAAAGTTAGAAGGGCAAATTTAGCCTGAGAGATGAATACATCAACAGATGTTATTTTTAGTAGTGTATCTGATTGGTCTGACTCTATATTTTAATAACGGGAAGGATCCTAATGCATTGAATAATGGATACTGTTTCTTCCAAGTAATTCATTGTTCTCCTCTTTAAGTTTTGCAACTTCACCTCCAATTACATGGTAACAGCCTAGCAGAAAAATTAAATTAGATAAAACACAAGCATGCATATCAGGATATGAAATATTGTAAACTCTGAGGTGGTTACATAATTTTTTTTTAAAAATCAATGCAGCATCAAGTGTGCTTTGGTCTCCATATACCCATGGTAGCCAACAACGATGCACTATTATGGATGTCTAAGAGATTCTCTTGCTCTTACATTTATGGATGTCATTGTATCAAACAAATCATATGCACTTAGGTTTTAAGCCATTCATGTGCACAATACTAGAGGATCTGTTGCGTCTTCCCCTACAACAATAACATCACCATAACAAATTTACAAAGAAAGAAAAACTAGACAGTCAGAACACCACTTCTCATGTCATGAAAGGCATGCCACAAAACAGAAATAACAGAAAAATGAACACCACTTCCAAAGAAAAAAAATGAGGCAATTCAACATGGAATTGACAAGGTAGGTAATAGAAGAAATACCCCAAGCCCGTGAACTCCATAATCAACTACCTGCAGCCAAAAACTAGCTCATGTTAACCAACTCCTCAAATGGTTTTGAAAGCTTTAGTTTAAGACTGTCAGACAAGAACAAAACCACCTACAGAAGGGTGAATGAATATACATTATCTCAAAAACCTCACTGCGTCGTAGAAGATGTACCACATGAATCTTGTAAAATGCAACGCAATCCTAACTCTCGATTCGTGGATGCTTGTTTGTGGAAAAGGACTATAAAATCAGTTGAAGTATTTACTTACATTAAAACTAGTCAATAATAAAGTAGGAGGAAGTATAAGTTCCTATCCATTTGGTTGAAGTGTTCTTCTGCCAGCATTCTATGCAAGTGGATATGGTCTACCGCAAATCCTAATCTGTCAATCAATGTCCTACAAAAGACGGACAAAATTACATAAATTTTGTGTGAAAATAATAGCATAAATGTTGGATGACAAAGATTCCTATTTAGATTACAGGGATGGCAGACAGAATTCTGCAAAGACAGTTGATATACAATAAGATGGCAAACTGAAAGTGGGTAGTAAATAGCCAATCTCTCAGACAACCAAATTCACTGAGTTTATGCAATCCTAGGAAGATTTAAAGAATATCAAGGAGCACCCAATGGTTACAGTGTCACTGAAACAACCACTGTCAAAATCCACAAATATATATATATATATATATATTAAATATATATATATATATATATATATATAATAAGACAGAGAAGATGACGGCAAGGCCGGTCCCAGCGATCCTGACTGAGAATTGGGTCAGGAGTTGAGTTCAGGTCCAGATTTCTTCAGTGAAAGGATTGCCATCTTCCCCCTCCATTTATTGAGTACAGATAGAAGGCTTTCACATGCATGGAAGTAGCTCTTTCTATAGAGATCCCTCTCCTCCCTGAATTCTTGCTTTGCTTTTTCCTTGTAATGGTTTCAGCTTGATCTTCTTGGAGCTGGGAATTGAAGAAAAGTCAGACATGGAGAAGAGGATATAATTAGAACATTTCAACAAATAATAACAAAAAAGATCCAACACATCATGATAGACTTGGCCTATGTAACATTCAATGATTTAAGTCGCTGGAAAAAAGGTTGAACACATTATATTCCATGCTAAAAATTTGCAATTTAGCCAAAGAAGAAAAGATTGCTCTATAATAGAAGAAAAAAAAAATTGCAGAAGAAAAAAAAAAAAAAAACACCAACTCATTCTTCTTCAGATATAAAAAAAAAAACTAAAAACGAAATGAAAGAGAAAGATGTATACATGAAGAAGTGAGAGGAAGCTAAATCAGAATGAAAAAACAAAAACACAATTTCTCAAGGTGGATTTAAAAGAACAATGACCAGAATGAGAAAAGCAAATAAACTGTAGAATCAAACCAATATAGGGTGTTTGGATGACCCTAGGAAGGTGGGCACAATGCCCCATTTCAAATTAATATCTTATGCATTGCAGATTCAAGCAGCGAAAAATGAGACATTGTTGGGAGCGGGTTCTTAATGTGCCCAGTTCTCAGCCTTACAGTTCTTTAAAGATTCAATTAGAAAAAGCAAACCTCCAGAGAGAACAACTGCTAGGTGTTTGGATTCCTAATAGTATGCTCTTGTCGACTTGATGCAGTTGTCAGTACTCAAATCCTCTTTTTCTTTGGACTCCAAATCATGTACATGTGAAGTGAGGCCATTATTTAGAAATGGTTTTTAGGTGCAAGTTGAAGTACCAGTAGGATCAAAGTAAAGGAATTTTGCAAATCCAACAGGCACATGGGAAAGGGTACCAAACAAAAGCAACACTATTCATCGGATCAAATAGAATCCTTTTAAGCTATGTTTGGTTGCAAGTATGGGTCATCACAGTCTCTCTGTAAGGGAAAAAAAAAAAGGAAAAAGAAAAAAAAAAATGTTAGTTGCATGCTAGAATTTGTTTGCTTCAAAATTATAGCATCAGTTGAAGCATCTACTTTAAAACTAAGTCAAAACTAAATCGAATGAAAAAAACAAGGTTCCCTTCAAAGCCATGATTTTGCATGGTAATGCATATTGTTGAAGCATTAAAATTGGCATTCTCATCACATTGAATCACAGAAAAGTGACATACCATCGGCTCCCTTTTGCAGTGAACCTTAAAACCGACATTCTCAAAGTGACTCACTTATAAGGCCACCTTCTCAAGCATCATGCTTAAAGCTTCAAAAGTGTGCAACAAAACAAGAAAAAATGGAATTTCATCTTTCCTCCGAGAAAAGAAAAAATCAAGGAAGAAAAAAAAAACGACAAACAATATAAACTATCAAATGCGTACTAAAAGCAAAGAATGAACTCACGGACATTTGGAATGCCGAAAAGCATGCAAACAGTCGCATCGGTGACTTCGGGACTTAGGTCGCCAACAAAGATATTGAAGTGGCACGAAGCACATGAAAACAACAACAAAGAATGATTAGTAGAGAGAAGCACACAAGTGTTCCATGAGAAACAACAAATAAAGAATAGTAAAAGAGAGGAAACAAGTATGGAAGCAAATACTAACCTAAAGTATCCTCCCTCTGGCCACTGGCATATGCCCAGATTCACCTTGATCTCTCAGTACTCAGGTACGGTTCAAAACCGTTTTGTATTAAAAAGGGCTTAAAACTGTTTCTGAACCAAAACTATAGCCGTTCCTGAACAGTAATTTTGGTGTAGTGTGTGGACTCAGTGGGCCTGAGCCCGTCTGATTATTATACTGTCTAGAAACTAGCCTATGGGCCCAAAATCAAGCCCAAGTCCATCTGGTGAAGGCCCACACAAGCTACAGGCCAGGCCGGGTTTACTATCCGGGTTACTCAAGCTTCTTGTGTGACTTCTATCTCCATCTTTGGGTCCGTTGGATCTTTACTGTTGGTTTTGTTCTCATGGGCTTCTTTGGGTGTGAGTGGTGTTGGCCCACCAAAGTGATTATCATAAATTTTGATATGACCTTGCAATATAAGTCAACTCAATAAACATACAAAGCATATATGGTTATCAAGATTAGCAACTTCATTCTCATATATAACAACTCTGAATAAACTGTAAATGCCAAAAGTAAAGAATGATCTGTATTTGAATAGCATTGTTCTGATTGAAATTTGACAACACTCTTACTAAAGAATGATCTGTTACAAGTCAGGAGTAAGCTAAGTATCTAAGCATATCCATGACAATAGCAAACAATAAAAGATTGCATATTGATTAGAAATTAAAATTTTAAATTTAAAAAAAAAAAGCTATAAAAGAGTTCATTCTTCTGCCTATCATCCAAAAAAATATTGGTTTTAAACATTTTAAAAATTATAAGGTAGTGAAATGAGAATTAAAAACTCTAGTAATTCCTATTCCTAGCTATAGCATCACTCAATGTGTATGATTGTACTGTCTTCTTTGAAAAAAAAAAAAAAAACCAATGCATAGAGGCCAGCCAAAGCTTAAGGCCCTTTATAGGAAGTAGCGAAATATTTAACTACATTCAACATATCTATGGTTTTAAATGAGCATATTCTAGATAACAAAATGTTAACCGAAGGCAAAAAGAATTGATTCTACTCATTTTCACACAGTTTACCAATGAATGGAAGAAACACAAAAGACTGTTACATGATAGCCATACCATATCAGTCATGATGATAAGGCAACATCAATCCAACATCTAATGCCAGGTCTCCAAGAGCTTCTAATGCAACAGAATAACAGACTGTCATCAGAGAAACTTGAGTAATCAATTTTGCAAGGAATCGGTCCAAGATGGAAACATTTGCCTTGAAATAGTTAGCAGCAGCACCTCTAGCAATCACGCTTTCATAACAAACAATCAGTCCATAATTACACATTGAATACATTACTCTTGAAATATATCATTTTTTTTGAACAAGCAACAAGTTTATACTGATTAAAGGCGGGATAGAATTCCCAAGATACGAAGACAAGCGAAGCAGTGAAAACTGCTAAAGAGTGAGACCAAAAGGATACCTATATAATGTTAGAGTTTGTGAACATACAAAAAAAAAAAAAGGAAAAAAGAAAAAGAAAAAAGAGAAGATCATACATGATGCATTTGCATTGACATGCTTAGATATCTAGAAAATAAAATTCAGTTGAATTTTAAAGGAACTTTAGAGTCCTGTTTTTATTTTGCTGGGAAAATATGATGGTTGGAAAAGAAAAAAAGAAAAAAGAAAAGCCTTTAGGACTTGTTTGGTAGACACCTAAAAATGAGTTCATCTCATTCTAGTCAATCGTAATTAGGTATTGGAGATTATATTTCTTTTTGTTAAGGATTAAAAATAATTTTTGATAACCAACAACCATGATCTCCAAGTACTTTTTGGTAAGGATTAAAAGTATTTTTGATAACCAGCAATCATGATCTCTAATACATAATTACAATTGCTGGTTATCAAGATTAAATTTAATCATTACTACCAAAAACAAATATATCTCTAATACATAATTAGGAGTAACTAAAATGAGATAAACTCACTTTTTCTCTACAACTGTGATGAAGTCTATCTCAATGCATCTACAAGATGGCACAACTTGCTTGACAGAGAATATTGTAGGAATATAGAACAACGCTCGAGATCCACTCGAATCCTTGGTGCTAGGCCTTTTTTTTTTTTATTCAAAAAGCTATGGCGAGTATATCAAGACCTTGGTACATCTGGTCAAGAAGACCCGGACCACTGGACTTGGCCACCAATGCATTGAGTGGATTGGAAATTGGAACTTTGAAGACGTGAAGCTACCCAATTACTTCCAAAACCTACCAATTTGATTCATAAAGAGCGGGAACAGAATATAGGACTTGACCCAAGGCTACGATTCCCATGAAATTTCTTGGCAATTTAAAAATCCGAATCATTAGTAAGTCTAGACTTTCATATGACCTGAAATGCTATGAATATAAAAGTGGCCCCTTGACTGGACTTTTGGAGATCTTTCCGGTTTAAACATTTCTTGTACCAATGCAAGACAAAAGAATTTTGTGCTAAGTGGCAATCTTTATGTATGGAATTTCCTTTTTGAGAAATTCCTTTATGAGCATTTTAAAACTATCACAAATATACTCAAATTTCATTGCACAAGCATAACATTGCAACAACAGTTCACATCATTTGGAATAAGCCCCTGAGCTTTTAATATGCGGTCTTAAAGTAATTTCTAAGTGCATGAGTATCAACCATCACACTCTGCAACAGTGTCAAAGTTCTTCTCTGAAAACATACAGTGCATGCGCCTAAGTACTCAGCATCCATACACCCACTGACACGTCGATACATACATATATCGGAGGATCAACACAAGAAGCTTCCCATGGAAAAAATAAAAAAATAAAAACATTCATTTCATCATTTCCAGAGCAGCTGTATCAATCACTACAACAACAACAACAAAAAAAAATGTACGATTGAAAGAGATGACCAATAGTACCTGTCTGCACGCTGATGTACTTGTCTGAACCAGGGAGAGGGAGATCGAGAGCGGGAGGGAGAGTGAGAGGGAGATCCAGAGAGAGAGAGGGTTGATATCGGAAGAGGGAGAGGGAGATCGAGGGAGAGGGAGGGAGAGTGAGAGGGTTGAGATCGGGAGAGGGAGATCGAGGAAATTGGGAGAGGGAGATCGAGGGAGGAGATTGAGAGGGAGAGAAGAGGGAGATGCAGACGGCGATGGCGTGAGGAAATGAAGGATTTAGGGCATTTTGGTGGAAGGAAATGAATAAAAATATTCGGTAGTCTGCGGTAATGTACAGTAATGTGGCTCTCGAACCATGTGGGGTCCACTTAGAGGTTACTAATAAAATCCATTCCATCCATCTGTTTCGAAATAAAACAATAAAGTATTATAATAATAAATAAGAACATTAAACACTCAATTAGGACACACCAACAAAAAAAATGGAAATAACAACGTATAAAAGCAACTACTCGAGTACGGTTCAATACCGTTTCAACTCGGGAACGGCTCTAAGCCGTTTTTAAACCAAACTACGGACCGTACCAGATTGACGATTTTGGTGTAGTGCGTCCATACTTAGGTGTGCATTGGTAGGTGTTGTGAGCTCATTTTATCCATGCCGGTGGTACATTTTGCCCATGAGACAAAAACGAGGAAGGTTCAGTAGAAAATCATTTCATTTTCTATGATTTTTGTGAAATTATTGACATCCAAACAAATCCTAACATATTCATTTCAAATTGAGAAAATCTTTGATACTTTGGTAGAACGATAGGTCATATGCATGTGCTTAGACATGGCGTTACAGGTGTGGCATAAAAGTCATTTAAATTAAATTATTTAAAAATTTATATGTACCATGATTTAAAAATTAAGCTTATTTAACTATTTGATTTATTGGTGGACATTTATTGGATGGTCCAAAATTTGAAAAACTTTGATACTCTGGCGTGTGATGGATTATGATATGCGTGCACTTAGAATTTGCATGTTAAGGTCCGAGAGCAATTTAAATTTAACTGTTTAAAAATTTAAATGTGCGGTGATAAAAAAAAAAATTAAGATTATTTGATTGTCTGACTAACAAATTGGTGGACATTTATTGCATGGCTAACAATGAAAATATCTAAAAATCCTGCTTCAACAGACAAATGTCTATGAATCAAAGGTCAGGATTGTTCAACTAATTTGACTCTGGGTCTGATTTATTGACACTTGATTTTACAATTTGATCGGTTCAACGTGAGTTATCGAGAGCTATGCGTACGATTTCCCAGTGCCTGTGTATCAAGTGTCATCCAGAATATCAAATGAGTCTCTCTCCGTATCTACAGGCCCTCACGTGGATCCAGATTTAGCTCGTGGAACATCTGCGCTGCCACGTGCACAGTAGCTGTGGACGGATGATCACAGGAGCGGGTAGTTACGAACGGGCAGTTTTGTGGGCGGTTCCACCGTGATGTATCTGTTTATCCATGCCGTCCATCCCCTTTCTAAGATCATTTTAAGTTAATAGTAGAAAAACGAGGCAGATCGAACTGTCAATTGGACCACATAAAATAATAAGCTTAGTTGCATTAAATGCAAGAGTCATCTGTGGTGTGGTCCAATTGAGAGTTGGATCTAACTCATTTTTTCATTTTTAACTTAAAATGATGTAATAAAAGAAATGAACGGCATGGATAAACAGATACATCAAGGTAGGCCCTCCCATAGAACCGCCCGTTCGTGGCTAGAGACGGGGTAGGAGGCAATCTGCGTCCGGGTTTTTCCTGACCATTGGGCCCACCTTGATGTACGTACCTTGATGTACGTGTTGTATATCCTCACCATCCATCATCAGTTTTTCCTAATCATTTTGGGGCATTGTCTAAAGAATGAAGCAGATCCAAATCTCAAATGGACTGCACGGTAAGGATTGAATGCTCACCGTTAAAAACTTCTTAGATCTAAAGATGATATTTGTGTTTTCCGACCGTGTGTTATCCCTTTATAAAAAGGTTGGATGGCAAATAAACACTGCGATGGTCACTTGATGTTTTTAACTAGTGGGCGTTTAATAACAACTATTTCCATACCTGAAGAACTGATTAACGGCCTGGATATAAAACGTATACATCAAGGTGGGCCCCATCGTCAGGGCAACATCCACTAGTGTATTAGCCAGGTAACACGTTATCCGCTTCCGATGATCACATACGGCTGGATCATATGATACGTGGCCTGCATATGTGGGAAGCGGATTGGGTGATGTACAACACATTAGATATATATAGCTGGTGTAGATACGTGTCGTGGGAAGACGAGCGCCAACGCATACCCAGATTGGCTGGTGTACACCACTTTTTTTTTTTACACACGCACACAGACTCCACACACTCACGCCAGTGGGATTTCACCACCTACATGGGTACTCGAACCCTTGACCAGGTGTTGAAACTCCTTAAAGTCTATCACCGTAGCAAGAGTAAGGACCCCACACATAGGGGTGTATCGAACCGAGTCCAGCTGGCCTCGGCTCAACTCGGCTGGAACACTAGCTGACTCAGTTTGAACTCAGCTTGGCACAGTCCTTGAGCTAGACTGGCCGACTCAGCTCGGTTTGGTCAGCAGCTCGGGCTAGTTTGAGCCAAGATTGAGCCGAGTTCGCCATTACAGTATTTTCACAAACACTTGGATTGCACCTTCAAAATCTCATTGTATTTGGGACAACAATAATGGTTTTATAGGTATTTTATCAAACACCTTCTAAGCAACATAAAAATCAAGAGAAAAATGATGTTGGTTTCATATACATACCTTCTTACCACCAACCACACTTCTTTGAGTCATTTCATCAAACACTTAGTGAGAAACATCAATACCTAGGAGTGTACATGAACCGAGCTAGCTCGGTTAACTCGCTTGACTTGACTCGAAAAAGCTCGATTCGACTCGGTTGAAAGTCGAGTCGAGTTTGAGTCGAGTGAGGCCGATTTTTGAGCTTGAAAATGAGTTCGAGCAGGCCCCAGCTCGACTCGACTTGGATCGAATCTAGCTCGAATCCAGCTCGAATCGAACTCGGATCGAACCAGTTTGGTGACTCGATTACTTTGCCATTGATGTTGCTCACCAACTGTTTGATAAAATGACTCAACGAAATGTGGCTGGTGGTAAGGAAGGTATGGCCGATGGCAAGTAAGGTATGTACATTAAACAAATACCTTTTTTTTTTTTAATGCTACTTAGAAGGTGTTTGATAAAACATCTGTAAAACCATTGCCTTTGTTTATAAAACAGTGGGTTTTTGAAGTTGCAGCTTAGGTGTTTGTGGAAATGCCTCAATGGTGAACTCGACTCGATCTTAGCTCGAACTCGGCTTGAGCTAGCCCGAGCTGCTGACCGAACCGAGCCGAGTTCAAGCTGAGGTCAACTAGTGTTCGAGCCGAGTCGAGCTGATGCCAGCTCGACTCGGTTCATGTACACCCCTATCAATACCAAAGTAATCGAGTCACCGAACTGGTTCGATCCAAGTCGAGTCGAGCTGGGGCCAGCTCGAACTCAGCTCAAACTCATTTTCGAGCTTAAAAAATCAACTCGACTCCGCTCGAACTTAGCTTCGAACCGAGTTGAATCGAGCTTTTTCGAGTCGAGTAGAGTCAAGCGAGCTAACGGAGCTAGCTCGGTTCGTGTACACCTCTAAGTCCACAAATCAGCTATATAGCTGGTAGGGGTGTACATTGAGCCGCACCGAGTCAAGCTGGCCTCAGCTCGACTTGGCTCTGCCACTGGCTGACCTTAGCTCGAACTTGGCTCGGTTCGGTCCTCGAGCCTGACTGACCAGCTTGGCTCGATTTGATCAGTAGCTCGGGCCGAGTTTGAGCCAAGATTGAGTTGAGTTCGTCATTGAGGCATTTCCACAAATACCTGGACTGCACCTTCAAAATCTCTCTATATCACATACATGATACAGAAGTAATGGTTTTACATGTATTTTATCAAACACCTACTATGCAACATAAAAACCAAGAAAAAAGGGTATTTGTTTCATGTACATACCTTCCTTGCCACCAGCCACACTTCATTAAGTCATTTTATCAAACACTTGGTGAGCAACATCAATGGAAAAGTAACCGAGTCACCGAACTGGTTCGATCCGAGTTCGATTTGAGTTGGATTCGATCCGAGTCGAGTCGAGCCGAGGCCTGCTAGAACTCGGCTTAAACTCATTTTTGAGCTTAAAAAATCAGCTGAACTCAACTCAAATTCAGCTTTAAACCGAGTCAAATTAAGCTTTTTCAAGTCAAGTCGAGCGAGCTAACTGAGCTAGCTCGGTTATGTACACCCCTATAGTCAGTGTATTGACCTCAACAAGTTTTGTGTGTCCCATCATAAGATATATGTTATATCCAAACCGTCTATCCATTTGGCGAGCGAGCTCATCTTAAGTCCCGAGTCGAAAAATAAGATAGATCTAATAATTAATTGGACCACACTGCAAAAAAAAAAAAAAACTTTTAAAGCGGGGGGGGCGTTGAATTTGGTTTTACTGTTCATGTATTTGTGACCTTATTATCATATTGGATGAAAAATAAACGTTATATGGCCCTATGAATTTTTTAACGGTGAAAATCATTACTCTCGCTGCTATTTTTGGTGTGGTCCATTTGAGCTTGGGATATTATTCATTTTTGGTCTAATGCTCTAAGATGATCTTGAAAAATGGATGAACGGTGTGGATATAATAAATACATCATTGTAGGCCAATGTAACTTTAATATCCTTTGAACCGTTCGTGCAACATGGAGCTCGAGGTGCGTTGGCGCTCGTCTTCGCGCCACACGTATCTACACCAGCTATATATCTGATATGTGGTACACCAGCCAATCCGCTTCTTATCAGATGATACGTGGCCTGCATATGTGCACCATACACCATAACTTTTAATTCCAGTGGTGGGACCCATAATTGGGTGTTCTGCATCTATGGTGTCCCACCACAGGTGGACCCTGCCTCTAAATCCTCCTCGACAGGACAATGCTAAGATTTTCATTCAGGTCTCACAAATGGACGGTTAAGAAGATAAACACAACCTTGTCTACACTCAAATGAAAATGGTCCTTATATTGTCACTGATACATTCAATCTACATTGACGGCGGGATCAACAAGCCAACCGCCTGGATTACAGAAAAATAAGGCCTACGTGGCAGAATCTAAAACGTACGTTTACCCTGCAAATATGATGGACCACGTATTATATGATTCATCCTCCCCACAAATAGTCCCCCACGTGTTACACGCAGCATCTAAAATAAATTGGGAGTCATTTCGTCAACGTACACGTGGCATGAGTATCTGATCTGAAATCCATCCATGTAGTTGCACTGGGTGGACCACACGGTAGGGATTGAATTCCCATCATTAAAAACACTTGAGGGCCACAAGTTTTCAATCAAGCTGATATTTGTGTTTTCCCCATATCAACCAGTTGGACGGTAAATAAACATTATGATGGACGCCAGCAAGTTTTTAACGGTGGGCATTCAATGATCAATGTTTTCTACGGTTTGGTTCACATGAGATTTGGATCTGCTTCATTTTTGGGTCCATCCTCTAAAATGGTATCCAAAATTTGATGAACGGATCAGATATACGACACATACATCAAGGTGGGCCCCACAGTCAGCGAAACACCACTAACGTGTTACCCGGGTAACACGTAATCTTCTCCCGCGAAAGGACTGGGTCGCCTTCATTCACCGCCATGAAGTCACGTGCAATGCTAAAAGTCGTTCGAGTGCACTTTACTTTGAAAATGCACTCTCCTCACTCGTAGATGTCAGACACACGTGTGTTAAATCGTAACGATTCGTCTGGGTATACTGACTGTGTTGATTTCAACATCCTGAAATCGGGTAAAAGCGATTATTAGTTGTCCAATGCATGTACGTACACTTAAAACGTGTCAGTTCCTTAACCGTTCATTTTTTAGTCAGTTCCTTAACCGTTCATATTTTAGCAATTTTCGACTACATATGATCATTTAGCCCAATATTTTCTACAAGGAATCCTAATTGTTCCGATCTCGTGATGAACAGTTCTGATCTCTAATACGTTTGAATTTATTTCCACGTGTGAGAAGCGTGCGTTCGAACAGGCCACGTACATATAGGTAATAGAGCGATTCGCAGTCGGAGAAACTCAACATTCTATTCGCAGAAGATGTGCTAACACATGAAACCTATGCAAGATCTGATCCATTCATTACAAGAGAAAGATAAGGTTTATGACGAGAGTCCACATTCAATTTTTTAATATCAGATTGATCTGGACGAAGACACCACATAAATATAGGATTGATCCAAAACTATTAACGTTTATAACATGTTTTTAATGGTCAATCGCCACTGTTTAAGTGGCGTCGTCCATCTGAGATTTGGACCTGCTTCTTTCTTTACGTTCATGCAATAAAATAAAATAAGCTATAAAAACGGACGGAGGCAGTGAATTTAAGGTACATACATCAAGTGGGTCCACATTCAGGGTTCCACCGAAGTCGCGCCTCGCGTTGCATGTACGGTCATCGTCATGTGTCTGGTGTAGTGCGTACAATGAAATTATTTGATACTCTGGCAGAGTTTAGCGCTTCATACACAGGCACTCATAAATTGTACACAAGAAACACAGTAACTCAAATTAAACCGACTAAAATTTGAAAGCCAGTGTCTAACTCACAGTCCCAAATTCATATTAATTAAACAATCCTAAACTTTGAGTAGTAGACACCTGTTAATTGAAATAGTACACATCATATATTCATTCACTTCAACCGTTCAATAAATGCCTATCATTCTAATCTGAAGTGGGAGTTAACAGAATACGGTCGGTTCAGTTTTTTTTTTTTTTTTTTTTTTTTTTTTTTTTTGGGAGTTAACTTGATAGTACACACTATACACCCACGTTAGCCACCCCCCACTAGGGATCGATACCAAGACATCAAGTGTTGAAACGAGGTATCTCCACTCAGTCAGTTTTTTTGACCACACAAGGCCCGAACCCAACCGAGCCTGGTCAGAAGGCCAACATTTTTTCGAGTTCGGGCTAGTTTGTTGTTACGAGTTTGAACTTACCAAGTTCATGGGAAGGGCTTTGACAGTAATCAAGCGTCCCATTACAAGGCCCTCGATTAAGGGATCGAACTATAAATCAAAAAATCTAATTAGTCGGGACATTTACATACATTTGATAAAGCATAAAATAAAACATTTTATATAAATTAAATACAACATAAATGGTCGGGCCGGCTTGCCAAAGTCGAATTTGGACCGAGTCGGGCCGAACGGGAGGTATCCGAACTCGGCCTAAATTAACTTTTGGCTAGAAAATTGGCTGCCGTCGACCCGAACTGTTAAAAGTCGGGTAAGTCGAGCTTTTAGGAGTTTAGGTTTGTGTACACCCCTAATTAGTCGTATGGAACGTGGACAATTTTTAAAAGAGTGCCTGAGTATGATCTATCCCTGTTTGCCAGAGTATCAAAAGGGTTTGTCAATGTGTGTATCGGGTATGCATAGATAGACATAAGACATATCAGAACGTTTGGGTTCAACCAGTTGGACCGAAGCTTAAGGTCCATCAGAAAAACAATTTCAAACCTATTATTAAGTGCATGCTGAAAATATACGCCTCAAGAACCCTAGAAATAAAACATATCAGAACGTTTGGGTTCAACCAGTTGGACCGAAGCTTAAGGTCCATCAGAAAACAATTTCAAACCTATTAAGTGCATGCAATATCCAATCCGTCAATTAGGTTGGTCCCACAATGAGAATCATCTTAAACCAAAACCAGATATATCCACTAATCAATTGAAGCATAATTTCATTTCTCTATATAGCAATGGATAGAATTTTTTATGGTGCAGTGTACATGATAAGTTGATAGAAGTGATTTTTATCCAAGGTAAATCTTGTTGTTGATCTAACTTATGGACCGGTTGGATTTCGAATGAAGTTAGTAGATCTGCTGGATGTAGCATTCTCTGCGGTCCAACTGGTTGGACTTGAGACCTTCACTATATATGCGGAGTGGGCTGCCATTGTCTGTGTGGAAGCGGTTGCGCACTGAGTAACTCACTACTCTGCAGCGTACTGAGTAAACTATTCCGGGCCCACAGTGATGTATGTATTTCATCCACGCCGTCCATTTATTTTTTCAGATCATTTTATGTAATATATAAAAATTGAAGAGTAATAAAATCTCAATTGGACCACACTATAGGAAAAAGTGGGAATAATGATGTCCACCATCGAAACCTTCCTAGGATCCACATTGATGTTTATTTATCATCCAACCTTTTCATAAGGTCCCAAATGAATGGATGAAGGGAAAAAATAAAATATCAGGTTGATCCAAAATTTCGGTAGCCCCCCAGAAGTACTCAATGGTAAGTGTTGAATTCACACCTTTTCCTTTGGTGTGGTCTACTTGAGATTTTTATATACTTCAAATTTGTTATTATAAACTAAAATAATCTTGTAAAACGTATGGACGGAGTGGATGAGAAACATAAATCACGGTGGACCCCGTAGAGTTTAAAGCGTACTGAGTGACTCGATAGGCGATCCCCTTCCGTGAGTGCTGACCAAAATAGTCAGAAAGGAAAACCAAATATTCATAGCATCTCTCTCATACTTACTGATTCTTCCTCTACATTACTGATTCTTCCTCTACTCAGTAGCTCTATCTTTCACCATTTTTGTTTTTCACTCTTTTGAGTGTTCCTTTCTTTCTTTCTTTCTTTCTCTTCTTCTTCTTCTTCTTCTTCTTCTCTCTCTCTTCTTCTTCTCTCTCTCTCTCTCTCTCTCTCTTTTTCTCTCTTTTTTTTTTTTAAATTTTAATTTTAATTTTATTTAAAATTCTCTCTCTCTCTCTCTCTCTCTCTCTCTCTCTCTCTGAAGATAAAGAAAACCATCTTTATTTCTTCACCTTTTCCCCCTTCTTTTTTGATTTTCACTTTCTGAGTGTCCACAACTCTCTCTCTCTATCTGCTTTCTTTGAGTTGCTGAGATGTTGGCAGCTCAACCTCCACTCCTTAAGCCTAAGATCTTTACTCTAGTGTCGCTTCCTCCGGCATCAGTCGCTGCCGGCCGTTCATATGGCAGGACCAGAAGGACCCAGAAGGCAGAATCCGGGTCCAGAGTTCAGACGATCAGAGCAGTGATCAGCAGCGATGACAAGAACGTTGGGACCTCTTCGCTGTCAGATGACTCTAGTGGGTTGATGAAGACTTCAACAGCAGGGCCCATGGTTGACGTGAGGGCGGTGATCACGATCAGGAAGAAGATGAAGGAGAGTTTGACTGAGAAGTTTGAAGATCAATGGGAGTCCTTTATCAATGGAATTGGGCAGGGGATCATAATTCGGATTGTCAGCGAGGAGATCGATCCCGGTGAGTTTGCAAAAAGAAAAAGAAACGGCTTTCATTTTTTTGGATTTTCTGTTTTATCGTGCTTGAATAATGAGTATGAAGTGTGGAATCTATTGTCTGAATCTTTTTGTGATTTTCAATCTCTCTCTCTCTCTCTCATGTTCTACGATATCTGAATTGTCTGAACTTATGGGTTAGCTCTGTTAAATGGGTCCACCTGAGCCACGGATCCGATGAGCCCTTTCCCAAAGGAGGTCGAACGCATCTGATGGTCGGAGTGGGTGTCATCAACACATCAAGATGAGTCCCACAAATGATTGAATGGAAGTGTTTTCACTGTAATTTTAGTGAAAACATTTGTTTGATTGACTCATTTCCATATATTTATGTATCATTTTTTAATTCCCCACATAATGCTTAATGGGTAGTTCGTAGAATGTTTATTTGTTCTTTTTCTTAATTGTATGAAATTCAATGGGTATGAAGTATGTAGTTTGGTTATGCAAAATGAGATTTGGGTTCAAATTGTTATTTATTAAATTTTGTGGTATTTTTTTAGAATATGTTTAATGGGTATTTTGCATAATGTCCATTTTTTTTTTTCCTTATATATTTCTCTTTTAGTTATTTGAATTGTGTGAATTTAGATGTGTATGAAGAGTGGAATTTGTTTGTGTAATATGTATTTGGATTTTTCTTTTCTTTTGAAAAATGCAGGTTTGGGTAGTACTAATTTCTAGTAATTGTGGATCAGATGGTTCTCTTTGGTTGGATTTTTGCAGTATTTTTCTGTTTGTAGAGTGGGAGTGACTTAATTTTTTGTTCGGATTGGTGGAAATCAAAAAGTAACTCAAAGAAATAAAATTGATTTCCTTTGTTTCTGAAAGACAGTAGGATTGAGGAAATTGATATCCTTTTCCTCAGAATTCCTCATATTCCCTCTATTTCTTTTCTTTTCTACTCTTGGACCTAAAGAAAGAAAGAAAGAAAAAAAACCTTTTCCTTTTCCATAATTTTCCTTAGATGTGACGGCTACCTATCTTCATATACTTTTTGGTTTCCACCAATCCAAACAGGATTGGAATCAGTTTTGTGTCTTTCTCAGATGTGATTCGGGTTTCCTTCGTATTTTTCTCCTTTGGTTAACCAGTGAGAAGGAAATTCTTGAATTCTGTTTGGATGTTGATATTTATTATAAGATAGGAAATCGCCTTTTTATCTGTATGGTTGCTAGCTTTCATTAATCAAATGCTTATATGTATGAGTTCTTACATTGCATTGCTAGTTTGTAAGAAATACCATTTTCTTCAGTCCAAACGTTTATTGTCTTTTATGGAGTGACAATTTATCTCTACCATATATAGTGCCAATAGCTTCTGGACATCTTAACCATTGCAATTAGTCTTCACAGTTAACAATTAAGAGAGGGTAAATTAGTCATAAAAACGTAGCTGTTTGGCAGGAAACGGATTATCACACGGGGGGACAACATAGATTGCACCCACACCCATTCACTCTTCTAACACTTGTAGCCTGCACTGACTTATCCTCTTGTGGCCCGCAATGGCACAAAGCAGCTAAAGTGCAGCTCTGTGGGGCCCATACACACTGATGACTGTGTGGCATCCACTCTGTTTGTATAAGCTCATGTTTGGACATCATCTAAAAAATTAGGCAGATTAGGAACTTGAGTGGGCCACACACCTCCGTGTAGGCTCCACTTTTCTCTCTCCCCCCTCTCTCCCCTCTGATTCTCTCTATTTCCTTCTCATTCCACGTGTGTCAGACATGTTATGCACTCTAGTAGTATGTCTACAACAACCAAATGCTCATGTTTTGTTTTGATTTTGGTGGTTTATAGACTATAGTGAGATTTTTTTTTATTTTTTTTTTTTTTTTCTTTTTGGGTCGCAGTTTGTGTTGTGGATTTATTTATTTCTCATCTTTTTTATTTTTATTTTTATTTTTCCATTATGCAGATACCAGATCAGGGAAGAGTGTAGAAGCTGCTGTTAGGGGCTGGTTGCCGAAGCCATCGAACCATCTGAACATTGTTGAATATGCTGCCAATTTTGCCGTCCAATCAGATTTTGGCCGTCCTGGGGCTGTTATCATTACTAACCTTCATAACAAGGAGTTGTTTGTGGTGGAGATTGTGATTCATGGTTTCAATGAAGGGCCCATCTTCTTCCCTGTAAATTCATGGATCCATTCACGGAATGATAATAGGGAGAGTAGGATACTATTCAGTAATCAGGTGAGAAGCATAAGAACTAAGGGTTCGTTTGGATTCACCCTCCAGAAGGGCATTTGGATTCACCCTCCAGAAGGGCATTTGAGGCCTAAACAACATTCACGATGCCTACCTACTGTCATGCACAAGGGTCATCCAAATCCCCACATGAATTCTATGTAGGCATGCATTGAGCATTTGTGCTTGTTGTTTACAGATGCACATCTGCAAGTCGAATTCATAATACGGGAACTCATTGTATTGATTTGTTTTCTAATCATTGCTCTTCTTGTCGTGAACAGGCTTATTTACCCTCCCAAACGCCAGCTGGCCTTAAAGATCTTAGACGGGAAGACCTGATCAGCCTCTGTGGAAATGGAAAAGGAGAGCGTAAGAAATTCGATAGAATTTATGATTATGCCCCTTACAATGATTTGGGTAAACCGGACAAGGACGCTGATCTAGCTAGGCCAGTTCTGGTTGGTGAGGAGAGGCCTTATCCTAGACGCTGCCGCACTGGCCGACCTCCAACTAAAACAGGTAATATGTTTTAAGCTGCATTTAGATGTCTGTCGGTATGCGAGTCTGCAGGATGCTTTTCTATGAAATCAACATCGGGTGCATTTCAGGTCTGGCCTGAAGTAATCTAATGCTAATTTGGGTTGCAAAAGGGAGAAAAACCAAATCCAGAATGAGGAGTGCTCCAATGGTACTTGTACCATTGTAAGTTTATGGTTGTACAAGGCAGAAGTGGGGTCCACGTGATGTATATTAATCATCCACCCTGTCCATCAGATGCAATACAAATAGCAGCTGAATAAAATACTTATGTGGGGGCCATAGCAGAGGGAACAAGTTGAGATGGAGTGCCTACTCATGATTTTCACAAGGGTCCAACTTAGATGCGAAATATCTTGATTTTTGGCCTAAGGTTTGACGAAGCATCTGAGGATTCTGAATAGCCTGGATTCCATATAAAAAACATAGTGGGTCCGTTTATGCAAACCACGATAGGCATACCTCTCACCTTGTCCCCTGTTTTGTGGCCCACCTAAGTCTTGGATCAAGCTTCGTTTTGGGCCATGTGTTTTTTTTTTTTTTTTTTTTTTTTTGAGGTGACTCACCTCATGGGTGGGTTGGATTGCATTCAGACACCACGTGCACCCCACATATGACCGGTACCCCTGGAGCGCCCTAGAATTATGCAGTTTGAGTTTCTGGTGCTGCTTCAAATGCATAACAGAATGGATGGTTTGCATCCAAGGGCAGCCTTATCCGTCATTAATGGTCACACCAAACGTTCAAACCATCACCTAGCCATCTTTGTTGTTTTCCAATGCAACACCTCAAATGGGATTTCATCCAATTCTACTTTTGACTTTTGAGTGTTCATAGGCAATAAAGGATACATTCTTGTTTGACGATCATGGTATTTCAAAGCTTCCATTTAAGAACTGGGTTTAGGACTTCATGATAACTATGCTTCATGCCTTATGTTGCTCCCTGTTCAATGCCAAAATAGGGGTTAGTATAGCGAATGCGTGGAGAAAAGAGAAGAGATTACTGTTTTCTTCTCATGAACAGTCCTCAAATCAACAGGGAGAGAAAATCTTTGAAACAGGAAATGAAAATGATATTATTGATAAAAAGTGTGGTAACAATGTAAGCTGATGGCCCTATATATATAAGCAAAGTAGGCCCTAGACTCTTAATCCGACTCAAAATAAGAAACTTTCTTGAATAGTAAAAATTACTAAAAATAGTGAAAGACGTCTAATACTTCCTAAACTTGGAAACGACTCTTAATGACTAGCCGGGCGCTTAAAACCTTAAAAATAGCAAACACGTAGCTTACTAAATATCGTAATTTGACTTAAACCCCACATTTGACCCTCAAAACGATTGAATTTTGCAAAGCCATCTTGAGGGACTGGTCCCTGCACGATTGGCCAGGATGTAGAGTTCGTATATAGCTAATATGCACCCAAAACAGGTAACCAGTCACAAAGTTATGTCCGTTGGAAGCTATAGTGTGCTTTTAGGCTGTTTTACTCTTTATCGAGCTTTATGCCTGATTTCTTTCAATCTTGGGTGTCCATGAAGTCATCTGCTACCTGTTCTACATCAGTGAGCCGTGCAAACATGGAGGGATCCATCACTTCTCATGTGGATGCCTTATACCAATGGCACACTGAGGGCTATTGTTGTTGGGATCATTTTCTTTTCTCCAATTCTATTGTATATGTTATTATTTGAAATGTTTCCTTGTGCTAGCTATATATATTTCTTATTGGTTTGTAAACAGATCCGTTATCAGAGAGTAGGATAGAGAAGCCCCATCCTGTATATGTTCCCCGCGACGAAACTTTTGAGGAAGCCAAGCAGGCGACATTTTCTGCTGGGCGGCTGAAAGCAGTGCTCCACAATCTGATACCGTCTCTGGCTGCTAGCCTCTCGAAATCAGACAAAGCTTTCAATTGCTTTTCCGAGATTGACAAGCTATATATAGATGGGGTTGTTCTGAGAAATGATGAGCAAGAACAAGGTTTCAACAATCTGCTGCTGCCCACGATAGTAAAAACGGTTGTCACCGCAGGCGAACGGCTGCTGAAATATGAAATTCCAGCTATAATCTCAAGTATGCATCCCTGCCCCATCCTCACTATGTTCTACTCAGCACACACATGCCAAAGTGGGCATGTCTGGTGAACACCACAGCTGCTCATCGGGTGGGACCCACCATTTAGATCTAAAAGCAGGTCGCTCTACTTTTAAGGTAGGCTGAAATGTGTGAAATGAATGGATGGCTAAGAGAACTTGTTTTATCTGTAAATAGATCTGTCATTTTGTTCTGCACACTCCCTATGGGTGGACAGGCGTGGTTTTTGGGCCAGGGCATCGACATAGTGGGACCCATCTGATGTACAGCTCAGATCGTCCCATCATGTGCCACTTTGGCCAGTGTGCTGGAGTGTAGGATTAGCTAACCTCTTCAATCATATCCCTCCTTCCAAGTTTTGAACTCTTGGATTGATTTATTCTATTTACAGGAGATCGATTTGCGTGGCTACGTGACAATGAATTTGCTCGCCAGATGCTGGCTGGAGTCAATCCTGTAAACATTGAAAGATTGAGGGTATATTATTCAAAAACCATATGTTTTTCTATTCAAAGAACCTTAGTTGGGTGTCTGTCATGATAAAGGATCTGATGCAATCACTTATATCTATGCCAATTATTGAGCATTCTATTTCTAAAACTGTTGTATGTGTGTTTGAGATCCAACCCATTCATCCGTTGTGGCTACTGTGGATGGGCCATGTTAGAAAAATCATGCTGGTCCCAAGAATTAGCTACCCGAATTGAGAACTTTTGATGGTTTCAATTAAACAATTAAAGAAGTCCAACCAATGGGTGACATTGTTCTGGTAGGATCAATCTCATACTATGAGTTGCTTGATTTTCGGGGAATGGCCTTGTCCACGGTGAGTTGGTGACCCCAACAAATGAATGGTCCAATCTCATACATGCGCCTGCATGCAGGGAGAAAGGATTCTTGATATCTAACTCGAATGTAAGTGTTAAGCATTAGATCCTTTCTCCTCTACCGTAGTGTGAGGATTGCTTTTGCTTTCTGGTTGTTAAATTGGAAAGATTGTTGCAGGAATTACCAATTCTCAGCAAATTAGATCCTGCCATTTATGGTCCACCGGAGTCGGCCATAACAAAGGAATCTCTAGAGAAAGAATTGAATGGGATGAATGTGGAAGAGGTAAACATGATGTGACTCTTTGCTGCAGGAATATTTTGTCTTTTGAGTTAGGTTGTGTTTGGATGTTCAATTGAAGTGGATTGCAATAGCTCAATTAAATATAGAGCAATGGGCCAATGTGGGGTTGCCCCCACAGCATTCGTGGTGGACAAGCCCTCAAATTACCATTGCAATTGTTTCATGTCCAACAAGATGACGGGGTTCCAATTACGGGTGGGGTTAACGTAGTGAATTGAAATGGTGCAGTTCTGTTCAACTGATCATCCAAATGGTCCCTTAGTCTTCCAAAGTCTCTGTAATTATGCATGTACTTGCCATGGTTCTAAAACTCAGTAACTTGACTCAACTCAGCAAGATTTCCAGCCGAGTCATCATGGAAATGTGTGACTCGCCAAGTCAATTCACTGACTTGGTCGACTAAACTCAACTCAACATGACTTGAAGTGAGTCACTCTCTTGTGAAGCTTAAAAAAAACAAAAGTAAGAACTAATTTTTGAAACCAAGACCTCAAGAAGGGGCAACATTCTAACCACCAAGCCAAGCATCATTTATTTCCTTATCTTCCCATTATTTTAATACATAACTATTTAAAATATTTATATTTAATTATTAAATATTGAGTTGAGTAGACTCGTTTGTGTCTTCAAGTCAACCCAACCTGGCTAGACATAAAGTCGAGTTTTCAAGTTTTTATCTATGGTACATGCATGCATACACATGTTTGATACTCACATTTCAATTTTTCTTATATTTTTCGGCTGTTGGTAATGCAGGCGATTGAGAATGGGAGGTTGTTTATACTTGATTACCATGATATACTCTTGCCTTTTATCAATAAGATGAACACGTTGAAAAGCAGGAAGGCCTATGCTTCAAGGACAGTTCTCTTCCTCAACCAAACTGGCATTCTGACGCCAATCGCTATTGAGCTTACACTTCCACCTACAGCAACCGAACCTCAAAAAAAGCACCTCTACACTCATGGACATGATGCCACAAGTCATTGGATCTGGAAGTTGGCTAAAGCTCATGTCTGTTCGAATGATGCTGGGATTCATCAACTAGTGAACCATTGGTAACCACACTTAAATTGAAAACATGGGTTTCTGCGGATACATACATACATACATACATAAACACATAAATATCTGCTTAATAATATTATGTGGAATTTTGCTAAGCCTACATGTGTGAGAAATAAAGCTCACGTACACACCACACATGTGCTAGCACCAGTGCACCACACGATAGGTCCAAGAACCAATCTATCCATTAGCATGGCACCATTATATGGATTCCTGATGTAGAGCGGGTCGCGGACAGTTTCATGGCCAAGATTGACCAGAAAAGGCCCGGTCGATGACTGAAGTTATCCGGACCGTCGGACCTTAGATCGGGCGTATCTCGCAATCCGGAATGAGTTACCTAACGTAAAATATATGATTTTGGGGTAGAACGAGCTAGTTTACCCAACCAACCCCACTACGCCGGGTTGTGCAGCCCGGAATTGCTAAAAACCCCTGGATCGACGGTCGTTTCCCTGTTTTAATTTCGTTTTTACTATAAATAATAAGTTTTAGTTTGATTATAACTCTTCCTCCGTCAGGCTTTAGGAGTTGCGCCCAACGTGAAAAGAGCTTAGAATAATTAGGAGAACGGTTTGGTGAAGCCAAATAGGACACTTACTATTTTTGGCCGAAAACCTTGCGCACTAGTAGACATCACGACCGGCTATAAATAGTAAACTTACTATTTATAGTAAGTCTCAATTTCTAGGAGTTTTAGTTGTAGTTTGATTTTGATTTCTTTCCCATTGCTTGGTACCCCTATTTAAAGGGTTGTGAACTCGTTTTTAATAATTTATTAATCAATTTTGAATTTATTAGAATTTATTTCTATTTTCTGCTTTCTTTCCTCGTGGATTCGAGAAGTCTCTGTGAGGAGTCCAGAGAAGTTCCGTGTATTCGGAATAGTTATCCTCTTAAGGAAGACGGTGCTCGACCTCACGTCCTCCCCTGCGTCAATTTGGTATCAGAGTGAGGTTTCTCCTCGGATCGATGACTTCTAACGACGGGTCGGGCAATAATCCCATGGGCGGTGCTCCAGGGAATTTACTTTTAGCGGCGACAGCTTTCGAAGTAGCGCAACAAGAGAATCAGCAAGCCATGCAAGGGCTGCAGGCTTCCATCGATCGCATAGCGGATCTCTTGGCGAAAAACCTAAGGCAACTCCGTGTTCCTAATGGTAATCCTCCATCTCCAATTGCTGAAACTCGTAATCGCCCTGATCGCAGGATAGTACCGGCAGTGCATCCAAGGGTCATTCCTGAGGAAGGGGGCTCCAGTGAGGAGGAAATCGACGACAATCTTCCAACACCTCAGACATGGCGGCGATCGAGTAGATCGAACGAATCGAGAATTCAAGTTGCGGGTTGATATTCCTAGCTTCAATGACCAACTACACATTGAGGATTTTCTCAATTGACTTTCTGAAGTTGAGCGATTTTTTGACTATATGGACATCCCTGAAGCAAAGAAGGTCAAGCTTGTAGCCTACAAGTTAAAAGGAGGAGCTTCAGCTTGGTGGGAACAACTGCAACTCGCGTGAACCAGGCAGATGAAAGTACCAATCTGCACCTGGCAGCGGATGAAGTAACTACTACGTGCCCGATTCCTCAGCGATTACGATCAGGTATTATTCCAACAATACCAAAATTGTCGATAGGGTAGTCAGTCGGTGAGAGAATACAAAGAAGAATTTTACCGCCTGGCAGCGCATAACGATTTGGTCGAAACTGAATCGCAGCAAGTCACTCGATTCAGCGGTGGATTGCGTATGGCTATCCAGGATCGGGTTCAGATGCAGTCCGTCTGGATGATGAATGATACGATTAAATTGGCTACTCGGGCAGAAGCGCAACTTAAACGTCCTAATACACGGACCTATCCTACTGCAAGGATCCTTGTGGTAGGTCCACCCCAGGGAACTACACAGCCCAAGGGAAATGAGCCTGTAGGAGCATGTACTCAACCTCCTACGTCTGAGAACCGAGATCAGGGAAGCGGGCAAGCTAGACCTCAAAGGGGTGTATCGACTGCTGCTGGTCCAAGTAGAATTCTGAACCCCTATGCTCGGCTAAGGCTCGACAACTGCTATCATTGTGGCCAACCGGGTCACCTATTAAATACTTGTCCCCAGCGAAAAGTGGCAAACCTCGTTATTAATGATGGTAGTGCTGATAATGCTTATGAAGATCCAGATATTGAAGAACAGAAGCATACTACCGAGGACGAGGCAGATGATTCAGGTTGGGTTCAGTAAGATCACGGCGAGTCGCTCGTCGTGAGGCGACTATTATATGCGCCAAGAAAAGAAGTACATCCACAGCGGCATAACATCTTCCGCACTAGGTTTATGGTGAATCGAAAGATTTGTGACGTGATCATTGATAGTGGGAGTAGCGAGAACAGTCTCTAAGGTTATGGTGGAAAAATTACAATTGAAAACGGAGCGTCATCCCTCTCCATATACAATCGGTTAGATTAAGAAGAAACAAAGGTAATTGAACAGTGCACCATATCCTTTTCAATTAGCAAACATTATAAGGATGAAGTAGTATGCGATGTAGTTGACATGGAAGCATGTCATATACTACTCGGTCAGCCCTGACAATCTGATCGTGACGCCACCTATAAAGGGCGAGATAACATATATATCTTCGTTAAGGACGGCCGGAAGACCATTTTGGCCCCTATGGATTCAGAGGGACCATCTGAAACTTCTAAAGTGGAGGGCCGTTTTCTCTTAACCATACGGGACTTCGTGAAAGAATCCAAAGAAACAGGACAGACTTATGCATTAATGGTAAAAGGGGAAGAACTCGAGCCTACCATCATCCCTAAAAGACTAAGGCCCCCTGTTACATGAATTCAAAGAAATTTGGCCTGATGACCTTCCCGATGGGTTACCCCCCATGTGGGATATCCAACACCATATCGACTTTGTCCCTGGGCCCAGTTTACCTAATCGTCCTAATTATCGAATGAGTCTGAATGAGTGCGAGATTCTGCAGGGACAAGTAGAGGAGTTGATCCTTAAGGGTCTTATTCGAGAAAGCATGAGTCCATGTGCTGTACCAGCTCTATTTACTCCAAAGAAAGATGAGAATTGACGCATGTGTGTTGACAGTCGAGCCATCAACAAAATCACCATAAAATACAGGTTTTCTATACCACGGTTGGACGATATGCTGGACATGCTAGAGGGTGCAAAAATATTCTCTAAATTGAACCTAAGGAGCGGTTACCATTAGATTTGAATACGGCCGGGTGATGAGTGGAAAATGGCCTTTAAGACTAAGGAAGGATTATACGAATGGATGGTCATGCCCTTCGGTCTTTCGAATGCGCCTAGCATATTTATGAGATTGATGAACCAAGTTCTGAAACCTTTCATTGGGCGGTTCGTTGTGATTTATTTCGATGATATTTTGATATACAGTCAAGACGAAACCACCCATATGGAACACCTTAAGAAGGTCCTTCAAGTGCTCATTAAAAATAAACTGTATCTCAATTTAAAAAAGTGCAGCTTCATGACTAATAGTCTATTGTTTCTGAGTTTTGTCGTAACATTCACGGACATTCGGGTGGATGAGGAAAAGGTGAAGGCAATCAGAGAATGGCTGGTTCCCACAAATATTCATGAAGTGCGAAGTTTTCATGGACTGGTGACATTCTATAGTCGGTTCGTGAAAAATTTCAGTACCATTGTGTCACCAATCATAGATTGCATGAAGAAAGGGCAGTTTCAGTGGACTGATGAAGCCGACAGGAGCTTTGCTGAAATCAAGTGCAGATTATCCACGATCCCGGTTCTTGTACTTCCCAACTTCGACAAACTGTTTGAAGTCGAATGTGATGCCTCATATGTCGGAATTGGGGGAGTTGTCTCAAGAAGGTAGGCCGGTAGCCTTCTACAGTGAGAAACTTAGCGATGCACGCAAGAAGTGGTCTACATATGAGATCGAGTTATACGCGGTGGTCCAGGCACTGTGACACTGGCGACATTATTTGATTCAAAGGGAATTCATACTTTACACGGACTATCAAGCGCTCAAATTCATTAATAGTCAAGCTAACATTAACCGTGTGTATGCTAGATGGATCTTGTTTTTGCAGGAATTCACGTTCGTACTAAAACATAAGTTAGGGCAACAGAATAAAGTAGCTGATGCACTGAGTCGCCGTGCAACTTTGTTAGTCATTATGAGCAATGAGGTTGTCGGGTTTGAGTGTCTCAAAGACATATATGCTGATGACGACGACTTCAATGACGCATGGGTTAGATGCCAAGAAGGTCACCCCGGCGACTTACATATGCAAGACGGGTTCCTTTTTAAGGAAAATCGACTGTGCATCTCGAACAGTTCGCTAAGGGAATAGATAATCCAAGAGCTACATGAAGGTGGCTTCAGTGGACACTTTGGGCGAGATAAGACGCGAGCTCTTGTAGAAGAACGGTATTACTGGTCGCAATTGGTACGTGATATGGGAAAGACAGTCCAACATTGTTATATCTGTCACACCTTCAAGGGGCAATCTCATAATACTGGCCTCTACACCCCGTTACTCGTGCCTGACGGCCTTTGGGAGGATTTATCTATGGACTTCGTGCTTGGTCTCCTACAAATACAACGCAGCATGGATTCGGTGTTTGTGGTAGTAGATCGTTTCTCCAAGATGACGAACTTTCTTCCATGCAAGAAGCTCTCGATGCAACACACGTGGCGAATTTATTCTTCACAGAAATTGTGTTGCTACACGGGGTTTCCAAGATTATTACTTATGATCGTGACACGAAGTTCATAAGCCACTTTTGGTGGACTTTGTGGACTCGATTCGATACACAACTTCAGTTTAGCAGCGCCTACCACCCACAGACTGACGGTCAAACTGAGATTGTAAATCGCACGTTGGGAAACCTTCTTCGATGCATTTCAGGAGAAAAACCGAAGCAATGGGATTTGACTTTGTCTCAAGCGGAGTTTGCATTCAATAACACGGTGAACCGCTCGACAGGAAAATTCCCGTTCTAGGTTATTTACGTTCAAGTACCTCGCCATACACTAGACTTGGTCCTTCTGCCCAAGCTCTCAGGCATGAGCATTGCAGCAGAACATATGGATGACAAGATCAGGAGCATTCATGATGAGGTACAAACCAAGCTACATGCCTCGAACGAAAAGTACAAGGAGCAAGCGGACAAGCATCGGTGACAAAAAGTGTTCGAAGTGGGCGACCAAGTAATGGTTCATCTGCACAGAGAACGATTTTCGACCGGAACGTACAGCAAGTTGAAGAATAAAAAGATTGGACCGGTACCAATCATCCGAAAGATCAATGACAACGCTTATGTTGTTGATCTTCCAGATGACATGGTGATCTCACGGACTTTCAACGTCGCGGACCTGACCGAGTATCATGAATTAGCGCAGGATGAGAACTCGAGGACAAGTTCTTTTGAAGTGGAGGGGACTGATGTAGAGCGGGTCGCGGACAGTTTCATGGCCAAGATGGATCAGAAAAGGCCCGGTCGACGACAGAAGTGATCCAGACCGTCGGACCTTAGATCGGGCATATCTCGCAATCCGGAATGAGTAACCTGACGTAAAATATATGATTTCGGGGTAGAACGAGCTACTTTAGCCAACTAACCCCGCTACGTCGGGTTGCACAGCCCAGAATTGCGAAAAACCCCTGGATCGACGGTCGTTTCCTGTTTTAATTTTGTTTTTACTATAAATAGTAAGTTTTAGTTTGATTATAACTTTTCCTCCATCGGGTTTTAGGAGTTGCACCCAACGTGAAAAGAACTTAGAATAATTAAGAGAACGGTTTGGTGAAGCAAAATAGGACACTATTTTTGGCCGAAAACCTTTCGCACTAGTAGACATCACGACCGTCTATAAATAGTAAGTTTACTATTTATAGTAAGTTGCGATTTCCAGGAGCTTTAATTGTAGTTTGATTCTGATTTCTTTCCCATTGCTTGGTACCCCTATTTAAAGGGTTGTGAACTCGTTTTTAATAATTCATTAATCAATTTTGAATTTATTAGAATTTATTTCTATTTTCTGCTTTCTTTCCTCGTGGATTCGAGAAGTCTCTGTGAGGAGTCCAGAGAAGTTCCGTGGATTCGGAATAGTTATCCTCTTTAGGAAGACGGTGCTCGACCTCACGTCCTCCCCTGCGTCAATTCCTTAGCCCAAGAATCATATTGATCCACTGATCAGGTTGGCCATAGTTTGTAAAACAATTGTACGGCTCTGAAACTTAGCTAAAGTTTTCTAATTCATCTGCCTGTTTCTGATATTGGGGGCTCACATGGTGAGTGGACCAGATTTATTTTCAGTAAAGCATGTACAAGATTGGACCAACCTGATGTATGGATTGGGTCTCACAGTTATATGACATGCTGGGACATGTGGGCATGTACACGAGCTTTATTGCACATGCGTGTTGTATGCATATATGGCTATGCATTTCCCAATATTTTAAACATGTTGAGAAGTGTACTTGCTGTCCATCTTCTAAATATATCCATTTGCAGTTCCTAATATAATGTGTTAGACATGAAAAAGACATTCATGCAGATAGGATTAAGAATCCTCTGTGGCACCCATTATATAGGCCTTCGCCAGGTGGGCCCAGGCCCAAATATGTGACTGGTATGTTCATCAGATGGGACACGCATTTATGATTGAAACGGACGTTTAAAACAAATTGACTCATTGACCAATGGTCCACATTCATTCATACAAATGGGGCCCACCTAAATAAACAGACTGACCTGATCTTTTCACATTGCATGTTCAAAATGGGTCCTGCCTGATGAAAGGCCTGGATCTCCCACATGTGCCCTGCTTGAACTGTTCCGGGGAAAAGGTGTGGGTATCCTTATTGGGGCTCTGGATATATTCAGTCACCATGCCTTTAACTGGTTCAGTTTCATTGTATTAGCGCTGAGGGTACTCGGTGTTGTTTTGAATTTCACAGGCTCCGGACTCATGCATGCATGGAGCCTTACATAATTGCTACTCATAGGCAGCTTAGCTCAATGCATCCAATTTATAAGCTGCTGCATCCGCACATGCGCTACACATTGGAAATCAATGCATTGGCACGGCAGAGTTTGATAAATGGAGGGGGGATCATTGAGGCTTGTTTCAGCCCAGGCAAGTACTCTATGGAGGTGAGTTCGGCAGCATACAAGAGCATGTGGCGGTTTGACATGGAGGCGCTACCAGCGGATCTGCTTCGGAGGTAGAGTTCTATATGTTCAGAACCCCATCTATCTGTTTCCTTATTACCCGTTGATTGCTACTTTTGCATGTTTGTTTGTTTGCACATGGATTGATACTTGCTTAAGACTTCAGTAATCAGACACTCTCAAACATCTAAATTTGGAATTCATGCATAGTTTCAGTTAGTCATGAATCTGATTTTTTTGATTTTCTTGTGGATGGTTGAAAGATGAAGCTGCTGATTTTTCTGACTTGTTTTACCTTATTAGGATGCAATGCAAGTTAGCTATATTTAGGGGGGGTGGGGGTTGGGGTGGGTGAGGGATCAATCTGGATCGAGGCCACAAAGAAATTTCACTTATTGGGTGATCCTAGCCATCTTATTAATAGTTTGCAAAATGGATGATCTGGATAAGTTAAAAATTGAAATGATTCAATCGTGAAAATGGGTAGTCCATCTGGTCCCATCATGGATTCCATGACCCTCAAGAATCTGTTTGATTGGATGATCTTGACCCCCCTACATGTGTCTTGGAAACATACGGTTACAGAAGGGCCTTTTGCAGATGAGCTGTATCATCTGATCAGTGTGATTCTGGCCTGGTCTTCCATTAAGAGAGGGTTGGACTTGACGTTCAGATTGATGTTTTGGAATTTCCATGTGTTGGATGCAGCTTGCAGCATAATAGGCTGCAAACCAGTTGTACAGGTTCATTCACTAATCTGACTGTCATTAAGACACGGGAAATTCTAGTATTGATGCAAACATCATGGAAGTTCTGTAGAGCTGAAAGTTAGGGTTGGAGAAAACCTCCTCCCCCTTTCTCTTATTTATAAATATAAAATTAGTAAAGGGCTTGAAGGACCACTGAAAGGATACACTATAGCACCCCCCTCAAGCTGGAGCATGGACATCTACCATGCCTAGCTTGGAAATAAGACCAGAAAGTTGTGACCTTGCAGCTTCATTCGTAAAGATATCAGCCAATCGATCTTTAGAAGAATGGTGGGGTGTGCAAATGACACTACTAGGCAGTTTCTTTCGGACACAGTGACAATCAACTTCACCTTTCAAAAAAAGAAGTGATAATCAACTTTGATATGTTTAGTTCTCTCATGGAAGACTAGATTAGATGCATTATGGATTGCCGCTTGATTGTCACAAAATGACGGAATAGGAGAAGTGAAGACAACACCTAGCTTAGACAGCGAAGATCGTAGCCTAACTACTTAACTAGTAGCATGTCCCATAAGAGCGAGTGGCGACGGATTGCTTCATGCTGTTCTAGGAGATTAAGTTACACCAACAAGGGTGCAGAAACCAGTGATGGAGCGCTTATCAACTTTGGATCAAGCAAAGTCTGCATAACAATAGTCACATATCTCAAGATGGCCATGATTAGCATAAATAGTTTCTTTTCCTAGAGTGGTATAATGGAGAATACGATAGACAACATCAAGATAATTGGCACATGGTGTCTGTATAAACTGATTGACTACGAATGCAATGTCCAAATGAGTAATCAATAGGTAAATAAGCTTCCCAACTAGCCTCTACACTGAGTAGGGTCTGCAAGTGGAGTGGACTCCATGGAAAACAACCAATGATTCACATCAATGGGGGTATTGACAATGTACGCTCTATGCATGTTGGTAGAACTAAAGAGGTCCAAGGTGTATTTCCATTGAGAGAATGTCCTGAGTGCAATGTGCAACTCTGATCCCAAGAAAATACCACAACGACCCAAGATCTTTAATTTCGAAATGACGGGCTAAAATTTTTTAACGAAAGAGATCTCCTCAAGACTATTACTAGTCACCATAATGTCATCCACATTAATGGCTGAAATAGTCATAGATGGCTCATGTTACTTGATAAAGATGGAATGGTCAGAAGCACACCTCTGTAATCTAATTTAAAGAACTATGGATCTGAAGTGCTCAAACCAAGCACATAGTGATTGCTTGAGACAAAAAAGTGCCTTTAGCAGCGAAACACTTTTCCTTTTGAGCCACTAGGATGAAATCCAGGAGGTAGATGCATGTGTATTTCTTCACGAACATCTCCAATCAGGAAGGAATTCTTCACGTCGAGCTGATGAAGAGGCATTGCCTATGAGCAATATGGAGAGGGCATATGAAAATTGTAGGGTGGCGGAGTGCCACATGATTCTAATGTAGTAGGGCATATGAAAATTGTAGGGTGGTAGAGTGCCATAATTGGTATCTTCCTTGGAATCCTAAACTCTCCTTATAAATAGATTATAGATCCTATCCTAGAAGGGAGAGGCCTTAGTGCAAAGAGCCTTAGATCCCCTCCTCAGTTTGGAGAGAGAGAGAAAGAGAGGGAGATCATCCTCTCCCTCGATCCTGTCATCACAAGTGTGTAATGTGTGGGGTCCACTTGCGTGGACGGCATGGTTAGGCCTAGCCCTGCTTTGGTGTTGACCTAATTAGCTCTCAACTGTCCTTTGGGATAGATAAGGGAGTGACTTCTTAGTTTGAAAGATTGACGGTGACAAGATCATTTATTTGTGTTTTCAATCAGGTATATCTTATCCATTGATCATAGATTTTGTATTTTGAAACCCGAGATTATCAAGCTGGGATCCATTAAGCTTAATCTAAAATCTGATTGTTTTAAAATTTTTTAACTTCTGATATGTTTTTGGAAAATCCAACAATGGCAAGCATGTCTTTGGTAATTAGGATTGTTGAATTGTTAGCCAAAACTTGGATGGGCTATAGGCGAAAAAGCACAGTGATTGGACAACTATGGCAATCCAATTGTTGCTAGATTCGCCCTTTGATTGTGGACATTTTCTCTGTTTTGAGTGAATGGTCCCTTTTTCGAACAACTGAACGGATGTCTACAACAATCCCCCTTTTTTCTCAAGGATATAGCCCATCCACATGGTGGGCCACTGAATCAACGCTCATGATCACCCTAGATAAGGGCCATGTGCATGTGGCATAGCATTCTTTATAGTGTATTGTTCATTTGAATTTGATGCTCCCCATTGCTGCTCTCTATTCTCTCAGGTTCATCATCGCATGTTGATCAATTGTCATGGTACCTGGAAAGATGGTTAAGATTTATTTTTGTATGGCCTTGACATTAGCTACAAGATTAAGGAAATGTTTGGATGCACTATTAAATTGAATTGCAATTAAGCCAAAACTGTCCATTGATTTACTTAGCCAACCCCCTATTTTGAAATAGCACTAAACGTTTTAATTTCCTCATAGTTCATCTTGTGGGATGGTTCCAAATTGCAATTGTGTTCCTCTTCAGGTTGGACTATGACATGAATACTAGCACCCCTTCTATTTTCATTTCCTCTTTATTAAACTGAATTTTGCAATTCAATTCACTTGCATCCAACCGCTCCCTAAATCTGCATTTCTTTTTCAATATCTGATACCACAAGGATGACGAATTGGATAATTATTTTCAGGGGCATGGCTGTGGAAGACCCATCTATGCCATGTGGTATAAGACTCATGATTGAGGACTACCCTTACGCTGCAGACGGGCTTCTCATATGGTCCGCCATAAATGATTGGGTGGAAGAGTATGTTGCCCATTTCTATTCAGACGCTAAATGCGTTACGTCAGATTTCGAGCTTCAAGCATGGTGGGCCGAGATTAAAAACAAGGGACATTATGACAAGCGAAATGAACCATGGTGGCCTGAGCTGAAAACCAAGGAGGACCTGTCGCGCATACTCAAGATTATGATCTGGGTTGCATCGGGCCAGCATGCAGCCATAAACTTTGGCCAGTATCCCTTTGGAGGGTATGTTCCGAATCGCCCCGCTATCATGAGGAAGTTCCTCCCGGAGGAAGATGAGCCCGGCTATGAGAAATTCCTTTTGAATCCTCAACAAACTTTCCTATCATGCCTACCGACGCAGCTTCAAGCTACCAAGGTGATGGCAATTCAGGACACGTTATCAACTCATTCCCCGGATGAGGAGTACTTGGGTCAGATGCACCAGTCACGCCCACATTGGATCAACGATCAGAAAATCCAAAGCTCATTCAAGAAGTTCTCAGATAGATTAGTCGAAATAGATGAAATAATACACGGGCGGAATAAAGATAATCGTCTGAAGAACAGAAGTGGAGCTGGCGTTCCTCCGTATGAGCTGCTTCTCCCTACATCAGGCCCAGGTGTAACAGGCCGTGGGATTCCGAACAGCATTTCTATCTGATGTGCCACGGGTATGTTAATAGTAAGTGTTATCATAGTAGTTAATACCGCAGATCGATACTATCTTTCTTAGTAGGCCTGATGCATGCTTTCTGATATGTATTGCTTTTAGTTGTGGTTGCTGCATGCATTGTGCTTCTATTGTAATTTTCATGTATGTTTGTCTAGCTTATGTCCCAACTCAGGATTCCAGCATGTATTGCCTTGCAATGGCCGTATGATGAGATTTTTGGATGATTTGAGCAGACCATGTTCTCCTAAACGATGATCCTGACCTTAGATTTTGGGAATGTGGGCCATTGAAAATTCATTTCGATGTTCTAAGTTCATCTAAATATAGTGATGATCAGACTCATCTGATCAGCACAACTTTCTTATTATGCCACGTAAAAGATGGAATACAGAACATGGACAGTTCAACCGTTTCGGGACCATCTAATCATATGAGCCCAGTGAGTCAACACATGCTGGGATACTGAGTTGCGGCCGAGGCAAAATGAACTTGTATTTCATCCTGGGTTATGTTCATTATAATTATTTAGGTCCTGATGTAAGTCTGATAAACAAGTTTATTATGTCGTAATGTGGATTGGAATTAGGAAGCTCTTTAGTTCTTATCCAAGGTCATGATCTTGTGGCTTTCCTGACCTTGATTGATCTGGGCTGTTGGTTGGGTGAACCCCAGCTTGTATTGTTCATGGAACAAAATCTAGTCCAATCGAGTGATCCCAACCATCCAATCAAGAACATTTGAATATCAGGTAAGAGTATATGGATAGACGTCCACATGCCACCAATTGGGTGGTTAGGGTCTTTGAGTTAGCCATGGGTAATCCAAGGTGGGGCCCAGGTGCACGCAACGCCAGATCATTCCTCGAACTCAACTTACAAGGTGACAGAGGGAGCTGATATTTATGTATGCTGTTCTCGATACACACCTCGTGCTTGGATATTGTAACAGTGGTGAGCCTGTATGCATTATAATTTAAAAACTTGACTAGAGCAGATTTAACCAGGACTGGGAAAAACTGTCTGGACTCTGTCAAAACTCGAGAATGACACATCTTGACTCAAAAAACAAAAACATCAGGCAACATTTGACCAAGCACAGCTCGACATTATCTCTATTATTTATATATATTTTAAAATATTAAATATTAGTGAAACATTATTATTATTTTGGGGGTTTAGCAATGCCTACCTGTTTGGTTTTCTAATTTCCTATGAAATGTAAAGTGAACGAGTCATTATTATCATTTTCAGGTATTTGTTTAAATAAGAATTATATCTGGTAAATCCAGATTCAAATACAATTATAAAGGAAGCTAACATTTTAAATCTACCATTTTTAGAGTGTTTTCTGTGTGAAAGAAACAATAGCTAACATTTTAAATCTACCATTTTTAAGAGTGTTTTCTGTGTGAAAGAAACAATGCAGCAAAATTATCATTGCAGTCAAATGTGGCCGCACAAGTACCAGAGTAAATAATCATTAGCCATTTACAGCCATTTGTCCTTGTAATTGAAAAACAAAGCAGGCCCTAACCTTTTGAATGCGCAGATCCCTGACTGTGGGGTCCACACCACAGGAAGCAGCGTTGATTAACCATTAAACACTTTTTGTGGGCCACACAAGTTTTGGATCAAGATGATATTTGTGTGGTAATGGGTTCATGTACCCATTGTGGTGAAAAACCTTAGAGGTGCCAGCTGATCATAAGATCATCCAAACCATAAATTCACCCATTCATTCATGTGTTATTCATGTCCTAAGAAGATAGTGGATTTCTTGTTGGATTATGCATACTTCGAGGACCTTGATGAAGAAATTCATTTATACTCACTTTCAATGGCTATGCAAAAGCCTCTTAAGGAGATCCAAAATATAATCAACTAGGGCCTCTCCATCTTCGCATCTTTAAGTCATGAGGATTTTGATGGAGCTAGTGCACCCACAAGCCTATTCAAGTCTAAGCATGATGGGTCTTTCAATCTTGATGTTTGTAAGCAGTCCATGCCAATGTAAGTGACTAAAGGTTCAATTTTAGAGATCATCCATGGCTCACTTACATACTCATGTGGGGTAGGGAATGGGGTAATTTGATACCAAGTCAGCTCTCGATGGGTGGAAACCATCCATCATGACACCAGACCGGTTCCTTCACACTAGATCACCATCCAATGATAACATAGGTATGCTTTGAAAACTGTATAGTCATGGTTAGGGAAGTTGATCAATAGAATATAATTTCTCCCTTACCTACCTAGCTCTCGTGTCCAATCTCTAGTGCCCAAGAACATTAGTGGTGATGCCCTAAAATCCATGCAAACATGTTATATAAGAGTTAATTAAGAATAATGAAATGCATCATGCCAATCAATTGAGGTCTAATATCATTGATTTTCAAGGGCACAATTCCAATAGAGCAACCTCGAGGATGGTTTCCACCTGAGTGGATGTGTATGTTTCTTATAATGATATATTAGATACCAAGTTAGTTATGTTGATCATATTGTAACATTGTCGGTTTGGCATATGATATTCTAATTAGTTCTATAATGATTAAGTATAATATATTCACAATAGATTTACTCTCTTATAGATCAAAATTGATGTTCTTAAATAAATTGTGGTTATGGAGTGATCGAGTCATGATCACAAAAGATAACCAGGCATGATAAGGTGTGTGATGACTATGGAAATGAAGGCACATGGCCGAGTATGTTAGCCATTAAGAGTTACCATTAGAGAGACAATATAGACTTAAGAGAGGTTCAATGTAACTCTTTAATTATCTAACTAAGAATTCTTGTTTGACATGTGTGTAATGGATTTGAGCCTAAATTAGTTTTAGGGCAAGTGGGATATTGTTGTTGCGTCCTAGAAAAAATCAATGTGCACCCTGATCCACTAGGCATGTAAATGTGATAGATTTAATATCAACGGTTGATATTGATGACCATAGGTTCTATTGGACAATGTGTTGCGCAGCACGCCAACAACGCAGTGAACTGAGATCCAATCTCAAGTCTCACCCACAAATGATAAATAAGAAGAAATATAAACTAGAAACAGATCAAAGCAATCCAAACAAACCACAAGACAAGAAATACGTAGAAAATACCCCAAACTAGGGTAAAAAACACGGATGAAAACTTCCAGTATAAAGAATAATGAATATTACAAGGCAATATACTAACCTCTCCCTTGGAAATAAAGAGAAAACTCTTTGCCCACACCTTAAAATAACTACCTAATATTCACCCTTTAACCCTATAATAGCCCTAGGGACACCTATTTATAGTTTAGGCAACTTTCCTTTCGCACCCTTGTGAAAGGCGACTCAAAAATTCGCAGTCCGCATCAAATTCGAAAACGAATCTGTGTAACCACGACCGGTCGAGCAGATCACACGATCGGTCGAGAGGACCCTATGACCGGTTGTGCTAGGGCCACGACCGGTCGAGCACTTTAGAACTTAAAATTGATGCTCGCTGGACTTTGAGTCGAGCCAGTCCACGACTAGTCATGACCAGTCGAGTGGGCTCCACGACCGGTCGAGCAGGGGCCACGACCGGTCATGCGTGGCCCCAGATGTGGCTCTACTTCTCAACAATCTCCCACTCGGAGACATCGCCATAAACCTTTGTCTTCTTCATTCAGAGTGCACCACCTCCCCATCTTCAAGCTCGAAGACTAATTAAAGTTGAACAGAACTTCGGCTTCTCCCGTGTGACCGACTTGGTTAGCATATTCGCAGGATTCTCACTTGTATAAATCTTCTCCAGAGCAATCGATCCATCTTCCAGTAATGAACGTATGAAGTGATATTTGATGGCAATATGTTTGGTCATTGAATGAAAGGTTGAATTCTTAGCCAAGTGTATTGTACTCTATTATTGTACAGCTTGCAATCTGCTTGCTTCTTACCCAACTCTTCCATAAAACCTTGCATCCACACCATCTCCTTGCACGCTTCTGTAACCGTAACATATTCTGCTTTCGTCGTACTGATAGATAATATCTTCTATAACTGAGAGACCCAACTGACTGCAGCACTACCTAGAGTAAAGACATAACCTGTAGTACTTCTTCTGCTGTCGGTATCTCCTGCTAAATCTGAATCCACGTAGCCTTGTAGCTTAATTTTCGATTCACCATAACACAACCCTACATCCTTAGTACCTACCAGGTATCTAAAGATTCACTTCATAGCTTCCCAATTTTCCTTCCCGGGGTTGTTCATGAACTTGCTAACAACTCCCATTGCTTGAGCAATGTCTGGCCTCGTGCTCACCATAACATACATGAGACTTCCAATATTTGACGCGTATGAGACTTTAGCCATGTAGTCCCGTTCCTCCTGCGTCTTTGCACCTTGCTCCTTAGATAGCTTGAAATGGTTGGCTAATGGAGTGCTAACCGGCTTAGCACCTCCCATATTGAGTTGATCAAGTACCTTGGCTATGTACTCCCCCTGTGATAAAATCAGTTTGTTGTTTTCCCTGTCACGCTTTATCCTCATACCTAGGATTTGTTTTGCAGCTCCCAAATCTATCATGACAAATTTTTTAGGCAGTTTGTCTTTTGAGATCTGAGATGTCCTTTATGATTGAACCGGCCACAAGCATATCATCAACATACAGAAGAAAGATAATGTACGACGTATTAAACTTCTTCAAATAACAACAGTGGTCTGCATGACATCTCCTAAAACCGTTTCCTGACATGAAACTGTCGAATTTCTTGCACCACTGCCTCGGGGCCTACTTCAAGCCATATAGACTATTTTTCAGTCTACACACCTTGTTCTCCTTTTCTGGTGCCACGTATCTTGTCGGCTGATGCATATATATCTCTTCTTCAAAGTCCTCATAAAGAAAGGTTATCTTAACATCTAGCTGCTCTAGATGTAAGTCCTCTGTAGCCACTGTACTCAAGACCATGCGAATCGTACACATTTTCACCACAGGTGAAAATATTTTAGTGAAATCGATACATGTCTTTTGTTGAAACCATTTCACAACCAATCTAGCCTTGTACTATTTCAAACCATCGTGCTCCTCCTTTAGTCTGTAAACCCACTTGTTATGAAGAGCTTTCTTACCCTCAGATAAAGTGACAATCTCCCGTGTATGATTATACTTAAGAGAGTCCATCTCGTCATCCATGGCCTGCTCCCACTTAACCCGTGTATCTAACTGTAATGCCTCTTCAAAACACTCTGGTTCACCATTATTTGTCAGCAGTAGATAAAGTAAGGAGGGTGAATATTAGACCATGGGTCTTCTCTCCCGAGTAGACCTCCTCACAACTGGTGTACGCGACTTTGCCTCATAATGCTCCTGTGTATGATCATCCTGTGGCGCTGTAACACCCATGTCCGGTAACTCTTCCAACTCTACGAATTCTTTTTTCTCGGCCTTATTTTCCTGCACACTGTCATTATGCATTACTTATTTATTGAAGACTATGTCCTTACTTTTGATGATTTTTCTGTTTTTTGCATCCCAAAACCCGTAGCCAAAATCATGCTGCCTGTAGCCTATAAATGTGCACCTCCTTGACTTTGCATCCAGTTTGTTTATATGCTCTGCATCAATGTGAACATATGAAGTGCAACCGAACACTCTGAGATGTGCAAAGTTTACTTCTTTCCTAGTCCACGTTTCTTCTGGTAGCCCACCATCCAATGGTGCTGAGGGACTTCAATTGATGAGATATGCGGCAGTATTCATAGTATCTGCCCAAAAAGTCTTGGGCAACCCTGTATGTAACCTCATGCTCTTGACGCGCTTAAGGATGGTCCTGTTAATGCGCTCAGCCACATCATTCTGCTGTGGTGTCTCTGGAATCGTTTTTTGATGTTCGATTTCATTTGCTGCACAATACTCCTCAAATCACAGTATTCTCCCTCATTATCAGATTTGAGACATTTTACTATTTTACCTGTCTCGTTTTCTACCATAACTTTCCACTTCTTAAATACATCAAATACATCAGATTTATGTTTTAAGAAATAGACTCACAGTTTTTTTTACTAGCATCATCAATAAAGGAAACAAAATAACGTGAGCCACCAAGAGATAATACCTGTGTCGGTCCTCACACATCAGTGTGTACAAGCTCCAACAGATGAGTCTTTGGAGCGCGTCCCGTCTTCTTGAAGCTTACCCTCTTCTTCTTGCCATACACGCAGTCATCGCAGAATTCCAAGTCAATAGACTTCAGCCCTGGTAGCTTTTCTTTTGACAATAACACTTTCATCCCTTTCTCACTCATATGTCCCAACCTCTGATGCCATAACTGCCCATTTACTCCAGTTGATGCGACTACGAGTAAATTATACGATCCTGACGTCACGTACAAGGTACTTTTTTTTTTTTTGGCCCTAGATATCACTAAGGCACCTTTTGTGATCTTCCAGAAATTACTAGTGAATGTCGTCACATATCCGGTATCGGCCAACTGCCCCACTGAGATCAAGTTACGTTTCAAACTCGGTACATGTTTGACATCCATCAATTTCAAAATCGTTCCGTCTTTCTAATTGATATGAACGTCTCCCTTTCCAACAATACTGTATGGCTCATCATCACCCAGGTAGACTCTCCTAAAGTCACCTGACACATAATCACGCAGAACTTCCTTACATGAGGTGGCATGAAATGGAGCACCGGAGTGTATAACTCAAGACTCATTCCTCGCATTAAGAGACAAGATCAACGCCTCTGTGTCACTCTCCTCAGATAGATTTACTGAATCATTCCCGCTTCGAGAGCTTCTTTCTTGTTTCCTGAGCGCCTTGCAATTACGTTTCATATGCCTCTTCTTACCGCAATACCAACACCCGTCTTTATCTTTCGGTCCCTTGGACTTCTTCTTCGACTTAGAACGTCCATGTTTATTGCCTCCTTTGTTCAACGATCTTTCTCTTCCTTCAACGTTTAGAACATTTCCTGAATTCCCTGAAACTCCTGATGCCTTTCTTTTAAATTCTTCACTGAGAATTAGACCGGCCACATTATCAAATTTCAGCTTTGTCGACTCTGAAGAATTGCTCACAACAATTACCAAATCATCCCAACTATCTGGCAAACTGGATAAAATCAATAATGCCCTGACCTCATCTTAAAAAATAATGCTAACGGATTCCAACTGGCTCGTGACTGTATTGAACTCGTTTAGATGTTTAGCCACGCTCTCATCATCTGACATTTTCATGTTGAATAACTGTTTCATAAGATGAACCTTGTTGGACGCAGAGGGTTTTTCATACATGGTGGCTAGGGCTTCCATCAATTCTTTTGTAGTTTTCATCTTAGATATGTTGAATGCGACACTCTTAGACAAAGAGAGTCGGATCGTTCCTAAAGCCTTTCTATCCAGTAAAAACCATTCATCATCTGTCATCTTTTCTGGTTTCTTCTCTTTTCCTCTTAGAGGAATATAGAGGTCCGTCTAATACAGATAATCTTCCATCTGCATCTTTCAAAAGACAAAGTTTGAACCATCAAATTTCTCAATTCTAGTTTTCTCTTCTTCTGTCATCACTCCCAATAGAACTAAACCAATAGCTTTGATACCGGTTGTTGTGCAGCATGCCAACAACGTAGTGTATCGAGATCCAATCTCAAGTCTCACTCACAAACGATAAACAAGAAGAAATATAAACTAGAAACAGATCAAAGCAATTCAAACAAACCACAAGACAAGATATACGTGGAAAAAATCCCAAACTAGGGTAAAAAACCACGGATGCAAACTTCCACTATGGAGAATAACGAAGATTACAAGACAACATACTAACCTTTCCCTTGGAAATACAGAAAAAATCATTTTCCCACACCTTAGAATAACTCCCTAATATTCACCATTTAACCTTAGAATAGCTCTAGAGACACCTATTTATAGTTTAGGCAACTTTCCTTTCACACCCTTGTGAAAGGCGACTCAAAAATTGGCAGTTTGCATCAAATTCGGACCCCACGACCGGTCGAGTAGACTGCACGACCGGTCGAGAGGACCCCACGACCGGTTGTGCCAGGGTCACGACCGGTCGAGCACCTCGGAACCCAAAATTGATGCTCGCTGGACTTTGAGTCGAGCCAGTCCACGACTGGTCACGACCGGTCGAGTGGGCTGCACGACCAGTCTAGCAGGGGCCACGACCGGTCATGCGCGGCCACAGATGTGGCTCCACTTCTCAACACAATGTGATATGCCTTGACTAATATCTAGTGTTGCCTTAAACTTATACGATACAGATTATGTGAGGAGTAATTTCTCTGATCCTTATGAACTTGTTATTGAACACATTGTTCATTGATTGGGGAGAGTTGTGGTTTATGGATCTCAATACGCTGGGAGCCATGATTGACATTGATGCTTAGGACACATGCAGACACCATTCTTTGAGATGTATGGTCATCTTGTGTGAGGGGATTGACTTGGGTTAGAATGGAAGGTCTTTACCATTGAGAGTCGACTTAACGTCGGTTGTGCCTTTGCCTTGGCCTTGCATGTGAGTGTGTGTTTCATGGATATAAGATCTTACTATTAGACTTCTGAACAATTGCATTAGAGGATTGAAGTTCAAGCCAAAAGTCTAGGGGCTCAGTAGCTTAGACTATAAAATGAGATCAAGGACCAATCCTTAGACACAAGGGCGTGTAAAGGTCGTGGATCTTGACTTGGTGGATTTGGTTCACTTTACAAGGTTTCACATAGGCCAATCAAAGTGGTTGATGTTGGGTACATTCATCAAGATTTATTGATTCTCGTATGGGCCAACATGGGTGTTACGGTTGTGCCATAGAAAATCAATGTTATTAGACTTGGATTAATAGGCATGATGCATTTATTTTTTGAGTTAATTTTTATGAAATATTTGTGTTGGTTTGAGGTATATCCTCTAATGCTCTTCAGCACTTGAGATTGGACACAATGGCTTGGTAGCCAAGTGAGAGTTGTGGTCCATAGATCTCATTACGTACCCTAGCCATGACTTAGAGGCTTTAGCATACTTGTGATGTGAATGGTCATCTCATGTGAGGGGACTAGTTTGGTGTCAGGATGGACAATCTCTACTCATTGAGGCTGACTTGGTGTCAATTTGTCTTATTCCCTGCCTCACTCAAGTGTGAAAGTGTGCAAAGGATGGTTCATTGGATTGAGTCTTTGATCACTAGCATTGGCATAAATTGCTTGTAAGTGTCAAGGCTGGAAGACTCATCATATCCAACTTTAAATAGGCTTGCAATTATACTAGCTCTATTGAAAAATCGTCATGACCTTAGGATGTGTGGATGGAGAGGCCAAGAATTAATTATGTTATAGCTCTCCTTACGAGGCTTCTACATAGGCACTAAAAGTGGGTGTAGTTGAATTTCTTTATCAGGTTCCTTGAAGTACACACTATCATACATGGGATCCACTTACTCTTCCCAGGACATGAATAAGTTGTTGATTTTAATGTCCATCAAGAATTTTAAAAGGCCAACCGACACATCTGGGGTTTCTAACTGGTAAATCGTGGTTTTTCAACTGTGAACTTTTGGTTTTAACAGTTGATTTTGAAAAAAAAATTTAAAAAAATTAAGCTTGATAGGCATCTAATGGTCGATATATATTTTGACTAATACTTTAGGTGGCATGAAAATTGCCCAGGAATGTTGACCACAGATAATGGAGGAATTAGGACGATTAAGATGCATGAATTAAGCAGGTATACGGACATATTTCATAATAGGGTACATAAATGTTCCGTAGGTTGGAGCATCATATGGTGTATATCCTCCTGAAACCCGAAATCATCCTTATAAGATCCTATTTCAAAAGGAGAGAAGGGAGAGCTTGGACATCTATACCCCCTCCCCCATAGTAGACTTCTCCACAGAGAGAGAGAGAGAGAGAGAGAGAGAGAGAGAGAGAAGAAGAAGAAGAAGAAGTGGGCCACGCCTAAGGTTTCTCATCTCCACACACCTACACTCTGAATATGGTGGTCCACTTCACAGATGGCTTAGGGTCAAATTTGGCCCCTATAAGGATTCTAACAGAAAGAGACTCTGTGTTGGGAGATCAATAGTGGTATTTGATCAACAGTTCTACCTCATGTATGAATAGATTAAAAATAGATTTTCTATTTTTTGTGAACATGGTTGGTCTTGATGGGGATCCGGTAATTATAAATTAATTCATTTTAAAAATAATTTTCTATTACATTTTAACCCTAAAAACCAACATTAGGATCCACTGGGTTTATCTAGGAATTTGTTATAGGCTAGATGTAATTAGATCAAGGGTTTATTAAGTGGTTTTACTGTATGGATACATTTAAAAGGTTTTAATCAATTTTATGAAGTTTTCAACCATTAAAGTTTTATTTTAACTGTTAAAACTATTATAATTGCACTTAATGATGACTTAATAGCCTAGATCTGGTGCTCCACTATTTGATCAGCATGGAATTTGTATATATGGCAGATAGCCGAGACAGTTAAAGGATTAGATCATGAGTTTTTGCATATGTGAAGTGGATTAATGAGCTTTTTCTACAGTAGAGTGCACCAAAGTTCATAGGGGTTTTGGAGCTCCATATTAGTGTGTATCTTTGGAACCATAATCCTTACTTTTAAGATCCTATTGTAGAGAGGAGTGCCACACTTTAGAGAGTGCTTGGATGTCACTCCCTTGGGTGTCACTTTAGTGGAAAGAGAGAGTATCATCTCATCTTCCATTCTTCTTCTCTCATCTCCTTCATGCATCTGGGTCTTCTTCACGCATGTGTGTGCTTGGCCCACTTAGCAAATGATTGGCGTCTGCCTTGGTCACTGCCAGAGGTGTAGACAATGGCATCTCTAAACTCATTCCATCTATGATAGATCAGGGAGAAATATCTTCAGTTAAAAGATCTACATTGAAAACTTCATAACAAAAAATCGTCTACACGATTCATCACATTTAGGTAAGATCTAAATCATTCTTTTGAATTTTAATGGTTGTGAAGACAAGGTTATCACCACAGGGATCTTAGAGAATTATTTAATTGAATGGATCTTCTGCTGCATTAGAACTCGAAAATTCAACACTTGGCACGTAACATCGTGGTGATCCCTGGGCCTGTTTGGGCGGTGAGATTAGAAGGGATTAGGTGGGAGATTCATCTGGTTCTGCGCCAATTCCACTCCATGTTTGGGAAGAATGGAAAAGCTTGGAATTACATTAAATGGAATTGCATTGGGTCCCATGCCAATTTCACTCAATGTTATCAAGTTGTGTAGGTCCCACCATGATGTGTGGGCTATATCCACACGGTCCACCCATTTATCGAGATTATTTTAGAGCATGGGCCAAAAAATCTAAAGCTCAAGTGGACCCCACCATAAAAAGCAACGGGGATTGAATACTTACTGTTGAAAACTTCTTTGGGGCCACATAAGTTTTGGATCTACCTCATTTTTAGGCCCATGCCATAAAATGAGGTTACAAAACAAATTAGTTTTCACGCATAATCATGTGCAATATGAGGGAGTATGGAAATTAGTACAAATCAGTAATCAGTTCCAATTCCCATTGTACACCTTAGTACCATGAGAGACGAGTAGTTTTTATAACAAAACCATGAGAGACATGAGTTGCATTCATAACAAAGTTTTCCTACAAATATGAGACTAAGCTTACTTATCAATTATAATAAAACCCTAGTTCCCATTCTCTTATTAGAGTAATCCTAAAAGAGGAAACAACTTCTCTATCTTCTTCCTCTAGTTTCCTAAGGTAGAGAGTGATTTAGTCAATTCATTTGAAAATCCTAGAATATCTAGTATTGTCCTCCGTACTAGATTTCGAGATTTGTGATTATGCATTTCATATAAAATTAATTATGCATTTATAAAACTAATAAAAAAAATATTATTTGTGGGTATTTCTTCTTCAGGCTTATGTTTTCACCAATAAACATCTTTTAATGTTCCGAGGATACCAATCCTCGGTTATCATAATTTCATGGTAGTTAAACTACCATAATTTCATAATGGAAAATTTTCTTAAGATAAGCTGACCTGACTGACGTGTCTCATTTGGATTCGAGTCATGGTCAGCATGAATGGCCCACCACCTCTCTTTTTCCTTTTCAAAGGTTCTGATGTTTTTCATCAGTGCCAAGTGGGGCATTGTCATGTTCTTCCTATTCTAACGAGATAATCACACATCATTAAAATATGAAAGGGGTAGGGTTTATTTACAGAAAGAGTGGTTTGAAGTTTAATGCATTAGATCCGGTGGACCACAAAAATACGAAAGTAAACAAAATCATAGGAGACGTGTTAAAAGAGTGATAAACAGTTACAGCGTTTGATGTCATGCTGATGGCAAGTGATGTGGAGCGGTCGCAGACACTTTCATAGCAAAGATACACCAGAGAAGGTCCGATCGAGGCAGAAATGATCGGATTGTCGGAACCCTAAAACAGTTTATATCTCGCAAATCCGGATGAGTTTTTCTACATATTATATATGATTTTGGGTAGGAGAAGCTACTTAAGCCAACTAACCCTACTATGCTGGGTTGCCTACGCCGGATTTGCAAAATTTCATCAATTAATGGTCAAAAGTCTCATTTATTTTCATTTTTACTATAAATAGTGTTGATGCAGAAATCTTAACTCATCTTCGAGTACATGTACACAAAGACAAAGGAGACTCTGGCTGCAGTAGGGGACCCTCCGATGCCTAAGATAGGGAATATGGATTTATGAGTAGTAGGGTTTTTGTACGTAGAGTTGTGTGTACCTTTCACCATTAGAGGTATTCTTATTTATAGTTGAAGATGGGTGGTGGTGTAGAGGGAAATCTCCCTATTTAGTAGGGGCAGTTGTAGAGGGAATCGTATCCTGAGCATATCGTAAATACCTTCCGATATCTTCGGCTTAGATCTCGGGCAGATTTATGTTGTACTTATGTCTCGAGATTCTCGGCTAAGATCTCGGGTAGGTCTCTTCAATAAGACTTGAATAGTTGGAACCAGTAGAAATACGTAATAGGAGGCCGAGGTGACTTATATAGCCATTCTAAGGAGTAATCTTTTGACCTGGATTCTTTAGTGAGCCATGGTCGAGTTTTCCCTTAGTATTGAGTAGATTACTGACCTACCCTTGGTAGTCGTGTCCAAGCACTGAGTTGAGCTCATTTCCTTAGTAGAATATGGACGAAATTGGGGGGGGGGGGGGTTTCTCGCCTCGTGCAGAGTCGTACCTTGGAAGCCCTTACTAAGAGATGTTCCGAGCAGCAACTCGAAAATGGATGAGACCTTGGAAAGACTCGACATCTAATGGAAGTGGAGATACTTCATCTTATGATGGCTGAGCTTGAGAGGTAGGCCGTTTCCTTAGCAGTGTATTATTGCATTCTGGCCGTTGAGGAGCTCCTTGGTCGTGACTGGCGTTGGCTGATCACACGACGAGCACAAGGTCCGAGATGACTCCTTCTCCTTGACCAGTCTATTTTTACCCATAACAAATAGTAAGTTTTAGTTAAAATATAACTTTTGATCCTTCGAGCTATAGAAGTCGTGCCAACATGAAAAGGGCTCAGAAAAGTTAAGCGAATAATGTGGTTGGGCCAAATCGGACACTATTTTAGGCAAAAACCATGAAGTCTATTAGGAATAGAGGTTGTCTATAAATAGTAAGTTTATTATTTATGGTGTTATATTTTTAGGGTGTTTGAGTCTAAAACTCCATCATAGGTTTGTGTTCATTATTTAAAGAGAGTTGTAATTTCATTTATTTTAATAATCAATCAAGCTATTTTGAATTTATTAGAAATTATTTCTACTGTTATCCTTTGTCGATTCAAGGAAGCTCTGTGAGAAGTTGAGACCTCCGTGGATTTAGAGTAAATATCCCCTAAGGAAGATGGTGATTGACCTCATCACATCTCTCCTTGCGTCAAGTGGTATCAGAGTGAGGATTCCCATCAGGCCGATGACAACTAACGACGGAATGGACCAAAATCCTATGGGCAATGATCCAATGTTAGTTATCTATCGAAAAGAATGAAAACTTTAGACCGAGAGATTTAGTTGACTATGCAAGGGCTACAGGAAATCCTCGACCGTATTGTCAATGCGTTAATTTCACCCCGAGCCCAAGGCGATACTCAGCAGCCCGTGATCGCTGTATGGCACAACCCCTATTTTCGTAGAGCGTTTCCAGAGGTAGATCGTAGGGACATCCCACATGAGTCGAGCTCTAGCGACGAGGATGTCGGTGGCGTCATTGCCCGACAGTTGATCCATATAGACGATAAACTAGATCGTGTTGAAAGAGACTATCGAGGTAAGACTGAACTTCCTAGTTTTATTGACTTATTACGTATATAAGAATTCCTTGATTGGTTAGCTAAAGTAGAGTGGTATTTTGATTATATGGTCGTACTGGAACATAAGAAAGTGAAGTTGGTTGCGTTCAAATTGAAATTCGGTGCTTTTACATGGTGGGAGCAATTACAACTCTCACGTGCCTGACATAACAAGACACCCATTTGATCATGTGCGGATGAGACACCTTCTTCGATCATGATTCATCCCCTGTGTTTACGAGCATGTGTTCTTCCAGCAATACCAAAATTACTGGCATGAGAATCAAACCGTCATAGATTACTCCGAAGAATTCCAGTAGTTGGTAACATGGAAGGATTTGTCGGATACCGAATCACAAAAGGTAGCACAGTTCATAGGCGGCTTATAACCGACAATTCAGGAATGAGTTCAGATGCACTCGATCGAGACTGTGGATGAAGTGATTTAGTTGACAGATAGAGCTTAAACGCAGCTTGCAAGAGTCCCTATTTGGCTTTATCCTTCGACTTGGCCCCCCATGACAAGTCTCACGCAGGATTCAACACTGGACAAAGGAAAAGAAGCAATAAGAGTGAGTCCTCAACCTTCTATAATAACAAACCGTGACATGGGGAATAGTCCATCTAGGCCTCAACGCGTAGTGCTCACAATAGTGGGTCCAAGCAGGATTCTAAATTCTTATGGTCAACTAAGGCCAAGTAATTGTTACCGTTATGGCTAACTAGGCTACTTATCAAACACTTGCCCTCAACGGTCCGCAACCCACTTAGCCACTAACGAATGAGGCATTGAAAGTGAGGTAGCGGAAGAAGGCCCTGGATTTGATGAGGATGAACAAGTTATTAAAGAAAGAGCTGGTGACGAAGAATAGTTGGCCAAGGATCATGGTGAATCCTTGGTCGTGAGGCGGTTATTGTAAATTTTAAAGAGGTGCACCCACAGTGGCACAATATATTCCATGCGCGGTGTACCATCAATGACATGGTCCGTGATATAATCATAGACAATAGTAGTAGGGAGAACTCAAAAGTGATGGTGGACAAATTGTGACTATTTATGACAAGGCATCCTTCCCCTTACTAGATTGGCTAGGTGAAAAGGGTGAACGAGATGAAGGTAACTGAACAATGCACGGTTTCATTTTCAATTGATAGGAATTATAAAGATCGAGTACTTTGTGACATGGTTGACATGAAAACATGTCATATGTTGCTCGGTCAATCATGATAATCGGATCATGATACAACCCATTGAGGACGAGATAATTTTTAGATCCTCGTCAAGGATGGTCGAAAGACGATCCTTGACCCTATGACACCAGAGAACCACCTCAAAGCTCTTAAAGGGGGGGGGGGGTTCAGGATTTCATGGAGGAATCTAAGGAAACCAGTGAGGTATATACCATGGTGGTAAAAGGGAGATGAATCAGAGCCCTTAGACATTCCTCCAAGTTATATGACCATTGCCAAATGAATTCAAAGAAATATGGCTTAAAGAGTTACCCGATGGATTGCCCCTCGTATGAGACATCCAACATCACATAGACCTTTTCCCTAGGGCTAGCTTGCCCAACCACCCTCACTATAGGATGAGTCCAAAAGAGTGTAAGATACTTCAGGGGTAGGTGGATGAATTGATTTGTAAGGGTTTTTTGAGTGAGAGCATGAGCCCATGCGTCGTGCCAACTTTATTAACGGTGAAGAAAGATGAGAGATGATGCATTTGTGTTGACGATTGGGCAATTAACAAGATTATCATTAAATATCAGTTCCCAATACCGTGGTTAGACGATATGCTTGACTGCTAGAAGTTGCCAATGTGTTCTCTAAAGTAGATTTGAGGAGTGGGTACCATCAGATTCATATCTGACCCCGACTATGAGTAGAAAATGACATTCAAGACCAAGGGTTGTATGAGTAGTTGTTCATGCCCTTCGGTTTATCGAACCTGTCGAGCACTTTCATGCATATGATGAATTAAGTGTTGAAGTTATTCATTGCCCAGTTTGTGATAATATATTTTGATGATATCCTCATATATAGCTGGGGTGACACGAAGCACATATAACATCTCATGCAGGTGCTACAGGTCTTGGTAGTTAACAAGTTGTACTTTAACTTGAAGAAGTGTATTTTTTAGCGTACAACTTATTGTTCTTAGGATTTGTTATGACGTCCATAGGCATCCGAGTGGACGATGAAAATGTGCGACTCATCAGGGAATGACCAATTCCGACGAACATTCATGAAGTGAGGAGTTTCCATAGGTTAACGACATTCTTTCATCAATTCATGTGAAATTTTAGTACTATAGACACATCCATTACATATTACACGCAAAAAGTCCCGTTTCAGTGGACCGATGAGGCTGACAAGAGATTTACTAAAGTCAAGCATGAATTGTCCACAACGCTAGTCGTGGTTCTTCATAGTTTCGACAAGTTGTTTGAGGTTGAGTGTGATGCCTCATATGTCAGAATTAGAGGAGTCTTATTACAAGAAGGCAGGCTGGTAGCCTTCTATACCGAGAAGCTTAACAAAGCCCAAAAGAAATGGTCGACTTATGAGCTTGAACTATATACTGTAGTTCAAGCGATGCGATATTGGTGACAATATCTGGTTCAGAGAGAGTTTGTTCTATGCATTGACCATCAAGCCTTAAAGTTTATTAATAATCATGTTAACGTGAATCGTGTGCATGTTAGATGGGTCACATTTTTATAGGAATTCACATTCATTCTGAAGCATAAGTCATTGTAGCATAACAAGATGGCTAATGCACTTAGCTGCCATTCATCACTATCTGTTACAATGAATAATGAGGTGGTTAGCTTCGACTGTCTTAAGGAGATGTGTGTGGAGGATGAGGACTTCAAGGATACATAGATGAGATGATAAGAGGGTCATCTCAATGACCTACATATGCAAGACGGTTTCTTATTCAAAGGGAATCAACTGTGCATCCCCCGAAGTTCTCTGAGGTAACATATTATACAAGAGTTACATGGAAGTGACCTTGGTTGGACACTTTAGGTGAGATAAGACATGGGATATTGTTGAGAAATGGTATTACTGGCCATAATTGGTACGTAACGTGGGTATAACAGTGCAACACTGTCGTGTTTGTCATACCTCCAAGGGTGGTATCAGAATACGGACCTCTATACCCCATTACCTGTGTCTGATGGCCCTTAGGAGGACTTATTTATGGACTTCGTATTTAGTCTCTCATGAACACAATGCGGCAAAAATTCAATGTTCGTAGTAGTAGATCGTTTCTGAAAGATGCAACACACATGGTGAATCTATTCTTTAGAGAGGTTGTGCGGCTACACGGGGTTCCCAATACCATTACTTCTAATCGTGACGTGAAGTTCATTAGCTACTTTTAACAGACTTTATGGAATCTGTTCGGTACGTGACTTCAGTTTAGTAGTGCCTACCACTTGTAAACCTCCTCTGGTGTATTTCAGGTGATAAACCAAAGCAGTGGGATTTAGCCTTGTATCAAGCAGAGTTTGCATTCAATAATATGGTGAACTGCTTGATAAGAAAGTCTCGTTCCATATTATTTATGGTCGAGTGCCCTGCCACACACTTAACTTGGTCCATTTGCTCAAGCTCTCGGGCATGAGCATTATGATAGAACATATGGTAGACTGAATCATGGGCATTCATGCTATTTTTGCTAGATTTCATTAGGTCGGGTGTGAGGCCCGTATCATAGACCGTACCGTTCCGTAGGCTTCTGTGGTCCTCCCGGTCGAATTTCGGCAACCTGCGACTTGTAATCAATAGTTGCGCGTGATCGTGAGTCGTGTCTCGTATATCAGAGTCAGCTCGACCCGAGACTTGTACCCTTGCGAGCACGCCGTCACTGCGGTTTCAATGCCTTATTTCGCGCGCCAAGGTGATACTTAGGCCAGGAGATGTGGGCTCGCACTCAGTTCGAGGAAAATACCACACATTTGCAATCCCGAAGGAATCTCTACGACACGTCACATCAATCCATCAATCAAGTACAAGCAACCCAACTCATCCCTCTCTTACACAACTTTACCTAATGTCAACTCTCTCCCTTACACAAGTACACCCACCCATCACTCACCATCCCTCTCTCCCATCATCTCTCTCTCCATTTTCAAGCAACCTCATGAAAGCAATCTGAAAAGGCCAATCTATATGTCTAGGGGGGGGGGGTCAATAATTAAGTATTGAGAGGTTGATACAAATGATGTTCTAAAGACAACCTTACACCATAAAAACTAAGGGTTTATAGCAGGACAACCTTACTAGAATGATGAGTATCAAATTCTCAAACTGAAGAGGAAAATAAAAGAAAATAGCAAGAATTGAAATCTACACTATTAAAACATTCCCACAATGCTTGAAATATAAATATTACAACATTCACATCCATACATACATCCCACAATTTTGAATGATAAAAGATAGGAAAAATAAATCACACATCTACAAAACACAAAGAGTTATAGTGGTTCGCCTGTGTGTTCACCAACTATTAAACAATAGCCACACAACTTGCTATTCCACTCTTAATATCCTCACACAAGGTATATTAGTGTTCACTAATCAAATAGGTTTTTCTCAGGTTCACCTAAAACCTTTACAATCGTGTCTTTTAGTGGGCTTACACAATTAAAAAAAACCCCACTTCTGAGTTTTCTGGCTCTCCTCAGATAACTAATAGATTGAGATTTTTCTGGCTTAATCTCAAATAAAACCAAAAGAAGGAAATTTATAATAATGTAAAATACCTAGATTTCTCCTTTTGTTGCAGCCTGGAAGAACCAAGTCAGAGTTGAAGTTTGAATATAGAAGTTCAATGTCCACACTCACTTTGAAATGGTTCTAGGTTCTAGATTGATTTTAAATTTAACCAGTTGGGCTAACTTTATTTGATTTTAATTCCAAGAAGAAGGAATACAACAATTCCTCTTTCAAAATAGATTGGAATATAGAAACAAAATCAAATTGACAAAGCTAATAAAAGAGAATATTAAATATGCACAATGTAGCTTAAAAAGAAACTAACTTATCTCTCAGAGTGATGCCTTGATTTTACTTGAATTGAGTTATCAAACTTTGAAATTTGTCGTCTATTTATAGTTGCAGAAATCATGTCTACGACTGGTCGTGTGGCCACCACGACGGGTCGTAAGACGAACTGCATTTTAAAATTTTAAGCGCGATCGGATGAAACCGTTTCACGACTGGTCATAGGCACTTCACGACCGGTCGTGAGTCCTCCACGACTGGTCATGACTTGCCCACGACTAGTCATGAGAAACCAGAATTCATTACTGGAGTTTGAGTCATAGCCACTGGACTGGTCGTGAACGAGTAGTGTACTGTTCACACGACCGGTCAAGCAGTCTCCAGGACTAGTCGTAGCTCAACAAAAAAATTTCAAAATTTTGCAACAACTTAGAACTGGTCGTGAAATTTCTTGGACTGATCGAGCCAGTGATAGGACTAGTCGAAGAACAGACCAAACACTTATATAATGATTTAATTTGAATTATGTATTCAAAATGACCTACCCTAAGGTCAATCTAAGGTTATTCATACCTGAGACATGAAGTATGAACATTGAACATTCTTTTCTTCAGATGATTAGTGATATTTGAAGTTCATGAAGCTTGAGATCTTGACACATGATGAAGCTTGAACTTGAGTTCTTTGGAACCTTGAACTTGTAGTTCTTGAGTTGTACTACACCTTGAGTCTTGAACAAGATCTCGTCTTTCAATGTGGTTCTGAAAACTCTGAAGCTTACAGAAGAGAACAACTTACTTGATCTTGTATTTCTTGAAGTAGATCATTGTACTTGAAGCATTGTCCTACTTGAAGCATTGTCCTTGTGCATGAGATGCATGCATTGCCTTGAACATATATATCATCGTACTACAAAAGACACAGATTGAAGTTTTGACACAACAAATTTTGACAATCAAGGAGCACGAAACCATAGCACTTACAATCTCCAAACTTTGTCAAATTTGTGACAAAACATACTCAATAAAACTAAGAGAAGCATCTCAATAAAGAGTCATGCACTAGTTATCATCAACTAGCACACATCATCATGAAGTAGGCAAAATACCTCCTTACATACTCCCCCTGAGTAGCACACATATATCCATAAAAATAATGCTACTACCCTGCAATCCATATCCATAAGCAAGGGGACCTATCTTGATGTATGCATTGTATCATGGAGGAGCTCATAGTGGCGGATCTCCTCCCATCATCACTGTTTTATCTCTCTCTCTCTCTCTGTTATTGATGATGATGATGATTGTATGGCCCACTTGATCTAGACCATCCATTTGTTGGGGCCCCGACCTACTGCCCTGGATTTAAAAAAAAATACATATATCAGCTTGATGGTGGGAGGGCCCACTCACTTAGGAGCCACTTGATGTGCACCGTATAGCACGTGGGGCCCACCTTGGTAATGTGTTGTACTTAGCACGTGTTGATATCCAAGACCAGGCCGTCCAGTATGCTGGACGTTGGTCATTAGAATATATATATATATATATATATATATATATATATATATATATATATATATATATATGATATATTATTAATATATGTGTGTGTGTGTGTTATATGGTGGGCCCTACGTGGGACCCACCGTGATATATGTGACTGCCCAGCAGCGAGGCCCCACACGTGTGGACTCCACCGTGATGTGTGAGTCGTGGGACCCACTTCGGATGTCGTCTACATCCATCTGCCCAACCGTGTAGGCCTGCTAGGTGTATGGGCCATCCACACCGTCAATATTTTGAGACAGTAGGGACCCCACCCTTAGCCACTGTACTGCATCAGCAAGTTCTGTGGGTCCCACCGCTGTATACGTCAGCAAATTCTATGAGCCCCCTTGATATATATATGTTATATCACTCCGTCCATCCATATGGCGTGGCCCACCCCACGTGTGGGTGGTACCCACCTTAATGTAATTATTATATCTACATCGTCCAGCAGATTGCTGGACGGTGGCCGCACCTTGATGTATTCATTTCATCCACACCGTCCTTTGGATTGGGATGGTGGGTCCCACCCTGGTTATGTGTATTGTATATGCACCGTCCATCCATTTTGACGTGGCCCACCTTAATGTATTTTTTATATCTTCATCGTCCAGCCATTTGATGAGCCTGCCTTAAGGCTTGAGACAAAAATGAGGCAGATCGGTTATGTCAGGTGGACCACACTGCCGAAACCGTGGAGATTGAACGTCCACCATTGAAACCCTTTTTTGGTCACAGAAGTTTTGGATCAGTATGATATTGTTTTTCCATTCAACTCGGGTCTTTGTGACCGTATGATCTGATTGGACGGAAATTAAAATGGTGGGCCCCGCGAATTTAAACGGTGAAAATCAGTATCTCCACTGTTATTGTGGTATGGCCCAGATGATCTTTCTATGGGATTTATTTTTCGTAATGCTTTAAAATGACCTTTAATTAATGTGTGGGCCCTACCTTGATGTGATGTATGTTGGGCCCATTTGAGAGCCCCTTTATGATATATTTGAGGCCCACATGATGCGGCCCGATTTGATGTATTTATGGCCCACATGATGCAGCCCGATTTGATGTATTTGAGGCCCACATGATGCGGCCCGACTTGTTGTATATGAGGCCCATTAGTGCGGTCCATTGTGATATATTTCTGGCCCGTGTGAAGAGGCCCATTGTAACGTATTTCCGGCCCATTTGGTAAGGCCCATTGAGATGTATTTGGGGCTCATGGGTTGAGGCCCATTGTGATGTACTGAGGCCCATGGGTCGTGGCTCATTGAGATGCATTAATGGCCCATGTGCAGGGCCCACTTGTTATGTATTTAAGGCCCATGGAAGTAGCCCAATGTGATGTATTTATGGCCCTTGTGCCAAGGCCCATGGTGATGTATATGTGGCGTACGAGTGAGGCCCAATGTAATTATGGCCCATAGTGATGTATATTGGGCCATTGTGTGAGGTCATGGGTCCACTATACGTTTGGCTCTATGTGGGCCACTCCTTGGGAGCAATGTTGATTAAATGGCCACATTGATGGGCAACGATTATTTAATATCCACATTGTAACCTTCCCTTAGGCCTTGTTTGACCGATTCCGTTTATCGAGGCCGATTCCGATTATCAAGACCGATTTCGATTGTCGAGGCCGATTTGATTGTCGAGGTTGATTTTGATTGTCGAGGCCGATTCTGATTGTCGAGACCGATTTTGATTGTCGAGGTCGATTATATAGGCCAATTATCGAGGCTGATTTCGATTGTCGAGGCTGATTGCCGAGACCCATATGATGTATATGCGGCCCGTAGTTGAGGCCCATTGTGATGTGTATTTGGCCTGTGTTTGAGGCCCAATGTGATGTATATGCGGCTCGTGTTTAAGGCCCAATGTGATGTATATGCGGCCCGTATTTGAGACCCACTGTGATATGTATTCAACCCGTGTTTAAGGCCTAATATGATGTATATGAGGCCTATGTGATGAGGCCCATTGTGGTGCATTTGAGGACCAGGCGATGGAGCCCATTGTGATGTATATTAGGTCCATGTGAGAGGCTCATTGTGATGTATATTAAGCTCTAAAGTGAGGCCCATGGTGTTGTATATTAGGCTTTTGTGTGAGGCCACAGGTCCACTATATGTTAGGCTCTATGTGGGCCATTCCTTGGAGGCAATGTTGGTTAAATGTTCACATTGTCGAGGCTGATTGTCGATGCCGGTTATTAATACCGATTATGAGTATGTGACAACATAGCATTATGATACATGCTCATACGCATCATTTGCATGTTTATTATGAGATGTGATTAACCATTGCATATGCCATAACACATATGGTTTATGAGACTCCCTTATAGGTGGAGTTATCCCATACGAGCGCACAGTATGCGCATGATTGATGCATGATTGGACTACATGACTCATGCATCTTGCATTGTGTGATTGTGATTACTGTACGCCCTAGTGACATCAGGACTGTGACCTCCACAGACATGTCGTGGATGGCCAGATAGGACACCGAAAATGTTTGGTTTGAGCATCTGGGTACTTTGAATGTCCGTGGGTGAAAGTCCCTAAACCTTCGAGGCCAGAAGACACCCCAACGTCTAGACCGAATGGATACATGAGCACCCGAGTGCTTAATATCAGTAGGCTGTGTCTCTCACTGTGTCGTGGTCAGTTGGGAGGAGGTGTAGCTTTATTCGCCCGAGTGATAGGGTTGTAAGCTAGGCTGAGTTTGATTAGCTCCCAAATGGGTCCACTATCGATGAGCCAGGTAGGCATTGGTATACTACTGGTAGGCGGGTAGTGAGGTCTTTTCCACTCGCTGGGCTACGCGGTCAATAGGGGTGGTAGCCAGCTTGGAGTGTACTAGACCCCGGTGATAATCTCAGAGATGTATGGTAATGATATGTGTACTTATTGAGCAGGAGTTGCATACTCATTTATTCATTCATTCACTATCCAATCAGGCTGGTGGTGCGCAACTATTCGTTACATGTATCTTCGCAATGGTTAGGATTTCGGTTGGGGCACACGACTAACCTGAGATCAGGAGTTTACCACATTTAGTCTGACGATCTAAATTTAGGTATGGGACTGGTTTGGATACGATCCAAATTTAGGTATGGGACTGGTTTGGATAGAAGTCCCTTGTGATGGGCCCTGTAGCCTGTGATACCATATACTATCATCCTGACTTTACACTCCAGCTTGATTATTTCATTCGCATCGCATATTGCATTACATCCACAAGTATATGACATTTTGGGTTGCTAGATTTCTGCACTTATATGGCTTAGACGGACTTAGTAGGATTTACATATTGCATTGTATTCTCGGCATTTGATATTTGACTCTCTATGACTCCTCATTTGCATAGCTGATTTGTGTTGTGTACTTTGGTATTGTATGATTTATAGACTTGCAGTATTTCTGCTTACTCTAATATCGTATGATTCATGATCTCGCTAGTATTTTCGACATTGTATGATTATGACATTGTATTTGTGTGCTTGACACTTATCTTGCGCACACACTTTCACCACCCTCCAAGCTTTCTATAAGCTTATGCACGATAGATGCATACAGGTGGATTTAGGTTGCAGTAGCATTGAGCTTGGAGCGTGCAGCGGTCTTCTGAAGCTTTGATTTTCGACATATGTATTTCCCTTTCAGCATTGTATTCAAATGATTATATTAGTGGATATGTGATGATGATGTTGTCTTTGTGATTTGGGTAAACTTGTGATTATGCTGGTTATGAAATAAATGTACGTTAAAAATCCTCCTTGTAGGATCCCATGATTGGAATCTGGCGTATGGACGTTGGAAGCTGAGAATGGGGTACTACAGAGGCTGTCGGCACCGGATTCGGCGATCGAAAATTTTGTGAGTTCGGTTTCCGAGTTTAGGGCGTGATATCGGGTTTCCCAACCAACCCATTAGATCGGGTTTCCTACACCGGATTTGCTAGATTTCATTAGATCTACGGTCAAAAGTCCCATTTATTTTTGTTTTGACTATAAATAGTAAATTTTAGTTCGAGTATAACTTTTGATCTTTTGAGTTGTAGAAGTCATGCCCAACATGAAAAGGGCTTCAAAAAGTTAGGAGAATAATGTGGTTGGGCCAAATTGGACACTTACTATTTTTGGCTAAAAACCATGAAGTCTAGTAGGAATAGAGGTTGTCTATAAATATTAAATCTATTGTTTGTAGTAAGTAATGTTTTTAAGGCGTTTGAGTCTAAAACTCCATCTTAGGTTTGAGTTCCTTATTTAAAGAGTTTTAGTTTCATTTATTTTTTTATTATCATCAATCAAGTTATTTCGAATTTATTAGAATTTATTTTTATTTTTATCTCTCTTGGATTCAAGGAAGCTCTGTGAGGAGTCCAGAGAGCTCCGCGTATTCGAAGTAGATATCCCCTAAGAAAGACGGTGATCAATCTCATCACGTCCCTCCCTCCGTCAATAAAACGTGTTAAAAGAATAATAAACAGTTAGCTTTTGGTATTATACAAGTGGCTAATGGAAAATAAGCAAATCATGGGAAATGTATTAAAAGAATACTAAACAATTGTAGCTTTCAATGGTACAAGTGGCAGATGGCTTCATGGATGGCTATGATCCAAAGAAATTGGTGGAAAGGCTCAAATTAGGGCAAGAATGGCTAAACAATGCACTATAGCCTTGGTATCTATTTTGAGAAAAGCTATCAACGAGCTCATATGTTGGCTAATTGATGTAGAGCAGGTTACGGATAATTTCATGGCCAAGATGGACCAGAAAAGGCCCGATCAGAGACGGAGATGATTCGGACCATTGGAACATAAAATAGACGTATATCGCAAATCGGAATAAGCTATCGGACGTACCATATATGATTTCGGGGTCAGACAAGTTACTTTAGCCACTTAACCTGCTATGTCGGGTTGCCCACGCCAAATTTGCGAAATACCATCAGATTGACGGTCGAATTCCCGTTTTAATTTCGTTTTTACTATTTATAGTAACTTTTAGTTTGATTATAACTCTTCATACATTGGGCTTTAGGAGTTGTGCCCAACATGAAAAGTGCTTAGAATAATTAGGAGAACAACGTGGTGAAGCCAGATAGGAAACTTACTATTTTTGACTGAAAACCATGTGCACTACTAGGAATCACGACCATCTATAAATAGAAAGTTTACTATTTATTGGAAGTCGCAAATTCTAGGAGTTTTAGTTGTATTTTAATTTCGAAACTTCTTCCATGGCTTAGTATCCTTATCTAAAGAGATGTAAACTCATTTATTTAGATATCAATCAAATTACAATTTTTATAAAATTTATTTATATTTTGCTTGCTTTTTTTTTTTTTTTTTTCCTCGTGGATTCTAGAAGTCTTTGTGAGGAGTCCAGAGAAGTTCCGTAGATTCGTTACAGTTATCCCCCCTCCCCCCGGAGGAAGACGGTGCTCGACCTCATGTCCTTCCCTGCGTTTGTTTGTTGTACATCCTAGTCGAAAATTTTTCCTTGCGTAGATGGACCATAACTTAATCTCACACCTCGAACACCTTTTGTCACCGATGCTTGCCGACTTGCTTCTTGTACTTGTCGTTCGACTCGTGTAACTTGGCTTCGACCTCTACATGAATGCCCATGATCCTATTTGCCATGTGTTTCACTGCAACACTCATGCCTGGGAGCTTGGGCAAAGGGACCAAGTCAAGTGTGTGGCGAGGCACTAGGCCGTAAATAACTTGGAACAAAGACTTCCCTGTCGAGCGATTTACCATGTTGGTGAATGCAAACTCTGCTTGAGACAAGGCTAAATCCCACTGCTTCGGCTTTTCTACTGAAATACATTGAAGGAGGTTCCCCAATGTGTGATTCACAACTTCAGTTTGCCCATCGGTCTGTGGATGGTAGGCACTATTGAACTGAAGTCATGTATCGAATTAGTTCCACAAAGTTCACCAGAAGTGGCTAATGAACTTCGTATTACGGTCAGAAGTGATAGTCTTAGGGACCCCATGTAGCCACAAGACCTCTCTGAAGAATAAATTCGTCATGTGCATCGCGTCAAGGGTCTTCTTGCACGAGATGAAGTGTGTCATTTTCGAGAAACGATGTACCACCACGAACACCGAATCCATGCCACGCCGTGTTCATGAGAGACCCAACACGAAGTCCATTGATAGGTCTTCCCAAGGGCTGCTAGGTACATGTAACTGTGTGTAGAGGCCCATATTCTGAGAATGTCCCTTGGAGACTTGGAAAACATGATAGCGTTGCACTGCTCTACCCACATCACGTACTAACAGTGGCTAGTAGTACCGTTCTTCAATAAGAGCTCTCATCTTATCCTGTCAAGGCGTCCACTAAGGCTACCTCCATGTAGCTCTTAGATGATCTGCTCCCTCAACGAACTTCTAGGGATGCACAATCTATTCCCTTTGAAAAAGAACCGGTCTTACATATGTAAGTCACCGGGGTGACCTTCTTGGTATCTAACTCATGTGTCCTTAAAGTCGCCGTCAGCGACATATATGTCCTTGAGGCGGTCGAACCTAACAACCTCACTGCTCATAATGACTAACAAAGTTGTATGGCGACTCAGTGCATCGACTACTTTGTTTTGCTGCCCAGACTCATGTTTCAGCACAAACATGAACATGATTAACATTAGCTTGTCTATTAATGAATTTGAAAGCTTGATGGTCTATGTAAAGAATTGATTCCCTTTGAATCAAGTAATGTAGCCAATGTCGTAGTGCTTAGACCAATGCGTACAATTCGATTTCATATGTAGACCACTTTTTGCATGCATCACTAAGCTTTTCACTTTAGAAGATTATCGACTTACTTTCTTGAGACAAAACTCCTCCAATTTCGACATATAAGGCATCACATTTGACTTCAAATAGTTTGTTGAAGTTAAGAAGTACAAGAACTGGGATTGTGGACAACTTATGCTTAATTTCAACAAAGCTCCTATCAGCTTCATCAGTCCACTGAAACTGTCAATTCTTCATGCAATCTGTGATTGGTGACACAATAGTATTAAAATTCTTCATAAACTGAGGATAGATTGTTGCAAGTTCGTGAAAACTTCGTAGCTCGTGAATGTTTGTTGGAACCGGCCATTCCCTGATTGCCTTCACCTTTTCCTCATCCACCCGAATGCCCGTGGATGCCATGAAAAAGCCCCAAAACAATAGGTTATCGGTTATGAAGTTGCATTTTTAAAAAATTGAGATACAGTTTATAGTTAGTGAGTATTTGAAGGACCTTCTTAAGGCGTTCCATATGGGTGGCTTCATCTTGACTGTATATTAAAATATCATCGAAATAAACCACAACGAACCGCCCAATGAATGGCTTCAAAACTTAGTTCATCAACTTCATAAATGTGCTAGGCGCATTCGAAAAATCGAAGGGCATGGACATCCATTCGTACAACCCTTTCCTGGTCTTAAAGGTCATTTTCCACTCATCACTTGGCCGTATTCGAATATGATGGTAGCCGCTTCTTAGATCCAATTTAGAGAATAATTTTGCACCCTCAAGTATGTCTAACATATTGTCCAGTCGTGGTATGGGAAACCTGTATTTTATGATGATTGATGGCTGGGCTATCGACACACATGCTCCAACTTTCATCTTTCTTAGGAGTTAATAGAGTAGGTACGATACACGGGCTCATGCTTTCTCGGATAAGACCCTTACGGATCAGTTCCTTCACTTGCCCCTGCAGAATTTCTCACTCCTTCGGACTCATTTGTAGTGAGGACGATTGGGAAAGATGGACCCAGGCACATGGTCGATATGGTGTTGGATATCTCACATGGTAGGTAATCCATCGAGAACGTTATCAAGCCAACTTTTTTTGAACTCATGCAGTAAGGGTTTTAGTTCATCAGGGATGTTGGTGGGATCGAGTTCTTTTCCTTTTACAATCAATGCATGGGCTTGTCTTATTTGTTTGGATTCCTTCACGAAGTCTCGTATGGTTAAGAGAAAAGGCCTTCCACTTTAAAAGTTGTGGTCCCTCTGGATCTACAGGGGCCAATATAGTTTTCTGGTCATCCTTGACGAAAATATACACATTATCTCTCCCCTTATGAGTGGCGTCACAGTTGGATTGCCATGGTCAACCGAGTAGTATATGATATGCCTCCATGTCAACTACATCGTATACTACTTTGTCTTTATAATGTCTGCCAATTGAAAAGGATATGGTTGTTCAGTCTTCTTTGTTTCGCTGACCTTTTTTATCCAGCTGATTGTATATGGGGAGAGACGATGCTCTGTTTTCAATAGTCACCTCATGACGAGTGACTCGCCATGATCATGTTGAGCCCAACCTGTCTCATCCGCCTCATCTTCTCTGGTATGCTTCGGTTCCTGAATATCTGGATCTTTATCGGTGTTTTCGGCACTACCACCATTAGTGGCGAGGTTTGCCACCTATCACTGGGGACAAGTATTTAATAGGTGACCTAATTGGTCACAACGAAAGCAATTGTCGGGTCTTGGTTGAGCATACGGGTTTGGGATCCTGCTCGAACCAACAACAGTCGATATGTCCCTTTAGGGCTTACCTTGCCCGCTTCCTTGATCTCATTTCATGGGTGTAGGAGGTTGAGCGTGTGCTCCTATGGGCTCCTTCCCTCTAGGTTATAAATCTCTCTTGGGCGGACCTACCGCGGTGACCTTAGCTGTATGATAGGTCCGTGTGTTGGGACGTTCAAGCTATGCTTCCGCTCGGGTAGCTAACTTGATTGCGTCATTCATCGTCTAAACGGAATACATCTGGACCCGATTCTGGATCGCCATACGCAATTCACCGTTGAATCAGGTGACTTACTACGATTCAGTCTTGACCAAATCGTTACACGTTGCTAAGCGGTAGAATTCTTCCGCGTAATCTCTCACCACTTGACTACCCTGTCGACAATTCTGATATTGTTAGAATAATACCTGATCATAGTCGCTAGGGATGAATTGGGCACGTAGTAGTTGCTTCGTCGGCTTCCATGTGCAGATTAATGCTTTCAATTGCCTTGTCCGTGTGAGTTACAATTACTCCCACCAAGCGGAAGCTCCACCCTTCAACTTATAGGCCATAAGCTTGACCTTTTTTACTTCAGACATAGTCAAGGAATCGTTCAACTTCAGAAAGCTAATCGAGAAAATCCTCACTGTGTAGTTGGCCATCGAAGCTAGGAACATCGACCCTCATCTTGAATTCTCGATCTGTCTGATCTACTCGATTACGACCTTGTCTGGGATATTGGAGGACTATGTCATCGACCTCCTTATTGCTGGATCCCCTTTCCTCAGGAATGATCCTTTGGTGCACTACTGGCACCATCATGTGATTAAGGCGATTATGAGTTCTAGCAATTACTGGTGGTGGATTACCACCAGAAACACGGAGTTGCCATATGGCTTTCGTCATGCGATCGATAGAAGCTTGCAACTCTTACATGGCTTGTCGATTCTCTTGCTATGCTACTTCTATTCTTTCCAAAAGATAATGAATCCCTGTATCACCGTCCATTGGATTTTGGCCCATACCTTAATTGTTTGCAATCGACCAGAGGAGAGTCCTCGCTCTGATACCAAACTGACGTAGGGAAGGATGTGAGGTCAAGCACCCTCTTCCTCGCGGGGGGGGGGGCAATTGTTGGAATCCATGGAACTAATTTGGACTCCTCATAGAGCCTTCTCGAATTTAGGGACAATTGTTTCGAATCCATGGAACTAATTTAGACTCCTCACAGAGCCTTCTCAAATCCATGGAACTAATTTGGACTCCTCACAGAGCCTTCTCGAATCCATGAGGAAAAAAAGCAAGTAAAATAGAAATAAGTTCTATAAAATTCGTAATTTGATTGATATATAAATAAATGAGTTTACATCCCTTTAAATAGAGATATTAAGCCATGAAAGAAGTTTCAGAATTAAACTACAACTAAAACTCCTAGAATTCGCAACTTACCATAAATAGTAAACTTTACTATTTTATAGACGGTCGGGATTCCTACTAGTGCACATGGTTTTCTGCCAAAAATAGTAAGTTTCCTGTTTGGCTTCACCATGCTGTTCTCCTAATTATTCTAAGCACTTTTCATGTTGGGCGTAACTTGGGTCCGTGGAACTAATTTAGACTCCTCACAGAGACTTCTCGAATCCATGAGGAAAAAAAAGCAAGTAAAATATAAATAAATTCTATAAAATTCGTAATTTGATTAATATATAAATAAATGAGTTTACGTCCCTTTAAATAGAGATATTAAGCTATGAAAGAAGTTTCAAAATTAAACTACAACTAAAATTCCTAGAATTCGCAACTTACCATAAAAAGTAAACTTTATTATTTTATAGACGGTCGTGATTCCTACTAGTGCGCATGGTTTTCTGCAAAAAATAGTAAGTTTCCTATTTGGCTTCACCACGTTGTTTTCCTAATTATTCTAAGCACTTTTCATGTTGGGCGTAACTCCTAAAGCCCAACGGATGAAGAGTTATAATTAAACTAAAACTTACTATAAATAGTAAGAACAAAATTAAAACAGGAATTTGACCTTTGATCTGATTGTATTTAGCAAATTCGGCATGCGTACTGTTCACACCCCAAGTATAGGGTTGTGATGTAGTAATAATCTCAGTAAGATCGAGGTCGAATCCAAAGGGACTGAACCTTGTACGCAATTTGAAAGTAACTCGAATTAGAACTAGGCGAAGATGTAATCTAAATCAGGAAAATTCAAGAGGATAATGATGAAATCTTAAACTAAAACTTGTAAAATTCAAAGGTGGGAAATTAGGGTTTCAGAGGATCGACTTGTAGAGATCAGAGAGATATATGCTTTATTCAAGAACATAACTAGACTCAGAGTCCTATCTTTATCCAGATGAAAGATATAATGTTAACTATGAACTTCCTTTGATCCAGTTTTCAAGAGATGAGATGTATGAGAATTAGACTTGATTCCATCACAATACTATGTCCAGGAGACAAAGTAAACAACAGAATTTAACCAAACCACATCCAATCTGAGAGAGTTATGAACGTAGGGAAGGATTCCATCATCCATCCATGCCCATGAGACGATGATGAACAATAGGGGTCCTACGATCATGACCTCTACATATGCATAGAAAATACCTAAAGATATTGCAGATCCATTGTAATTTAAGTCACAACAAACCATTAAAAACTAAAGGCATTCCATATAATCAAACTAGAATCAAAATCAGTTCAAGTTAAACATTAATCAAAAGGCACAAACAAAAAGTCTCCCATCACACTACAAGCTTCACCTCTTAGCCCTAGCTAAGAGGTACAAAACTAAGAAAAAGAAGGAAGAACTTCTTAATGCCGGCCTGCTCCACCACGTCCGAGGATGCCAGAATCCCTCTCCACGTATCTTTCTTTCTTCTTTATAGCAGTCTGGAGGCGATGGAGTGGAGAAGTCGGTGGAGAATGCAATTCGCATCATGCGCAGCAAACCCATGTTCGACTCGCGTTCGACACAAATAGCTGACCTATTTTTGGGATCTGATCCGTTTAGTCTCCTTAAGCATGGTCGGTCCCACCTTGGGAAGAGTTTGGTCGGTCCAGATTATGGATTCGACTCTGTCCACGGTTACAGAACGACCCGGATCGTCCGGGTCTCGGACGTGCGAAACTAACGCACGTACCGATGCTATGATGCTCGGTGGGCCCCACATTAATGTTTTCTGAGAAATCCGACCCGTTCATTGGATTCCTGGTGAAAAACCAATTGGGAAGAAGTTGTTTTTATCGAGTTTTGGTGCGGTCCACTATATCAAACCAACTCGCTATTCATCCTGCATTTTTTGACAATCCATGTGTGTATGTGTGCATGGGAGAAACGGCCACCTAAGCGATGGTCACGCCCCACCTCTGGATCGAATGGACGGTCCAGATCATCAAGCTGTATGATGGGTGGGCCCCACTATTGAAAAACGGACATCGTGCGTTCGTCCACTATGGAAAATCCATTTTTTGTGAGAAATCCTCTGTCAGCGCCTGCTAACTGAGTTCTTGAATTGTGATGCATGGCTGGACCACGTGCACTGTGTACACGCGCTTCAAGCGTGGGGTCCACTGAGATGTATTCAGGAAATCTGCTCCATTTAACCTGTTTGTCATATAATTTAAAGGGTTAAGAGCAAAATTGAAGCATTTCCAGATACCAGGCAGGCCTCAAATCAGGATTTTAGGGGTTGATCTATCCGTTGGGCCACTTTCACAAGGATCCAATGGCTGAAATTTGACGTGTACAGTTAATTTATGGTCCTTAGGCCATATATGAAGTACTTTCGAGCTGAACGGATGGTGGGTACCCTGTGATCTTGTATTCTGGACAATTTTCGGGCCCGTTTAACGTGGGTGGCTTAATTTTCTTGAATATTTGGTGTGTAATTTCTTCGATATGGGTCACCTGGGGTCTGTCCCTTGCCTTGGTGACTTCAGAGCATCAAATCCACGCTTTTAGTACCCTTTTTCAGTCTACCCTTGTAAATTCACCTTGCAACACAAACACGATTAAAATAGGGCATTAAACAGTATCATATTCATAGAAGCAGGTAATAACTTGGGTCTAATATGCAATATTCGACCCTCAACACGTAACCCAGCATAGCCAGGTTGAGTGGCTAAAGTAGCTCATCTTATCGCAAAATCATATATATGGTACGTTCGATAGCTTATTCCGGTTTGCGAGATATGTCCGTTTTAAGTTTTGACGATCTGGATCATCTCCGTCTCTGATCGGGCCTTTTCTAGTCCATCTTAGCCGTGAAATTATCCATGACCCGCTCGACGTCACTAATGCTCTTGATCAGTTTTCCAAAAATAAGTCATTTTAAGAGTTAAATATAAATTTTAAGTCAAAAGTTATTATTTTTAATAAATTATATTTTCTTTATTTTTAAGGTTTTAAGAATTCGGCTGTAGTATAAACTCTTTACTTTAGTCATTTAAAGATTGTTTATGAGTTTTGGTATGATTAGACATCTTGTTATTATTTTTAGTAATTTTATTATTTCAAGAAAGTGTCGTATTTTTAATATCCTTCCTCGTAGCATATAAGCTTAAAGATAGAGTATCATCATGGTAGGAGTATCTCCAATTCTTATGGACACGACAATCAAAGACACCAATACAAAATTGACCTTAACTAAACAAGTTGATAAGAATATAATTCGAAGCCATATAGTGAAATTATATAAAAAAATTCTACCACTTATTTTCACACCAATACATGATAACCACTTATATGAAAAACCCCTGTTGGCATTCTCCATTTGACTATTAGGACTGATTCGCCTATGGTGGTAGAAGTAGACTCAATGCCCAATGACTGCAGGATGGCCTCTTCACGGGTGGAAAGTTTGCTAGAGCCAGGCAGCTGGTTTCCTATCTCTGCGAGCCAGCTGGAAACTTTAGAGATAATCTTGAATGGTGAAGGAATCTGATTATCAAATCTGGCCGCATTTCTACTCAGCCATAATTCCCAGATGATGAAGGAGCCATGCCCTGGAGGAGATGCCCTTTCGAGGATCTGATAGCTATGGAGGCCCATTGAAGAATGCGACGTTGAATCGACTGATTGTCCTATTTGGCTTCACCACGCTGTTCTCCTAATTATTCTAAGCACTTTTCATATTGGGAGTAACTCTTAAAGCCCAACGGATGAAGAGTTATAATCAAACTAAAACTTATTATAAATAATAAAAATGAAATTAAAACAGGAATTCGACCGTCGATCTGATGGTATTTGGCAAATTCAGCATGCGTAACCCGTCCTATCTGGGTTGGGTGGCTAAAGTAACTCATCCTACCTCAAAATCATATACGGTATGTCCGATAGCTTATTCCGTTTTGCAAGATATGTCCGTTTTAAGTTTTGACGGTCCGGATCATCTCCGTCTCCGATCAGGCCTTTTTCTGATCCATCTTGGCCATGAAATTATCCGCCACCCACTCTACATCACTAATACTCTCAATCAGTTTCCAAAAATAAGTCATTTTAAGAGTTAAATATGAATTTTAAATCAAAATTTATTATTTTTAATAAATTATATTTTCTTTATTTGTAAGGTTTTAAGAGTCCGGCTGTAGTATAAACTCTTTACTTCTGTCATTTAAAGATTGTTTACAAGTTTTGGTATGATTAGACATCTTGTTATTATTTTTAGTAATTTTATTATTTCAAGAAAGTGTCGTATTTTTAATATCTTTCCTTGTAGCATATAAGCTTAAAGATAAGAGTATCATAATGGTCTAGGCTGTACATCCTTCGTTTGTTCAAATGGAAAAAATCAACTTTGTTTAAAAAAAGAAAAAGAAGAAAAAAAAAAGAGTATGGTAATGGTAGGAGTATCTCCAATTCTTGTGGACACGACAATCGAAGACACCAATATAAAATTGGCCTTAAATGAACAAGTTGATACAAATATAATTCGAAGCCATATGGTGAAGGATTATATGGAAAAATTCTACCACTTATTTTTACATAATGACCTGACAGAGACTAGATCACAACAAGTAGTAAGGTTCATGGGAAGACCGGGCATGGATATACAAGATTGTGTCATGATGCAATCTGTCCGGACTTTTAATGAGGTTTTTAAGTTGGCGACCATAATAGAGATGCAGCTAAACGGATCTGTTGCAAGAAGCCAAGCGGTGAGGAGGCTCGACACTAAACCTACATAGCCATGATGCAGGCTCGAGACAAAGGGCCCATTAGGAGACGTTCTCGACCTTCCGTTGCCATGAACTGAGATTTGCAAAGTGGACAATTCAGGCAATAGGGAGGAGCACCCAACACTAGAAACACGCCTCCGAATGAGAACCGGTCCGAAGGAAGATCTCTGAGACAACAGTGAGATAAAAAAAAAAAAAATCAAAGATTTTTCTCGTCATCAGGAAACTAGTGTAAACTCCAAAGTAGAAAAATTGGTCTGTAGATCAAATTCGATAGGCCAGATCAGATGGTTAAGATGGCCTGACCGGTGTAATTTTCAATCAATGATTCATCCATAATCGAATCCTCCGCCACTAAGACTGTGGTCTAGGGACGTGAATGCTACGTGGACGGTGGATAGCTGGTCTTGGTGAACGCTACAGATTATCCCAGTGGATTATTCTAATCTATGTATGACGTTGATATTTATATATTTTTCATGTAAGAAATGTCCTGTAAGAAGCCTCGTTGAAGTATTCTAACTAAGACGTTTTCTACATTACATCCCTGGATTCCTACGTATTCTCGTTTTTCTACTGGGTTTTTAGCTATTGTTGATCTTGGGTGATGTTGCAATGATCCAAACCGTTCAAGTAATGGGCTTCAGTGTCCATGGAGTAATCCAAAAAAAAAAAAAAAAAGAAAAAATAAATAAAAAATTATAGAATATTTCAACACTTTGATCGTTTAACTCTTTTCCTTTTATATGGACCATCACCCACTACAGCAACGTCTTTATGGGCCATGATATCGGGCAATCTTAAAGCCCTTTTTTTTTTTCTTTCTTTCTGCTTCTTCTAAATTCTTTTACAGCCCATCCACACTAAGGTCCATCATAAAAATAAATAGTTTGAATCATTGCAACATGACCTCAGATCCAACGGCTATCACTGTCTCAAAGTATATTAATCAACAAGTCTGATGTAATGGAACCGACCTTTTCTAACTAAAATCTCTTGCTTGCATTCCCAAAGCAAATTAGGTATGTAGTGGCTCTAATCACATGAAATAGCGAACTTCCTACCCTTCTCGGAAGTCAATGAAGAAAGGTTCTTCCCTGGCCTCTTTGTCAAAATATCATATCCTCATTGCAAAATTCTAGAAGTCGGTTGTCAAAACGGTAGGTTATAATTAATTACACCCTCTCCACAATCCAGTAGCACTTGTAGTAGAAGTTTGGTTCTAAAACTTGCTACATGGATTCAAAACTAAGCTGAGAGTCGAGATTTTGAGATGAGTCACTGGGAAACTTAACAACACACCATTAAGTGGTTTACTGACAATATTGTTTGTATTTTATATGATTTTTTTTCTTCATATTATTTCATCGTATTTTTTGTGTGTGTGTGTATATATATATATATATATATATATATATATATATATATATATATATATATATATATATGCTGCTTTTTATTTTTATTTTTTCAAAAATTTTTATTTTTACACACGCACACACACCCCACACACTCACGCTGAACCCTTGATCGGGAGTTGAAACTCCTGGGAGTCTACCACCCGGGCAAGAGTATCCGACTGCTCAGCTGCACACTAGTTTGCACGGAACTTGTGCGAACTTTTTTGAGAACTAATCATATGTGACTCCAAAATCGGAACGGTCCATGTAAAGCAGCACCTCATGAAACTCTCAGGCCCAATATTTTACTTTGATCCAAAACTCTGGTGGGTCATGAAAAATGAAAACAGTTTACTCCCTTAATTTGCACTTCTCTTTTCTATGGCCCACCCGAATTTTCGATCAGTGTGAAAGTTTGTCCCTTAGGGTTTCATGGGATTCCGCATCACATGGACCATTCGGATTAGACGCGCACAACACGTGTACAAAGGTGCGCACGTGTGTAGGTGTGCAGGTGAGCATGCCCCTGTACACACACGCCCACTTTTAAAGATTTTTCAAATAATGATAATGTTTGAAAAGAGCCGTTATTAGTTACAAAGACAATTTTACCTATTTTGAACATAGTTTTCACTATCTTCTTCCCGTTTGCACCTAGCGGACATGAGGACAGGGTAGGGGTGTACGTCGAGTATTACATCTCATTGAGTCAAGTTGGTGAGCAATCAATGACAAAGTTACCTAGTTTTGAGTGGACATAGTTAAGTTCACTATCTTCTTCAAAAAAAATCAGCACGACTTGGCTCAAATTCAGCTTTGAATAGAGTCAAATCGAGCTTTTTGGAGTCGAGTCAAGAGAGCTAACCGAGCTAGCTTGGTTTGTGTACACCCCAGTCAGGGGGAAGGGATTAGGTGTTATCCTTATCGTGTGAGCCCTAACTCGATGAGATTTTTGTATATCCACACCGTCCAACCATTTTCCAATATTATTTTAGTATGTGATCCCAAAAATTAAGTAGATCCATATCTCAGGTGGGCTACAAAACTAGAAACCATAATGAATGACCATTAAAAGATTTTTGTGGGCTCCAAAATTTTTGGATCAAGCTGAACTTTATATTTTCCCAACATGAAGGTCTGTTTGACCTTATCAATGGGTTGGATGGAAAGGAAACGTTATGGTAGGGATTATTGTGGGGCCCTATGAAGTTTTTAATCATCAATTTCCTGCAACGCGCGTAGAAGTTTTAAATGAGGTAGATATTTGTGTTTTCCATCCACCCTTGTGGGCATTACCTATGAACGGTTAGAATATAGAGATGATGGTTGACCCATGAAGATATCAACATTGGTGTTTTTGAATTTTGGATTTGCATAGTTTTTAGGTTTACATCCTACCATGAATTGGTAAAACTTATAGACGGAGTGGGTGTCACAAGGACATGGCTTGCCTTATGAATGTTAATATGGTGGATATTTCCATCTCCCACTCTTTCTTATGTTGTGGCCCACTTAAGTTTAAGATTTGGCCAGTTTTCAGGCTCTCATCCTTCTATGAGGATGCAAAATTGATGGACTAAGTGGATGCAATAAAGATGTGTGGACCCATGAAGGTTTGAACAATGGGTGTTTCTATCCCCTAATATTTCTTTGGTTTGGCCCACATGAGTTTTGGGTTTGGGTAATTTTTTGGCTCACGTTCTACCATGAGTTGGCGAAATTGAGAGACATGGATATTACAAGGACATTTTTGTAAGCCCCATGGAGCTTTGGGTTACACGGTCTCCATGTAACATGTAACATGTGAAGATGATATGGAAGAACCTGATAAAGAAAATATGTAAGATCCATCTCTTCAAAATAGCCTTGGTAAGGTGATGTATCAATTGGATCCATCCACCTACTGGGCCCTATCATGGATGGACGGATGAACAATATACAACTATCACATGTCAGCTATTATGCCCTAAAAATTGGATACATAATGTGCACCTTTAGACCTGAGTTACGATATATGACTCATATACTAAATGTATATGAATCCACCCGTCATACGGTTATTAAGAGGTACAATTTATAGATATTTTAAATTCTCACCACATAAACATATTAACATCCAATTGTTTTCACTTATTTTATTAACACTTCATCCATAACATTTACATCCATAAAATAAATCATTAAAACCAGTTAAAGTCCACCAATTTGGGATTTTATTGAACTAAAATAATCAATCATAACTCAAAGAGGTAATACTATACGAACAATTCTTAGTTTCAACCATATAACAATGAATATCAAGAATGGAATTAACTAAACATCCTAATAAAGCAACAATATTGCATCAATCATTTAATGTAGTGATCTCATCCTATTCTTTTGAAAGAACCTCATAAATTCTTTAGTAATTGAGGTCATTTCTTTATCTTCATTTTCATCATCATCATCCTTTTCAGATTCAATTTTCTTGTGCCTATATGAAGATTTTTAGACAGTGAGCTTCTTATTATAGGGGATTTCTCTAAAGTGTAGTTCAAATGTATGTAGGAAACGTATAAGTTCTTTTACCTTCATACTATTAATATCCCTACTCTCTTCTATTGAGGTTATCTTAGAGATAAATCTATTCGGTAGGAACCTAATGATTTTTCTACATGTAAGGACCTTTAGAAATCTTTCACCTAAACTGCACATGGAGTTGCAAAGGACATATATAGTTTATAATAAAACTCCATGAAAGTTTCATGCTCATTTATCTTAATATTTTCAAATTGTGTAGTTAAGAACTGAACCTTAGATCCTTTAACTGTGCTCGTTCCCTCATGGGTGCTCTCCAAAATGCTCCATACGTATTTTTCAGTTTCACATGTACAAATTCTTTTAATTCATCCTGAGAAATGATAAAGTAAATAACATTGAAAGCTTTGACATCATAGCCATATTTATCTCTCTCATTAACACTCCATTTAGATTTATCTTTTGAAGTAGTAATAGTGACACCTTCAATCATGATTTGTTCCACTAGCATATGCCATCCTTGGTCTATATTTTTCAAACTATAAGGTCAAGGGATCTTTAAAATATCCTTATTCTAGCCTTCCAATAGGCATAGTTAGACCCAACAAAGTATGATGGTCATAAGAAACTCTCCTCATTATGACACATCATTCTAAAGCTCCTACGGATCAAGTCTAGACAATCAAGTCCTTAAATAGAAACCCTCTTTGATACCATGCGGTTATCTAATATGATACCATGATGTGGAACCTTAGAAAGTTTAGAATTATGGCCAAGCTTTAAAGGGGAAGGGGAGGCACTACACCAAAATCACGAATTTGTGACGGATTTGCAAAAAGGGCTTAGTTTAATGACGGACTTGGTTTGTCGCTAACGGAAATTGTGCATCTCTAAAATGAGAATTACGACGGATTTGGTCCATCACAAATTTGTGATGGATTTTGGCCCATTGCTAACTACCACCCAAAAAAACCTGACATAAAACATTTAGTGACGGATTTGATTTGCTTTTACGATGGTTCATGGTTTGTCGTAAATTGCCTTTTGCCCCTACTGCTTTTTTTTTTTTTTTTTTTTGTAGAATATGGTGGAAATTTGTGTTTTTATTGTAATCTAAGTATTTTTTTAATAGAATTTTAGTGTTTTAATTGTATTTATTTGTATTTAAGATAATTTTTGTATCAATTGATTGAATGCAACGATTTTTTTTGTTTTGTTTTTATATCAATTGAGTGGAAATTATTATTATTATTATTTGCTTTAAAATTGATATTTAAATGCCTTACAATATCACATGAAAAATTCCACTTGACATCCCTATATATATATATATATATATATATATATATATAAGTTGAAAAAAAAGATTTTGATATATAATTGACATTTTGAAATTTTTTTTTTGAGAAGTACGGAAAAAAATCACATTGGTCCACATTTCTGTCCTGTAGCCGTTGTTGATAAGTAGTACCACAAAGAAGTTGTTTTCTCATGGAAACTGTCAATTGTATTAATTTAACTGTAATTAATTAAAAAAAAAAAAAGTGCTCAAGTCTTCTTGACCTATACTTGGCTGTCCAAATCTGTGGTCTTTTGGGTCCACGTATGCTCCGTGATGGTAAGTTCTCAATCACTTGGGCCTTGCCTCCTATGGCCTTCTTTCTTTCCTTTTTATTTCATTTTATTAATTTCAATTTTCTATAGCTAATAAGGGGGCCAGCCTGAAAAATGGCTCCAATCTTACTCATTAATGCTATTTTTGCATGTGTAGTGGGCATGCACATTAACTATCCTTATCTCTACACCTGTCATTACTCTGGGTCATCTCCTTTGTTTTGATCAGGGTGAACTTGTGGCAGGGCGATGCATTCGATCTGGTCCCAATAAAACATGTAAGGCAAGCCTAACCATTACTTTTTGTTTTGTTTTTTTTTTTTTTACACAGTTCATCCCTCTACATATTTGGTGTTAACTGTTTTTTCTTTCCACCTCATTGCATCCATGCGAAGGCCCTGCATATCAACGGGTGTGATTTGCACATCACCCAGCCACGTCTCATGTGCAGGGAAAGCTCTCCATTTTATGATGCTTTATGCTCTACCGAATTCTCTCATCTGTAGGCATTGTTGTTGCATGTGGCACTTGCACCTCAAACAAGTTCTTGAAATTGATTACATTCATCCAAGTCCAAATCAAACTTATTTAGTGGTTTTGTTTGACTAATCTACACAGATTTCTACTATGATTTGTTTCAACTTTTCATTTGCTTATGCGTAACATAAGATACACAAATTTCTAGTATGATTTGTTTCTAGTTTTTTCTCTGCTATGAATGAAAATATTCTGATTTGAATATTAAAATAACTACGTAGTGGCTTGATCCCAAACCACTTACTATTGGATACGTAGGTAGCGATTCATATTAGACCATATCGATGCAGCCACAAATACTTGTATTCCTTTCTTGTAGTGTGGATGCAAGTATGATCAGGACTACCTGTGTGTATTCACTTCGATGTGACCCTACTAGACATTGAGATGATTTTCGAAATTGTGTCTTTGAACTTTGCTTTTTACATTTCTTAGCTAATCTTTCCTTAGCATTCAAGGATGATGGCTTCCAGAACCTGTATATGATGATGCCTGTATTTGTCTTCTATGTAGGATAACTAGAAGTACAAATCTGCTCATGCCAAATTTTGAGTTCGGTCAACAAATACCATCCTTGGAAACTGAACTTAAATATCAACGCAAAATACAATGTAAAATTTTGAAAACATTTGCATTTTACTAATGAGGACGTGTGCTTCTTTGAGCAGGTTGTTGCTGTAAAACAATTGGATAGAGCTCCAAGGAATTGGAATATATATATATATATATATATATATATATATATATATATATATATATATATATATATATATATATATATATATATATATATATATATATATATATTTGTGGAGGTTCTCATTGGAAGACCATCTTTATGGTAAGATGGCAATGCTACCACACTTCAATTTATGTTATTTACTATATATTTAGTTCAATTTACAATTCACGCCGACTGAGCATCCAAACACACCCAAAATGATATTTAATCATATTTACATTCAGGTCCAATTCCTTCCTCTTTGGTGAACCTATAAATCTTTAGTGAACTGTAAGTTTTCAAAACCTTAAACTAATCTTGATTAATTTATATTTTTATCACTTCATTTATATTTTGTTGTAGAGGAAAAAGTTGATTGGATATCTTTTATTTGTTTATAAATGTTGTTAATAGTTGATTGGATGATGAATGTATTTGCAAATGTGAATGACAATTAACAACTTTATATATGTGTGTGTGTGTGTGTGTGTGTGTGTGTGTGTGTGTGTGTGTGTGTGTGTGTGTGTGTGTGTTATCATTGGAGGATACCTTTAGGGGGATATGATATTCTTGTAGCTTATGGTATGGTGCCCCAATATTGGTTATATATTACTAGTATGTAATAGATAATATTAGGTCCAATATTGTTTGTATGTGGTTAAATATGTAGTATATATTACTAGGTTAATTACTTTAATTCTACATGGTCAGATTTCGAATTGTGTTTCTTTGGTTTACACATTTTGATGTGTTTGTGTATGTATGTTTGTTTATCTTTAATAAGTAACTTAACATTTAGAATGGTACTTGTGGCACATATGTGCTATTGTTATCTTTTTTAATTGTTTGAAAAATAATTTCCAACAAACCATGGATGGGTTCTTAGTGCCAAATTGATTAGTCCAAAATTGGTCTTTTGACACTACCAAACATCCCTTTTATGAGCTTTTTTTCCAATCCATCTATTTAAGTCCCCATCGATCTTTAGTAAATTGACTAATTTGTTTTATATATATATATATATATATATATATATATATATATATATATATATATATATATATATATATATATATATATATATATATATATATATACCATCCATCTGTTTTCTCAAATGATTTTAGGATGTGATCTCAAAAACATAAGAAGATATAAATTTCATGTGAACGTACACTAATGGAAATAATGGTGAATGACCATTATGAACTTTTTTTTGGGCCACAAAAGTTTTGGATCAAGTTGATCTCTGTATTTTCCATCCATCCAAATCTGGTTGACCTTCTCAATAGGTCGGATGAAAAATAAACATCACAGTGGGCTCCAAGAAAGTTCTAATGGTTGGCATTCAATCACCACTGTTTTATGTAGTATGATCCAACTGAGATTTGGATTTGCTTAATTTTGAGGACCACGTCCTAAAATGGACTGGAAAACCTTATGGACGATGTGGATATATGACAGATCATCAAGGTGGGTCCACGGTAAGGATAACACCTACTAAGGATAACCCTAAGTTTTTTTTTTCCAACTGAAATTGGCCATTGATTTTCCTCATGGCTATGTACTTTTGATGAAATAAGAATGTCATATACAAGCACATAGCCTTTTAATCACCAAATGACCATAAATAAACCAAACGCAAAACACATGAAGAATATCATTGGTGGCGACAACATTAAATTTTCTTGTGCCTTCAACATAGACGATCCACACCCACACCCATTACAATAAGGATGAACAATATCGTATAAAAAAAGTAACTACAAGAAATTACTGGAATCAATAACAAAGAAATCTACAAGATTACAATATCCATTCCCTAAAATTCATTCGAGCAAAAATAAAAAATAAATTCCACCATCCATTCCATCCCATTGATGTGAAGGGAAAATGGTTAAAACCAGTCTACAAACAACCAAAGGAAAGTCCAAATATGAAAGCATTAGGAACTTTCAATTCCACCGCTGGATTCATCTCAGATCAATAGTTTAAATCAGCGGATTCTTTTTTTTCTTTATTATTCAACTGAAACAGTCGATTATATTGATGGAATAAAAAATATCATACACTAGTTCATAAACTGTGCCCACTGTTACCATGCCCTCCCTCAAGAGTTTTGATGCTGCTCCACTCATGAAGTGCGTTGCTTTGAATATAGGTCCCTGGCAATGTTATTATAACAATTCATTTTTCTCATGTATACGCTCCATTGCATGAGTTAATGATCTCTCTCTCTCTCTCTCTCTCTCTCTCTCTCTCTCTCTCTCTCTCTCTCTCTCTCTCTCTCTCTCTCTCTCTCTCTCTTCTTTGTGCCAATGGATCTTCATACCGGCCTTCCTTATTACATTTATTACACAAGTGTCAAGAATCATCTCTACAACCTCTTGTTGTGCAAATTAAACATTATGCTAGCTCAAAGTACAAACACATCCATAGTTTAAGCAGAGTAGCAAATGGTCGAACTAGTTTGGGGTTAGTGGCCTAATACAAAACAGACTGACCATTATTCAAACCCCGATCAGAGTCACAGCCCATGGACCCATGATCCAATACTTACCCATCGACTAATTCGGTTTAGAATTTTCTAACACATATGGTCCCACCAGTCAACAAATCATTAGGCACTAGCTCCACTCTTTGAAAGAGGAACTTAAGAGACCCTTGACATTGGATATGCTATCTCGCACATGTAGTCCATCAACAAGTTTAGATGAAATCAAATTTCTCCTAACAGGTCCTTTACCTCTCTCTGACAAAGATGATTCTTCTAAATGCTACACTTCCAAGGACCATGTGAATTTCTTTGAAGGAGATCAACTGATTCTAAATTAGATCAAGATCCCATGCACCAAAGTGAAATGGCTCTACATGCTGCTTACTAACAGAACCAAAAAAGGGCAAAAAAAATAATAATATCTATATGGTTGGGCTTTCTAGTGTATCCTTTGCATAATATATAAGTTATTGGAAGAACTCTTTTTCCACTGCTTTCGGAGGAACTAATTCAAAACTTTTTGAGAAGTATTAATGCAACCAGTTGACCACATATGGGTATGCGCACCATTTTTGGCTTGTAACACCCCTTTTTTTTCCAATCAGGAGCCTCCATTTAGAACTGCCGGATCCTATTTTTTCAGCTTGTCGTGCCTAAAAGAGGGTCTAAATGAATGCGAACTTTGTTTTCCATAACAATCACTTCAGTACTATGTTTAAGGTCAGTTATAGCCCTAACATATTATTTCAATTGATTCTTTCATTCATTTAGGAATCAAAGATATTATATGACACTTATAAGAAACCAGCTATAAAAATTTTATTGTTCTCATTTGCAGTTAGCATCAAGTTGCAGGAAATTAAACTGTTTCTTGCCCTATTTGCAATTCAATGGTGAACTCTATCTCTTAATTACTGATGAAGGTTATGCAAATTGGCCTATTCTGGTGTGGAAAAAGTTAGATGATGTAAAACTATAAACAACTATGCTTCTATCTTCCTCTTTCACTTGAAAATATATTGGATTTACCTGGAATTATTTCTCATGCTTCTTATTTTTTTGCAGGGGTTCCTCATGAAATGAGCAATTTATTTTATTTTTTTATATCGAGATTTTCTTTTTTAGTTTGATTTTTGAACTATAATACTGCATACTTTTCAGGTCAATGGCAATTCAATGTTTATGACTAATAACTTCAAGAAATTTATGGTAAAAAGCTAAGTAAATGACTCAAATCTTGGGATTGCATTTATCACTTTATCAAATGTGTTTATATAAAACTAACGCAATGTCTCTCATGTTCAGGACTATCATGCTAGCATTCACGATGCAACATCAATGGAAGCATCTTATAGGTCTATCATTTTTACCATTTCTCTTTTGTTTCGATTATGTTATGTTCCATTTGGATGTTCGTAGAAATATTGAGAATAAAAGTATCTCCTGAATTGTATTTTAATTGTTGGGACATAATTATGATGATCATTTGTTTAGTTTGCAGGGCAAATGATATTCTTTACATTACCTTATTTAATCAGTAGCTGACCCAATTTCAGCTATTTACTATATATTTAGTTCAGTTTGCTATTTAGGCCAACTGAGCATCCAAAAACACACCCAAAACGAGTCCAATTTCATATTTAGCCCAATCTTTTAAATTTTCCGAATGGGATTCTTATTAAACAATTGTGTGATTTTTTTTAGATGACTATTAGGTGCAATAAATTCAAAGAAAAAAAAAAGCTAACGTTAACTTGTTTGTGGAAATTTTAGCGACAGACCAAATCCATCGCTAATTACTGATCAAGTCAAAAATCAATGACAGATTTGGGGTCCGTCACTTCTCCTAAGATCAGCGACGGACCGTATCCATCGCAAAATTTTATAATGACGAATAATTCGGGTGGCTGTCCATCTATTTTTGTGACTCGGCAAACAGCAACGGACCAAATTTGCCATTAATTTAGTTTTTCGACTGGTCTGGTCCGTCGCAAATTTATAATTTTGGCATAGTAGGGGGTCGAATTGGACCACTTAAAATTATTTATTTTATTCAATTAAGCAGTTCCTGTAACATATACTATAAAAATATATATACAACTATATGTGCAAAGAGTCTATGATGTGATATAGTGATTATCAAGTGTGCACATTAAATTACGTAGCATAAAATCTATTCATGCATCAATAATTAACAAATCAAATACAAGCATAATTAGATTTACATATACATAAACAATCGCAAATACAATGATGCAGTGGTTCGGCTAAATCGTTAATCCACTATCCAATGACACACTCAAACTTGAGTTTTTCGGGTTTCACTATCTCAATTGCTCCTATAGGATCACCATTAACCATTATAATAGTTTTTTTATAGGTTCACTACTAACATTTACAATGGTTTTCTATAAGATCACCACCAATATTTACGATTCTACATAAGAACCTACGTACACTCTTGCTGGAGGCTCACACAATGTGGACATTTTTTTTTTCCTTTATCATTTTCTTATGACTCTTTTTCATCCTTTACAAGCTTGTCTTCCGGGGACCTACCATCACCTCCTTCGACTGCATTTTCCATGCCATTAACTTCTCCAGTGCATGAGCACCACTAACAACTTCTACTACCTTAAAAATGAGTGGTTTTTTTTTTTTTGCTTTGATGACCACATTTTTTAGCAATGGAAGCCATTGATAGGTGGAGAGACATTTTAAATAGATTATATTATTATTATTATTATTATTATTATTATTATTATTTTACAGAATAACATTTTTTTAGAAATGAAAGCCACTTTTGATTGTGAATAGAGAGGGATGGCCATAATTATTGTTGTGGAGAGAAGTGATTGTTGGAAGGAATGTAAGGTGGAGATGGATAGTTGTAGTTGTCATGTGAAATGTAATGAAGAAGATAGAATTTGGATTTTATAATATATATAGCTTTAGAAGACAATGAACATATATCATTTGTTAAGGGTCGAGGTTGAGTTAAGCCAATAGTTGTAGTAGCTATTGGTATTTATTGCCACGGATATCATTCGTAGCTATTGGTGTCTATTGCTACGGATAATATCCGTAGCTATTGGTGTCTATTGCTATGTACAGTATCCGTAGCTAATGGTATCTATTGCTACGGATATCGTCCGTAGCTAGACCTTTAGCTACACCACCAATTGCGACGGAGTATATCCGTAGCAAAAGGGAGGGTTGCTACGGTTTTTGGCCGTAGCCTTTGCCCGTTTTTATTGGAGTGATTGAATCTACTTTGTCTATTGGATTCAAATTTTAATTTAAATCCATAGGCCAAAGAATGCGTTATATCCAAAAATTATGTGGCCCCTAAGAAATTTCCAATAGTAGGTTTTTAATCTCACTGCTTTCTGTGGTGTGGTCCACTCAAGCCTTTGATATACCTCATTTTTGGGCTCATGCCCTAAAATGATCTTTCAAAATGGATGCACAGTGTGGATGAAATATATACATAATAGTGGGCCCCATATGACCATCCACCTTTAGCGAGGTCCTACTACCCAATCAACGTCATGCCCCGTCACATTGACACGCACTACAAGAAAGTGGGCCATTGCCGACACTTTTTTCGCTGATGACCAGCACCAACTACCAGCAAAGGTAAGAATCATTAATTGGCGCTTCAAGTGGCCGCTGACGATCCAATGGTGTTACGGGAACTCTTTGTAGCGCTAATTAAGCAGCTGCTAGCAAGGGTGCGGAAAAAGCTTTTTTAAAAAACAGAACCCAGCGCCCTCCACCCCCATTCCCTCTCTCTCACTCCCAGCGCCCTCCGCCACCCTTCCCTTTCCCTCCCACCCTCCCTCTCTCTCTCTCTCAGCGCCCTGTTCCCTTATTCCGTTTCCTCTCTCTCTCTCTCTCTACAACTTGGAGAAGATCTAGTTTGGATTTCCTTTTGCCTTTCCCACTTCACTAGTTTTTAGGGTTTGGAATATGGCTTGGAGCAAATCTAGTTGAGGTCGAAGCATTTGGTGGAGGGTTTCTTGTAGAAATTGCATTTTGTGAGAAGTCCCATTTTTGGATTTTTTAGGCGTTTGGAGTTAGATTTAATTGGCATTGAAGTTCAAATTCCAGACGTGTTGAAGAAAGCGGAAGAGGAGTTCGATTTCCAGATGTGTGGGGGCCTAATTTTATCATGTGAGTTGATTCTGAAATCCCTAATTGGATTTTGAGATTTCCAATTCCTGATATGGGAATTCTAAAATCCTCAATTACCATATTTGGGAATCAAAATCCCCAATTGTCGATTTTGGAATCGAAATCTGAAATCCCTAGTTCTAATTTCAGGATCGAAATCCAAAATCCCTAATTTTCTAATTCGGGAATCAAAATTCAAAATCCCTAAATTTCTGATTTGGGGATCATAAATCGAAATCCCTAAATTTTTGATTTGGGGATCATAATCCGAAATCCCTAATTTTCTGATTTGGTGATCGAAATCCGAAATCCCTAATTTTCTGATTTGGGTAAATAAATTCAGAGTCTAATATTGTATTCTGACAATATTATTCTCATGTTTTTCTTTTTTTTTTTTTTTTTTTTTTTTTTTTTGGGTATTTATTTCCTTTCTTCAGGGACTTGCATTACCAGGTGAGATACTGTTCCAAGTATACATTTCATAAAGAAATTATGTAATATCTTTTGCCTTTTTGAAATCTAGCACATCATAGTTTTGAGCGTATGGTTGTGGGTATAGATGTATAGTGTTTTTTTTTTTTAATCATTAATCTTTCTGAAATTTCTTCAAAATGCCATGTGCATCTTTCATATATGAAGAACTTGAATTGATATTGTACTCTATGATCATCCTACTTTTCTGAAATTATGGAACGTTTGTACTGTATTGATTGCCCTCTTGATTATATTGGTGTGGTCGTCTCTTGCTTTAAACTGGGTTCTTGCATGCTCATAAGCTTTCATGGATTTGATACTACTAGTTGTCAGTGTAGCAGTTCACTCAGTGATCTTTATTTGGGTGATAGTAGAATTTTTCATGGAGTGGAAGAGATGTTTGGATAATGAAGAAATAAAACATGAAACAGTTAATAGAAAATCTATGGTTCTAAGTGAGGTTGTTGTTCTTTATAATTTTTTAATCTCTATTTCCTATTTGGGTTTTCTTGTTTTTGAGACATTGCGAGCAGATTCAAGTTTTGTCGAGTTTCATCGACTTTTCTTTTTTCAAGTTTTATGAGTTTTGACTAGCCAAGTGGACTGAATCTTAAACAAGTCTCGACTGAATTGTGACTAAATTGATTTTTTCCCTTCCTTTTTTCAAGTCTTGGTTAAATCTAAAATTTTCTTAATGAAATCATGTGGAAGTTTTCAGAATGCTGGAAGTAGGAACATGTGGTTCCATTGTGTTTCATGATAACTAAAAGTCATCTTTCTTTCTTTCTTTCGGATATAAATTCATGTGTAACTTTTTTTTACAAGTTTGTAATCATCTTTTACCATAAGATTGATAGTTGGAGCATATGTATCTACGGAATAACCTAGAAGAACTCAAAAGCAAAGTAGCAGCTTCGCTCGCATTCTTCTCTCCGTCTCTCTAATGCGCGCAGCTTGCAGAATGGATTCTCAAGTAAAGCTTGCAGTGGTGGTGAAGGTGATGGGCCGAACAGGTTCAAGAGGACAAGTGACTCAGGTCAGGGTTAAGTTCCTGGATGACCAGAATCGACTCATCATGAGGAATTGAAGGGTCTGTCAGGAAAGGCGACATCCTTACCCTGGTCGAGTCTGAAAGGGAAGCAAGGAGGTTGCGCTGAGCAAGGTTTTGTTCCCCAAGGTTTTTTTAGGTTTGTTTTTCATTCACATGTTCCGTTTGGTTTGGAAATGCTTTAAGATGGGTATGAGAGAGAGAGAGAGAGAGAGAGAGAGAGAGAGAGAGAGAGAGAGAGAGTGTGTGTGTGTGTGTGTGTGTGTGTGTGTGTGATGGTGAGATGGAAAAGCCTAGGATTTGGAATGATATTAGCTAGACTTGTTTGCTACAATGGTTATTTTTACTACTTGATTCTTATCTTAAAAAAAAAGAAAAAAAAAAAAACCTGGAACAGTGGCTAATGACTAAGATTTGTTTTGTAGGTTAGAACTAACTGGTTAGGTTGAGTGCTTCCCTTGAAGAATCTCCCAAATAATAGGTTCGTTTCCATTCCCTTGCAGCAGCTGAGTGCTTCACTTGTATAATCGCCTTTTAGAACCTTCTTGTTAATACATTGATGAGTATTTTCTCTGTCATGCTCAGCTATGAGCTACCCAAATTCTTTTGCAGCATTAGGCTAATTGCCTTTGACATTAAAAAGTGACTACTACTATGATTTGGTTGTAGACAATCAGCATTAGGCTAAAATAATCTGTTCCAATTGCCATGCCATCTTAGTTCTTTAGTTGTTCTAAAAGAGGATGGGCATATTTTTATTCCAATGTCCAATCTCTGTTGTTTTCTCATTGGTCTTGCAATGATGATATGGTGATTGCCCTTTCAAACTTCAGTTGGATAGATTCAGTATGTCCTATGTACATTGTAATGAGTGCATTATGTGGCCCTGGCTCATTGTTTTATCCATCTTCATGCCATCTGCTGTTAAATTTGTAACAAGCTTCTTTCAATTTATCAGCTAGTTACAGGAAAGACGAAAGAGGTATTGGAATTTATGTTGTGGTCACCTGTTACGGTAAAATGGAACTCATGTTTTGTGCAATCTTACCTTCACTTTTCATATGCAAGTTATTTGTAGCTATTCTTTATTATTATTATTATTATTATTATTATTATTATTATTATTATTATTATTATTATTGTTATTATTATTTTTACTTCCTTTCTAAGGTTATTCATGTGTAATTATCTTATAAAAATTAGGGTGCGGTTGGATGCGCTATTGAATTGAATTACAATTCTTCATCTGATAAAATGAACATGACCAGATAGTGATTCTGCATTGTTCATACTGACGGATTGTGAGCTACTTTTGGGTTGGACTTGAAGTGAATGCAACTGCTATTTGAGAACTGTCGTCAGTATGAATACCAGGAAATACTAAGAAACCTTATCAATTTTTGTTGTCATTATGAATACTAGGATAACTTGTCAAATTTGTCATTTCCTCTCGATTAAACATACTGTCCGTGATTCAATTTACTTATGCATTAAACTTAAAATTATTCATGAACTAGGAACTATAAGATCTGTTTCTGTGACTTGCAAATCAACTTCCATATTGGATGTTTCCTTGTCTTATGATATGCTGATGTTGTGACTTTTCAATAGGACCTATAATTACTATGGGTCACCATGTATGTTCACATGTTGCAGTTCCACTGCCTGTACCTGTTGATGCAAGAATGACTACACTTGCTTCAACATCCCTCTTATTGTTCCATTATGCTGCATCGTGCTCTTCTATATGCATTAACATGCTTTCTCTAACATAATGTTCTATAACATCAAATAAGGAGGTTTATTTTCTTTATGTATCTTCAAATGCATAGTTTAGGTTCTTTGCCAAATAGTTCCCAAGAAAAAATAAAAATAAAAATTTATTTGGGATCTGTTTGATAGTATTTTTATGTTTGTTGAGTTGAATTCTTGAAGAAACGATGACCAAGAAAAGGAGGCGGTTGATTGATAAACAGCCCGATGGTAGTAGTGGAGGTTATTCGGATGGGATCCGTGATCTTGAAACACAACTCAAGCTTTATGGTACGGATTCCAAAGAACTCAAGTGGATTTGTCTTTTCTTTTCCTTTTTTTCCTTTCTTTCTGGAAGATGACTTTGAAATGGCATTTGGTTGTTTTGTTTCTTTGAATTTGGCTCTCCAATGCTAGAAAACGATAACTTTCATTTTGGGTTTTTAAATTCCTAGGGCCTCAACTGCAGAAATTCAAAACCCAAATCCAATTTTTAATTTTTGGATTCAAAATTGTTTGGCATTTAGAGAGCCAAAGTTTCTATGGCCTAAACATAGATGACTTGACCTTTTGTTGTGCAGATGTAGAAAAAAATAAAAGAGGTAATTCAACATTGAGATCTTGCTCAATCTCCTCTCAAGTTCTACTTTTATAACATTCTCATTGCCTTCATTATCTTGATTGTTGGGGCACAAATGGCTGTATCCTGCATAGCAGTACACGACTGTTTCTTGCTCCATGGCCCACGTTTTAGCAATCCACAATGAAAAGAACAATAACTATTTTCTTGAATCAGAGTACCTATGCTATGCTTGGATGTACACAAGGATGGTTTTGTGCTTCTATTTTTCATCCTTCTTCAGGGTAACTCAATAAACAAAATTGTTAGTCTTATTCTATTGGCGTTTATTATTATTATTATTATTATTATTATTATTATTATTTATTTATTTTACAGTAATAAACATATGCTAGAATCACATGTTATTTTATTTTGTTTTATATTTTGTTTGCATTTATGGACAACTCGTGAGTTTTTCCCTTTGTTCTTTATTTTGTTCAGAGGCATATCAGTCAAAATGTATACCGCGAGGAGGAAAATTCATAAAGATAAGGATGTTGAACCTACTGAATTTGAGGAGTCGGTTGCACAGTTTAAATATTCTTGACTTAACACTTGCAAGCTTTTGACTTTATTTTCTCCTCTCGATTTTGTTGCCTTTGCAGTCATCCTTTGATTTGGAGAACACCAATCGGGAACTTAAAAGTCGTTTTTGATTATCGTGTGTTGCTTTGATTTGCAACAGAACTTACAATTATTTTACTCACACTTCTTCCAGTGGCTTGCATTAACAACGACAACAATGAGAATTCGGATTTTTCAGTGGGCTTGAAGGTACTGCATCCTTGGTAAGTGTTTAGCTCATGTCAAAATGCTAAATGTATTCTTGAAATATGCATGTCTCTTTTTTTTTTTTTTTTTTTTTTTCTCTCCAGTGAATAAAAAGCATTTTATATTTTCAACAAAAATCAACTAACCTCTAGGACACCAGGCTTCCTTGCCAAAAAACATGGACTGTTGGATATTTGAGAACAAGGTCGTTAAGAAGAATATGAACAATCTAGTAGGTGTAGTAATGGGCCAGGTATCCAAGCACTGTAGGGCAGGGCCTGGGCCCCTAAACTTGGCCTGAGGGCCAGGTCTGGGTCAACGATGAATGGCCCAGCCCAGCTCAGGCATTGAGACATGCTATGTTGCACTAATTGTGAGATCTAGTCTGTCCATCTTGAGAATCCTGCAATATAGATGCCTCAGCACAAAAGTCAGCCCTGCTCATTCAAATGGTGGGCCATATAGTGTTAAAAACAACTGGACAAGTAAGAAAAACTTTGTCAATTCTTTCTTAGCCGTCCCCTTGTTTTGTAAACTATGGCTCACCTTATTTGTTAATAGGCATGGTGTTTTGGATAAGACATTTACACTGTGGGACCCACCTGACGGATGGTTAGGATCATGCACCCACAGGGTTCCCACTTTCTGTCCTCTCTTTCCCTTAGATGACTGGCCCTGGCTCAGCTCAGCCCTATAGGCCCTTGATTAGCACCAGGGCTGGGCCAGGGCAAGGGCATAGGGGAGTAGGATTAGGCTAGGGCCAACCCTGGCCTAGGCCATGCCACCCCTATAATTTGTGATTGTACATGTGGTAAAGGAATGCAGTTCTGGACAACTGAAGAACAGAATTTACATATTTTAAGTGTTGTTGACCCCCTTTTTAGTCCATTATTGGTATTTTCATTGTAAATGTTAGCTTGAAGATTTTCCATGTCTTTTCTGTTCCTTTTGCCTAGAGTTTGATCTTGGAATTCTTTTTTTTTTTATCAGTAAGCACTTTATTAGAAAGTATATATAAAAAAAAAGGCAGCTTCAGCAAAACACAAAGTGATAAAATTATCCAACCCCAGAGAAAATATCGCTGAAATCACAAAAATCCTGCCAATCCCGTAGCAGGTCTTTTTTTTTTTGAGCCCGTGAATGATTTTAAAACCAAAATTGAGGCTATAACTCTCCTTCTTTGCTCTTTCAAAGACCTTTCTTGGGAGTTCTGCTTTGTTTCCAAAAGTTCTGTTGTTCATCTAGTTGCTTTTGCTGCATGATCTAGTTAACACTTACAGTGAAAATCTCATTCCACATTGATGTAAATCTTATTTCTTTGATTTTCTATTTGAAGTCTTAAATGTTCAGTTTTTGGAAAAGCTGCATTCAATTTACATGCTTTTTAATGCTTGAAGACATGCTAGAAGGATCATTCATTTGTTTTCTTTAGTAATTATTTTATTTATGTTACCACTCTATGGGCATTATAAAGTGATTATTTGTCCATTTGTTCGCTTACTGATTATTGACTAAAAAATTTCGGTTTGTTTAAATCCTACCTTTCTATGTGCTATTCGTTGTAGGCTCTTGAATGGAAATCAATTACCAGGCTCTTTGCCCGATGAGCTTGGTTTTCTTCCTAAGCTGGACAGAATACAAATAGATCAGAACCATATATCAGGATCAATACCAAAATCATTTGCAAAGTTGGAGAAATTAAAGCATTTGTGAGTGGGCTTTGATTTGCAATGCCGCTTTTATTTGGCACAAAAGTTTAAACATTTTGATATACTAATCTGCTTTCTTTGGCAGGCACATGAACAATAATTCAATCGGTGGGGAAATTCCACCTGAGCTTTCCAAATTACCAATTCTTGTTCACTTGTAAGTTAAGCTATTGGTTTTTTTTTTTTTTTTTTTTTTTTTCCCTGTTTGTATTACATTCAAGGTATTGGAAAATGAATCTTTGCAGCCTTCTGGACAATAACAACTTATCTGGGAGCCTTCCACCAGAGTTATCTCAATTGCCGAACTTGCACATACTGTATGTTCTTTCTAGCTTTTCTGAAGTGTAACTTTTAATTTGGTTTCTTCACTTTCACTGATTACTTGATGCTTGTTTCCCTTCCGGACACATGCATATCATCTTTTTTATTTTTGTTTTTGTTTTTATCTTTGTATTCAACTTTTTGAACCCCACTCAATAAGCTATGCATTTACCGTGGCTACGGTACCAATGGCTACGGTCGTACTGTGGGGCTAGTCATATGTAGCTACGGATTTTATCCGTAGCTTTGGACCATTTTTCAACAAAAACTGATGATTTAACGGCGTCCAGTACAACTGTCAGTAAAGGTCCTGGCTGCCGGTAAACCCTTTACCGACTGAGGCTTTACCGGCTATTAGATAACCGCGGGCAAATGCTTTGCCTGCGGTTTTCTTGACCTTTGCCGGTGGTTTTGACCGCCGGTAAAGGCCAGTTTTCTTGTAGTGACGGATGTTGAGAGCAGCAAAAGCCTTTTACAGGCAGTTCCTGCCACTGGAAGCAATGTTGGGCCTACCGAGATGTTTGTGGGAAATCCACTCCATTCATTTGTTTTGAAAGATCATGTTAAGACATGAGACCAAAAATTAGACAGATTCCAAACTCAAGTGGGCCATACGACTGGAAATAGTGGAAATGGGTCGTCTATTGTTCAAAACTTTTTAGGCTCCATTGTAATGTTTATATGCAATCCAAACCATTCATAAAGTTGTCCAAATGCTCATGAAGTCCTTATCACGAGGATGGATTGAAAGAATAAAAATATTAGCATGATCCAAAGCTTCCCAACCTGATGAATGTTTTAACTGTGGGCATATGATCTCCATTGTTTTCTGTTGTGTGGTCCACTTGAACTTTGGATCTACCTCTTTTTGGGCTCATGTCATAAAATGATTTGGCAAAACATGTGAACGGATTGGATTTCTCACAAACACCATAATGGGCCCCACAGTTTAGCCCATCTGAATCCCTCCGGAGTCACGTGCTGGGCTCAACGCAAACATAGTCAAGGGCAAATTCTTACCAATTTTTTTAAAAGGTGCCGGGGAGCTAGCTAAGGCATTTGTTTAAACTTTTCAATTGTTTACATCATTTAGGCAATACCACAAGGCTACTTTGATCAAAGTCCCTAATATCAATGTTAAGTAAGACTTTGAAAGCATGCAAGAGACTTCGGGATGGATTGATGAAAACCCTGGCTACCCGAGATCTTAGAGCGGCTTAGCACAATAAGTGTAAACCTTCTACAAATTTAGACACCCTTGCTAGAGGGAGAAAACTCAACATTTCTTTTATTTAATCAAAAGAAATCATCTTGTTATTAAAATTTAGAAATTACATTAATATACACATAGGCTTAATTGCTTGTATTTCAAGCTGACAAAATCCTAACCTACCCTTCACTCTCTAAATTGAAATCCCATTATGCGTATGCTTAGAAAAACTGACCATAACTTCAACAATATCAAAATTTTATGATTATGAGTTCGTTGGAAAGCAACTCAGCATGCTTCAAATGAGATCAATTTCACGTTATTTCAACATCATTTTAATATGCTAAAAGTGATAGTAAGATTAATGATAAAAATAATCTAAGTCAGAATTTAATTCTATCTAGATAAATACAAAATAGGAGATAATATCTGCAAATGAAATAAGGTTAATTTGGCACTCTCATCCAACGACAATGCTCTTCGTGTGGAGCCCTGAATGGTGCCACTTTTCACGCTATCCCGATCATGGTCATCCAAGTTCAAAAATGACAATCCACACATGATGGGATGAAAATCTCCACCTAGAGTATCATGATCATGACCATTGCCTTTTTTTAAAAGACCATTTGATGGCCACAATATGATAGTTTGGACCATCACATTAGTTTGATTTTTGAACCATGCCGGATTCACAATGGACCCAGGAATTGGATGTCCAAATTGTCATGCCTGTTTGCCATGTGTATGCTGGATGATTTGCCACATCTTACTGGTTTCTAACAAATCACATCAGCACGACAGTAACCCACAAGGCCTAAGATAATTGGGCCTTAAATTCATAAAGTCATCAGCGATTGCTTGCCTTGTAATAGTGGTTTATGATATTTCATTGGTTGGTGAGGAGTTGTTTTATGCAGCCTCTTACGTTTTGGTAGCAAATGATACGCCACAAAGCAAGGGAAGGTACCATTTCAATATTATGCAACAAGTGGGTTTACTCTTCATGGCTTTGTACTATTCCACTGAGTTTCTTGAGGCCTCAGCCCAATGACATCCCTTCTCCCTTGGGACACTTAACTACTTCCACGTTAAAACCTAGTCAGCATTAGTTATATAAAAATTGCTCTAATTACAACTGCATAAAATCAATACATAAGATGGTTGTGGTCATGGTTTTTTAGGAAATGACCAAAATGCTCATCATAAATAATCCCATGATAAGAAAAATAGTAATTAAAAAAAAATAAAAATACAGCTCTAATCAGTTTTGTCTATAGCTAGCTGGTAGAACACCCAAGCTCTATAGGGCCCACTATGTTGTGTATGCAACATCCACTCCATCCATCAGGTGTGCCACTTGATATTAGTCGATGGGACCAAAAATCAGTCACTAAGGTGGGCCAAACAATAAAAATGGGGAAGGGACGCCAACCATGGGTTTGTTTGTTGGACCCACCATGATGTGTATTTTCCATCAAATCCACTCATCCAGTGTGCCATGAAAAGATGAATCGACACTCCAAAATCATCCTGAATCAAAGCTCAGGGTCGGCCACACCACGTGAACTTAGAGATTTTAGGAGTGAGTTTCATTGTTCCCTGTGGTTGACCTGAGTTTTGGATTGAGCTGATATTTGGGTTCTACGGTGAAGATGAAGGTTTGCACCTGATGGATGGAGTGGATATCAAACACAAACTAAATGATGTCCACATGCATACATTTAAGGGTGTGTGCTAATTATCTTCTAATATAAGGGTAATTTGGTAAGATTCCTACAAACCATTGCAACAAGCCAGATTACGTAAATAAGCGTGTAGAATCACTTGGATTCTCTTACAAGCCACTAATCTCTCTCTCTCTCTCTCTCTCTCTCTCTCTCTCTCTCTCTCTCTCTCTCTCTCTCTCTCTCTCTCTCTCTCTCTCTGTTTTTGTTTTTTTTTTCAACTATAGATAACTGTCTATTTATAGCTAGCTAGCATACTCCCAACTGTCTCCCTAACTTCCTTGCAAGGTTGTGTAATACAACTTAGCTATTATGGGTCGAGCCCCATGTTGCAGCGGCGATCATGCTGGTTTGAAGAGAGGTCCTTGGTCCCATGAAGAAGACGAACGGCTCAGATCATTTGTGCTACAAAACCCTAACACCAGTTGGCGCGTGGTCCCACCCAAAGCAGGTTCATGCAAAAGAGGAAAAACTCACTTAGTTATATGGTGAGATGATGAATGATCTTGTATATAATGTTTATACACTGAAATTTGGTGTATAAACTATCTCTAAGTACTTGGATGAGCCATGACATGAAGATGAATCTTTTGGATGGGTTATTGGAAAGTTATGAAAGCCACTCGTTGGACCAATTTGATTTTAGGTTATGGCCCATCAAAGAGTTGGCCATCACGGTATAAACGGGTGTGTCTGTGTCAGCTGGGCATTAGAGATGGTTTATGCATTGAGTTTCAATGTACGAATTATATGCATGATCATTCCTCTCGATCGTCTGTTTGTGGCGAGGGATTTGGGCTAAGGATTTATGAAATTCATGAACTTCAAATTTATGGGTTTTTTATTATTTATTTTTAAAAAAAAATTATTTTTTAGGTTGAGAATTTGTCAAATCTATAGATTTCTTGACTCGACGCCCCCTATAAATATCCATGAATTTGGGTTAAATTTAAATTTCAAAAATAAAATAAAATTTAAGACTTTACAAATATATAAAATGAAAGATTATTTATTTATTTATCTATTTTTTTAAGCAATGAAAGTCATTCCTTTGTAATAAATACTCCAACAATGTCATGTATATTTTTAAATTCAAAGATTTTAAGTTTTGTTCCCAAATAATTAACCATCAAATCGGATTTGTTGAAACCAATGTAAATCCATGAATTTGATGATCTCTTGGGCTTTTCAAATCCAGTCTTATTTCATTGAACCAACATCTAACTTAGGATTTGTTTGCAGGCTTGTTGAGATGCGGCAAGTCAGCGCGCCTCCGTTGGATGAATTACCTCCGCCCAGATATAAGGAGAGGAAACTTCACACCTGAGGAGGAGAACCTCATAGTTCAACTCCACGCTGCAGTTGGAAACAAGTGAGTAAAAACCACCCTCCTGTATGGGTACTTCGGACATTTTACTACACTTTGGCGGGGGAAATACCCTACTCATTTTGGGTGTTTTAATTCTACCATATGCAACCAAAGTTTCTTAAAAAAAAAAAAATTGGAGGCAGCTAAAATTAAAGGGCATTTAGTTTTTCACAAGCACGTGCTAATCCAAGCTCCGGCTCAAAGGGACGCGGATTAGCTACTGACAGGTTGAGTAGCCAGACTGGCTACTCAAGTGACGTCACCTAGTTCTGTGGGTCCCACCATGATATATGTTTTGTATCCACACCGTCTATCCATTTGGAGATATCATTTAACGGCATGAGCCAAAGAATGAGTCATATCCAAAGCCTAAGTGGACCCCACCACAGAAAACATGACGCGCACCATTAAAAACTTCTAAAGGCCACAAAAGTTTTCGATCAAGCTGATATTTGTGTTTTCCCTTCTTTAATGTCTGAGTCAACTTATGAACAGGTTGGATCTCAAATAAATATCACAGTGGACCTTAGGAAGGTTTCAAAGGTGGGCATCACTCTCCCCACTGTTTTCTATGGTGGGTCCATTGAGTTTTGGATCTACCTCATTCTTTGGATGATGCACCCAAATGACCTCTCCAATTGGATGTATGAGGTGGATACAAAACATACATCATGGTAGGGCCGACAGAACTTGGAGACGTCCCTTCACGGCGAGTCTCGCTACTCAACCTTTTAGTAGCTAATCCGCGTCTGGCTCAAAGAGACTTTCTTCCCCTGCAGAATGCTTGGGACCCCAGCACCATATAAGTCAGTGGTGTTGAGACAGCAGAATTTGATCGGATTAGGTACCGCTGTTAGAAATAAAGCCCACGTAAAGCATGTTTATAAGTTGTTAAAGCGAGTACTGAATCCTTGCTCTTGCACGGGTGGTAGACTCTCAAGAGTTTCAACACCCGGTCTAGGGTTCGAGTATCCATGGGTGTTGAAAGCCTACTACGGCGTGCGTGTGTGGGGTGTATGCGTGTGAGCATGTACTCAACTGCACATACCTCTAACAGTGCCACATGATCCAATCAAACCCCTGCTTGTCCATACCACGATGTATGTGGTGTTAGGGTCACCATACAATCTACTCCTTATCCGCATTAGTTCCTCTCTTTCCACATGCATTGCATTTGCACATACAGTAGTCTACTTTGAGCCCAAATCATGTCCTCCATGTTATTATAAGAACTTTACAAAACCCACGTACGTACGTGACACAACGCAACTCATGTACATCCAAACACGTGCCATCCTTGCGCATTGGTAGGAGATCCAATCCATTCATCTGAGATGTACCACCATGTAAATGCTCTCGTCCAAGAATCACATCCATCAAATTGTCAGCGCTGAAAATTCCTGGGTGAAGTTTTATAACCGTCCAACTGTTTCCAACATCGTTGACCACCTGCTGAATAAGTCAGTTAGCTATTTATTTATTTTTGGGAGAGAACATCTAAAGGGTTAGACCCACTTTATGAAGGGCCTGGATATTACACCCATTAGCTACGGTAGCACATGTGGTGCTGTGTAAATAAACTGCCTCATACATGTGTATGAGCTTAGAAAAATAAATGGTGATTTGGGACTTCTACAGTTGAACTTATATTATTTTTTATTTTTTTTTTTAGAAAAAAAAGAAGAGCTCTTTTCCATCCGATACTTCGTACCGTTCATTCCTCAAGCCGCCCAACAAATTAGTAGTTGATCCATCTGTAAGAATCATATTCAAAGAAGACATCATTCTCACTTGTGCTATTTAATAAACCTTCAACTAAAGGTGGTATTGGCTATGGTAGTTAGCTAATGATATCATATTAAGAAAAATACACCTTCTAATAAGTTCAAGAATATACGAAAGAAAGAGACTCGACACCTTCCCATGAAAAGGGTTTCTTTATCCGCAGTTTTCTGAGATGTGACGTTTTCATTTTAAAACTTACTTTCTGGATTCTACGAATCCAAACAGGAATATCCTTATATCTCTGGAGTTAAAATTTTATATTCTTTGTAATTTGCGTTTTCAGGTGGGCAGTTATAGCTTCCCGAATCCCAGGAAGGACTGACAACGAGATTAAGAACCTCTGGAACACAAGATTAAGGAAGGTTTTAATCCTCAAAGGAATCAACCCGATCACACATCAACCCTTGTGCAATCCCTTCTTATCTGATTATGTGAAGCAATGGATAAAATCCATTGAGAACGTGATTATCTCCGGCCTAATCACCCAATCATCATCTTCTAATGCTACTATCAGTACTACTACTGATAATAATCATATTAGCAGTAGTAACAGCGGCCTTTCACTTGATGCATACCTTCCTCCTTTAATGTCTCTAGAAAACTCCTTGAATGGAGAGATTCCTGATCAATCCCAACCACTCGATGCCCTACTTACACGTCCCACATCTAAAACCAATTCATGGGTTGGTGAGAGTTCTCATACTAATGATGGGAACTTCATTGATGAGTTTATTTTGGGGGAAGATGCTTCCTTAACCAATAATCTGAGTGAGCATTTAAGGGATGAGTTTGGAGATAGTGCAAGTGACCCTTTCTTTGGAGACACCACAAGCGTAGAGATGGACTCAATGGCATCTGCTGCGGCTTTAAATTTGGAAGAATGGTTCAAGTATTGGAATTGATCGTGAGCATGCACTGCCAAAGCTACCATCATACTCTCACCAGCCTGTTGTACCAGCGTCTCATTTGTACGTGAGATCCAGGCCATTCATTAGGTGCCCCTAATCAAGCAACTATATATAACTGGGACCACACAAAATCTAATTTTGTGGACATGGGTGCTAAAAGGCGAAGCCTGCATGGTGACTTGCATGAATCTTATACAGACGTGTAGTGTTGGAACGTGTAGTGGGTAGCTTTAGCATTTCTCATTGATCAAACCTCACGTTGAAATTTGTAAACTTCTGTTAGATTTGTGAAGAAAATATATCATGTATGTATAGGTTTCCTAGATTTCTTTTTAAAAAATAAAAAATAAAAAATTATTGTACTATACATGGGAAAGAATAGAAATCTGTGCAGTTTTCCCAGATTTTCTTTTTAATTTTATTGTATTGTATGCCACATGCAATGGAGTGTAGAGAGGAGTGGAGATAGAAAAAGGGGAAGAGAGGCGGAGGGAAAGGTGCGGCTACATGCAGGTGGATGCTACCTGTATAGTTTTAATTATGACTGACTCATCCTTTCTCTTTTTCATGCTATGGCTCACTATAGTTTCTGATCTATCTTGTTACCTGGGCTAACGCTCTAATATGAGCTAACACAACAAATGTATGAAGTAAAAGTCATATAATAATTAAACTAAGCCTCAAAAAACCTTTATTACATAGGCTTCCTAAGAATGTGCTTCATGCAAGCTACACACAGAGAATATGAAGGTACAAGCTATTTGTAGGAAGAAATTGGAAAGATTAAAAAAATATATATACCCTTAGGTAAAACTCAAAATTTACATCTCTTCATGTTACATTGAAGGGGTAAAATTGGCCAAACACTACTGGTGGGAAAATTTGAGTGCGTGTTAGCTACAAGGAGTTACTGGTTAGTTGATTCCACTTATCCACATCAAAAGATTTAGGATGATTGGATAATCTATTGGACCAACTAAATGATTGGATTGGCCAAACGCAACTAGATATTACATCACTAGAAGCAGGCTGATCCTAATGCAGGTTCACTAGAAGCCGGCCTCAATCTGGTGTTTGCCCCGCCCGAATCAGCCTAGGTTGTATATCCTTCTTTATATATGGAGCGGGAGGGCCCTCATTTTGCTGGGCCGCTCTCTCTTAAAAAAAAAAGAAAAGAAAAGTTCATTCATCCAATTGAACAGCTACAGCAAGTACACATTGGCGATAACTGAATACACCTAATAATAGATAGGCTTCGGAATTCCATGATGAGTAAGTGACTGGTTGATTAAAACCTTGATAAGGAGAGACACCTAAGCAGCTTAGTAAGATCAAGCATAAGCGTTCAACAAGTCTGCAAGCACACCCTTGCTTAAAATTTAGTGAGAAAAACCAAATTTTCATTTGTTAAATCTAATTAAATTTTCTATTAAAATTCAAAAACTTTATACTTACATTTAGAATTTTAATTACTAATGTCTCAAGCTAACGAAGTCCTAAGCCAACTCTAACTCTTTAATTTACATCCCTCGCAAACATACATATTCGTATAAACCCTAAGTGCAAGGTTGCGATGTCATAATAATTCAGTAAGACCGAAGTCGAATCCACATGGAATGGGGAATACGATTTAGACTAATCTAAATATAATGATTTCTCTGGATTTTTAATCCAGCGAGATAAAAATAATTTTAAAGTAATAAAGATAAAATACTAAGGATATAGGAATCCACTCATAACAATCACAATATCAATTTACCGATTTATTGTATGTCTCAATTGAAATCGAAGTCTTATTCTATCCATTCAAAAGATAATTCTGTTAAATCATCATTAACATCAATAAGAATATGATTTCAATTTATTTATTTATTTTTATTTTTTTTTAAACCACCATTCATATATTCATTGGGGGACATATACAGCTCATTCGGGCCTAAGCCAGGTCGACAAAAAGATACCCCGGCGAAGGCCTATCGTAAAATAGAAACGATAATCTACTAACAAAAAAAGGGGCAATTCCAGAATGAGAGGGTTACCTCATCCGAATACTACCCAAACCAACCTTATCGAGAAAAATGGAACCTCTAACCTGATGAGGAAACTCTGAGAGATGATCGAACCGAGCACAAGTTTGAGAAGCGCTACCTAGTCGAGCCAAGAAATCCGCCGGCGAGTTCCCTTCCCTTAGAACATGGACAAACTTGATTCGCCCCCTACGCTTTAACTGATGAATCCTATGCAACCACATCTTCCATTTCCATCCCGGCGTTGCCATTTCGTTGAGCAAATCGATTACCAGGCTAGAGTCCGATTCTAAGATGATTTGGCTATAACCCCTTTGAATACCGAGAAGAAGTCCATCATGCACCGCTCTCAATTCGGTAAAGGTATTAGTACCAACCCCATAACCGCCCGAAAAAGCATAGAGAAAGTTGCTCTCTCCCCTCTGCAAATTCCACCCCTCCCGAACCGCTGGGATTGCCTCTCGCCGACCCATCAACATTTATTTTGACCCACAGGCGGTGGCCTCTCCCATTTGACCAATCTCTGTCGACCGCGTGTAGTATGAAGCAAGAATTGACTACACCTACCGAAGTAGAAGAAAACGACCTTCCTGACCTCGACCGCATTCCTGGTCAGACGAGCTACATAGAAGTTCGACCCACCATCTGATTTTTGAAAGAACACGGACGGAAGACACTGGGGTATCCTCAAATACTGCCGCATTCCGAGCTTTCCAAATTTCCCATATAACAATACAAGGAATAATCATCTGATTCAACGATTTATCCCGCTTTGAACGGATCGCCGCCCACCACTGAAGAAGCCTCACTTCAACCGAGGAAGCTGCCCCGACAGTAATTCCATACCAACCACCTACCGCTTGCCATACCACCTGAGCTATATTACTGTTTACGAAGAGATATAACGGAGTCTCAATGTCATGTGGATTGGAATCATCTACAGCACAGCAGACACATCTGGACGCTAAATGAACACCTCGGGATTGGACCGCGATGTCCACAGGGAGCGCGTTTTGTAGCACCTTCCAGAGAAGAAGGGAGATTTTGGGTGGCAACTTAGCATGCCACACCCATCTAGACCAGTTTCGACCCGGATTAGGAGCTCTGACCATCGCCCACGCTGATTTAACCGAAAAAACCCCTGAAACTGTGAGAGGCCAGAATGGCACGTCAGCGCCCTCAGAGGTACAAATTACCACGCCGAAATACGTGGTCAATGACACCCTGAGGGAGATAAAGGAAAGCCGCTGAGGGTGGAAGGGGACCACTAGGGCCAATCACCTGTCGCACCTGAACATCCAGTAATCCAACTGGCACTTCTGCCTCCACTAGCCGCTCAAGCGAACCGAGCCCACACCAATTCGACTTCCAAAAGTTGCAGAGACCGGCACCAATATGCCATTGAGCTCAAGCTTCCACCAAAGGAAAGAGCTCTCGATTCTCTTCAGAGGGGGAAGATGGACGCTTGAAGGAGCCAAATGACCTGAAGACAAATCTTGGCGATACTTAGGTGTCATGAATGAGCTCCAAACGCTGACCTTCTGACCAAAAATAATAGCCCAGGCCATTTTCAAACGAAAAGCTTTCATAATATCTGCGAGTTTTCGAAAGCCAATATCCCCCTCATCCTTTGGTGTGGCCAGCAGATTCCACTTCTTCCAATGACACTTTTGTTTCCCTTCTGACCAGCCCCAGAAAAAATTTGCCATATGTCTCTCAATTGATTTAAGCACCTGAGATGGAATATGGACAGCCGCCATTGAGTGAATAGAAATACTTGATAAGACGTGTTTCACTAGAACCACTCTCCCAGCCTGGGATAAAATACGGGCCTTCCACCCATTAATACGACCTACCATTCTATCAACCAATGGATTGAAAGCTGAAGCTTTGAGCCTACCATCCGCCATCGGAACTCCCAGATAAGGGAAGGAAGTTGACGATTCTCCAAAACCGAGAATAGATTCGATCATGCTTACTCTCGCCCTTGCCAAATTTGATGTACAATAAAAGGAACTTTTTCTCAGATTAATGCTTTGGACCGAGGATGATTGGAAGGAATCTAGGAAATTTTTGAGCACTCGCAGCGAGGACTTACTCCCATTTGTGAAAATTAAAGTATCGTCTGCATATAGTAGATGTGTGACTGTAAAGAATATGATTTCAATTGAATGGTTATCTCGTGAAATACTTGGATCTCAATCGCAGAGAATCAAAAGCGTTTAATGCACCCTTAGATAATACTTGATCAATTAATTATACAGAATAAATCATTCTCTAATTTAGGCTAAACAATTGTTAAATCAAATCATTAATTGTACATGGAATGCACAATAAATCCAAAAATAAACAAATAAAATTTTTTAAAGTAAATTCAAACCAAATCAATTTAATTTCAATATTTAAAATAATATTATTTAATCAAATAAATTAAATACTGAAATTGATCTCTTAGCCTTAACTAAGAGATTAGCCTAATATGACTAATATCTTAGAAAATAAATAAAATTAAGAAGTAGAAAAAACAAACTAGAATTGATGGGAAGAAGAATGATGGCTCCGTAGAAGCTTCACTACCCCTAAGTCTTTCTTTCAAGCCCTAATTCGTACTTTGGGGGCATAAAACATCCCTTTAAATAAGAAAATTTTGCACCAACTTGGAACCAACTTCAATCTATGTACTTTCATTATGCTTCGGTTGCAACTGACTGTACGCTTCAGTCGCACCGAACATATCTTCAATTGCAGCTGAATTTCCTCAATTTCTATTTGAAATCTGTCTCCCTTAGATTGTACCAAACCTTACTTTGGTAGCACCAAACCTGGCTTCAGTCGCACCTAAAGTCAAGCCGAATTATATTTGAAAATCACAGTTGGCTGTTGAACTGTTTTGTGAACATTCGATCGGACCAAACCAAACTTTAGTGGCACCGAACAGTTTGTTATTCTGCTATCAGACTTTGTGATTTTGTCGGTACCCTTTTATCCATCCATTGCACTTGGTTTTCTTAGATGTTTGGCTTTTGAATTCTTTATGAATGTCCTCCAAATCTCCAAATCTTCATTATCTTTTTTTAAATTTTAATTTAATCTTTTTAAGCATATATTCATCTTTAGGTCCAAAATCACCTCACGTGTAGAAAACATATATAATTATATTGAATTAATACTTAATTGTAAGAAAAGCTAATGCAATTGAAGAGATAAATATGCAATATTATTTTAGTCTCAACAATACTTATACTTGGAACTCGGCCATAACATATTGAAATGATATCAAAATCACATGATCTCGAGTTATCTGAAAAACGAACTTAATAAGCTCTGAAAGGACTGATTTCATATCATTTTAACATTATCTGGTACCTTAAAAGTGAAATGCAAGTTATAGAATGATTTGGACACCTAGTTGGGCCATGGGTCCATTAATCTAATGTGAGGTTTGTTGGGTCTCAAAATTTATCACAAGGCATGTGAAACCTCGTGATGGCTTCTATAATCAGTTGTGATGAGTCCAAGTGAACTAGATATTCAAATTGATCATGGCCTGCATGGAGCCATCATCGTATGTCCACCTAACCAAAGTCATAGATCTTTATGAAAATTGTTGATAATTTTCATCCTTGGTTTTATCTATGTGGTCCAAATAGCATTCCTCATGGGTCCATGATGATCAACACCATGCAATGCATTGAAAACATGATTGTTTGAAGGTCAACATCACGGGTGCTAGGATTTTTGAAACACAGGGGAAAATAAAAGTTTTTAAAAACCTATATTTAAGTAATTTAATTTTAAAATCATCAAACTATTATCAAGATTTTAGAAATAAAAAACAACGATTATCCAACTAGAAATATGACTTAATCGATGTTGTCTAATTGTGAATTGTCGATGCAATTCCTCTCGAAGTAAAATTTTTCTCCTCGATGCATCCTATATGGAGGAAAGGGAAGAGAGACAATACGCCAACCTCAAAAAATGGCTGAGGTGACCCACAAGAGTTGTCCATAATGGACCCCACGTGTTGGTACGTGTGGACATGTGGGAGGGAGAGGGAGAGATGATTCTCTTTCTCTAGCTCTCTCTCTCTCTCTCTCTCTCTCTCTCTCTCTAATGGGTATGCCTTAGGGACTGTAGACGTCCAAGGCCCCTCTCTCATCTCCATCCAACAGAGGATTACATATAAAGAGTTAGAATTATAAGGAGAAATACTAGTTATGATATTCTACAACCCTATAGTTCTATATGCCCTACTACATTTAAGATTGGCAACCTAGGCCTATTTCTAATAAAATTAAAAATTTGAATGTATGCCTGGCTGATGACTTGGCCTCACCGGTTCAAAACCCAGGCCCAAGCTCAACTCATTGGAAGTTTGTGATCGCGTAACCATGTACCCAATTTGACCAAATTCCTCTACTCTCCTTGAACACCATTTTTGGCCCAATATCCAATGCAAGTCCAGAGATTCTTTTGAGTCCTATTGTTGCAAACAAATAAGACGGCACTGATTCTATGTATTATCTTTCTATGACATTGAGTCTACCTAATGGATCAACATATCTTAATAATTGGATGATTATCAATCGTGATTTAAAATGAATGAATCATTGGTTTATTGTTTTTCCAGAATATATATATATATATATATATATATATATATATATATATATATATATATATATATATGTGTGTGTGTGTGTGTGTGTGTGTGTGGGAAAAGGTACTATGCGCTCGAGTGTAAAGCGGTCCTCCGTGAGGTCGAGTTGTGTGGGCCCCACCGTGATGCCTTTCGAAGATCCACACCGTCCACCAGATGCATGAGCCCAGGGTGGGACCACACGGCCCAAAATCAGTCGTACACGTAACTCAGGTGGGCCATTCCATCGGAAAACATAAGTATACACGAAAAAACATGTAAAAGCACTTGGTGGGCCCCACCTGAGTTGTGGATACCACCTGAAACTTGGTCTTAAATTACATGTAAGTGGGACACACATGATGGATGGTGTTGATCATCAAAAAACGTCTCGAAAAGTCCCCACAAATGGTTTTGAATGTTTCATTGGTGTACGGCCTCTCTCAACTTCTGTACGTGGTGTGGCCCACAAAAGTCACAGATTGACTTGATTGTCAGCCGTGTGGGCTCCCTCTGGAATGGTGCATCTGACTGAGGGGGTAGATTTTCGAACGGAATCACGGTGGGGCCCACATCAGCTCGACCTCAGGGAGGACTGCTTTACGCTCGAGCGCATAGTACCTTTTCCATATATATATATATATATATATATATATATATAGTCTTATGCATTCAAGTTTTTTTTTTTTTTCAGAAAAGAGGGTCATGCGCGCCCTATGATTTTGAATATATGAACAGGGGATATACAAAAACAGAGACACAGATGGGCTGCACAGAATCAGGTTTCATCCATCATATATCCTGAAAAGCCAAAAAAAAAAACAACCTGTTGCCCTCAAGCCGGTCACTCCTACTGACGAAAGAGCAAACCCCTGCTCCCCCACATACTGGGATTGGAAGCATAGCCCATTCCTCAGCCTGAGAGCCAAGAAACCCAGAAAAAAACACCAAGCAGCCCAAGGCCATTATGCCAGCACAACAGCCCCTCCAATTGATCAATGGTTAAAATGAATCAATGGTTAAAACCAAAAGTTAATGGTTAAAGACCTTTGGTTAACCTTTTAGAAAACTTTGGTTGTGCTAGACAACCGGAAAACACTTGATAGATAGTCCTGATCATAAAATCGGTCCAATAATAGTATCTTCGATAACCTACTGGATCCATTATTGGATCATCTGAGCCTCGACCGGATCTTGATGCATGGACTTTGTAACACCCACACATCAGCTATTAGTATAACTACATTCTCAATGCACGCACCAGTTGCCAGTTTCTTTTGATGATAGGGTAGTGAATACTTCTTTCTTAACTTGAAGTTGCCACTAGACGAATTGTGCTCAAAATCTACGGTCGCCAAGACACCATAGGCTTATAATGGGTTAGGAAATCAAAAGGCTTTCCAACTTGAGTGATTCCTACATTTGGTTTGCAACTGTTTAGAAAGGCTTCAGTAACAGAAAATGAAATGGTTAAGCACCCTTCTCCGCCCAACAATACGACATGTACATTGTGAAATTTAGAGATTTGTAGGGATCTATTGGGCTTTAAACTCCTGTTACTAAACAAAATCAAGACTATGGGGATGGAGTGCTCAACATCAACCAAGATCTCAAAGATTATCAATAGAGAAATTAAAGCAAACATTCACGATCACCATCGGGAAGGCAAAGCGCTTAGCATCGACCATGATTGGGATGTCATCGATACAACAAATTTAGGGAAAAGTGATTTTTCAGTTTTTATTGTGTCGAGATCAAATTACTCAGCAGGACACAAAGCATATGTCAGTAATTAGAATGGTGATGTTGCAACTGTACTATTGATGCAAAAAATTTGGTCCACCCTTTTCTGACTTTCGAGTCCGAAGAAGACAAAGGAGACCTTAGCTAGAGCAGGGGACCCTTTGATGCCAAAGTCAGGCTAGGAATCTGGGTCAATATTGAGGGGTTTTGGGTGATAGATTTTACATACCTTTCACCATAGGCAGAGTACTTATTTATAGCCTTTTGGGGGTGGTGGCGTATATGGCAATGACTTATGGATGGTGATTGCATATTACGGAAGATATCTTCCTCCGGACATAAGTGTCATAATAGATTTTTCGGGATCCTCGTGAATATCTTAGAGGATAATCCTATCATATTTTAATATACTGCAAGTGTATTTAATTCCTGATTCCGAGGTGGTGGTCAATATTTGATGCCGACCTCCAAAGTTAGTTCCCGAGTCCGAGGTTGATATCCGAGATCGACCTCCAAAGTTAGTTCCTGAGGTTGAGGTTCGTATCCGAGGCCGACCTTCAAATTTAGTAACCAAGGTCAACCTCCTACTTACTGAGGTCAAGGTTGGTACCCTAAACTGAGGTCGGGGTGATTTTTAGGCCCTCAAGCAATCCATAATTTTCGACTCTATTCATCTAGTCAATCCATTTTTACCCATAACAGTAGCCCTTACTTTCGAGTATTCTTCAGAAGCTCAGGAAGTAAGTTAGTGTGGACTGACACTGTGTGATGACTTGCGTCAAAGAGGTCGAGAGTTCGGACGGAGTATTACTAAGATCGATAAGTTGATTATTCAGTGGTAAATGACGCACGATAGAATTAATAGGAGGAACCTTTTGTCACACCCCAAACTTAAAAACCGGGCTCATAAAATTCCTGATCGTCGAATCCGGTGCTGACAACCTCCGTAGTACCCCATTCTCGGCTTCCAGCGTCAGTACGCCATACTCCGATCCTGGGATCCTACAAGGTGGATTTTTCAATGTACATTTACCTCGTAAGAAGCATAACCACAAGTTTACCCAAGTCATAAAGGCAACATCATCATCACATATCCACTAATATAAAAACTTTTAAGTACAATGCATAAAAGAAAATACAATAACAATATCAAAAGCTCCAGAAGTCCGCTGCATGCTCCAAGCTCAATGTTGCCCGACCTAACGCTACCTGCACACATTTATCGTGCATAAGCTTATAGAAAGCTCGGAGGGTGGTGTAAGTGTGTGCGTAAGATAAGTTCAAGCACACAATATATCAGAGCAAGTGGAAATACTAACAAGTCCATAAAATATCATCAACCTTATCTAGGATATGCGATGCAATGACATAATAAGCCAATGACATATACTGAGAAAGCAATGTAGGTCGACTATGCAATGTAGAGACATAATGAGCCAAATATCAGATACCGAGGATGTAATATAATATGCAATTCTGAAGAGCTATGAATACCATCAGCCTCATCTAGACTATATAAATGCAAAAACATAGCAACCCAAAATGTCATATGCCGCAGATGTAATGCAATATGCGGTGCGAATGAAATGACCAAGCTTGAGTATGAAGTCGGGATGATATAGTACGTAGTATCGCAGGCTATGGGGTCTATCACAAGAGACTTCTATCCAAACTAGTCTCATATTTAAATTTGGATAGTCAGACTCAATGTGGTAAACTCCTTATCTCAGGTTAGTCGCATGCCCTAACCAAAATCCTGGTTATTGCGAAGGTATACATAACAAATAATTGCACCCCACCAGCCCGAGTGGATAGTGAATAAATGAATGAAATGGTTAAAATGCTGAGTATGCAACTCCTGCTCAATAAGTCCACATATTAATATTGTACATCTCTGGGATCATCACTAATGTCTAATACACTCTAAGTTGGCTACCGCTCCAGCCGGCCGCGCAGCCCAACTAGTGGAAAAGACCTCACTACCCACCTGCCAGTAGTATACCAATGCCTACCCGGCTCATCGATAGCGGACCCATTTGGGAGCTGGTCAAACTCAACCTAGCTTAAAGCCCCCTCACTCGGGTGAATAAGGCGACACCCCTCCCAACCGACTACGACATAGTAGGAGACGCGGCTTACTAGTATTCGGCACTTGGGCACTCATGTATCTAATTGGTCTAAATGTTGGGGCGTCTCTTGGCCACAGAGGTTTAGGGACTTTCACCCACGGACATCTAAAGTGCCCAGATGCTTGAACTAAACATTTCCGGTGTCCCATCTAGCTATCTACGACATGCCTGTGGAGGCTACGACCCTGATATCGATAGGGCGTATAGTAATCACAACACACAATGCAAGATGCATGGGTCATACAATCCAGTCATGCATCAATCCTGCCCATACCATGCGCTCATGTGAGACAATCTCTACCTATCAGAGAATCTCATAACAACCTTCCTAATAACATGTAATGGTCAACCATATCTCATAATAAACATGCAGATGATGCGTATGGGCATGTACATGATGTTATGCTGTCACCTACTGCATAATCAGTATCGACAATCAGCATCGATAATTGGCCTTGATAATCGGCCTATACAATCGGCCTGATAATCGGCCTCAATAATCGGCCTTGACAATCGGAATCGGTCTCGACAATCAGAATCGGCCTCGATAATCGGAATCGGCCTTGATAATCAAAATCAGCCTCGACAATCAGAATCAGCCTCGACAATTGAAATCGGCCTCGATGATCGGAATCGGCTTCGACAATCGGAATTGGAATCGGCCTCGACAATAGGAATCGGCCTCGAGAACCAGAATTGGCCTCGACAATCGGTCTCGACAATCGGAATCAGCCTCGACAATCAGAATCGGCCTTGACAATTGGAATCTGCCTCGATAATCGGAATTGGCCTCAACAATCGGAATCGGCCTCGATAATCGGTCTAAGAGAAGGTCACAATGTGGACATTTAACCATCATTGCCCATCAATGTGGACATTTAACCAACATTGCTCCCAAGGAGTGGCCCACAGATCCAAACATATAGCGAGCCCATGGCCTCATACAAGGGCTTAATATACATTAAGTCAGGCCTCATCATATGGGTAAGAAATATATCACAATGGGCCACGTCCCATGGGCCTCGAATACATCACAATGGGCCACAACGATGGGCCTCAAATGAATCATAATGGGCCTCGACACATGGGTCATAATACATCACATCGGACCTCACTCATGGGCCTCATATACACAACAGGTGGGCCCTACACCTCAGATACATTACACGGGCCATAACCCATGGGCTTAATGCACATCATAATCGACTTCATTAAATGGGCTACAAAAACATCACAACGGCCACGTCATATGGGCCGGAAATACATCTCATTGGACCATGACCCATGGGCCTCAGTACATCATAATGGGCCGCAACCCATGGGCCTCAAATACAACAAGTGGACTGCATCAATGAGCCTCACATACACAACAGGTGGGCCCTGCACATGGGCCCAATATACATAACAGGTGGGCCCCATATACACAGTAAATGGGCCTCATATACAACAAGTGAACCGCATCAATGGGTCTCATATATATATATATATATCAAGTGGGCCGCACAAATGGACGGCGTGAACATACATAACATGGTGGGTCATACTATGATGTGGGTCGTGGAAGTTTTGCATTTCGCGGTGAAAGCTTGAATTACATTCAATAGTTGTAGGTGCAACATGTGTATCACTGTACACAATCATTCTATGGGGCACATGGCACTCTAATGATGATCAGCACTATCCAAACATTATCCAACACCGTCCAACACAATCTGGATGGTGTGGATGAAATAAATACATCATGGTGGTCCAATACTGGCAAAATAGATGGACGGTTTGTATAGAACACATACATTCAAGGTGGGTCCCACCGTCCCAATCCAGTGGGCGGTGTGGATATAAAATGAATACATCAAGGTGTCATAGCATTGTCCAAAAGGTCCAGCACCTTGGACGGTGTAGATAAAATGTTTACATCAAGGTGTGTCCCACCACTTGCACTTGGGGCACGTGCAGGGTTGGCCTCACATGGATGGGCAGTGAGATATAACACATATGGTCAGGGGTCCCACGGACCTGCTGACGTCAGTACAGTGCTATATAGCAGGTGTGTGCATACACTAGCCAATCCCCTTCTACTGTGGGTCCCACGTGGGGCTCATCATAACGTTGATTTTCCATCCAATCTGTTTATAAGGTCATAAGCCTTGAATAAAGAGGAAAAACAAATTTCACATCAATCTAAAACTTCTGTGAACCAAAAAGGGGTTTCAATGGTAAACGTTCAATCCCCTGCTACTTTTGGTAGTGAGGGCTACCTGAGTTCTGTGTACGGCTGATTTTTGGGAACACCCCAATTTTAAAGTGGGCCCATCAAGTGCAAAGTGCATATGTTCAACATACATCATGATGGGGCCTATGGTGGGCCCACCATCCCATTCTTCAAACAAGTAGCAAGACACTGCTTGCCGCAGCGTCCAGAGGACGCTAGCAGTAACAGCATCTCTACATTTTTTTCTCATAGTTTTTTTTATAGGTGGGGCCCTCATCAGAAAAATCCACTCCACCAGTTGGGTCCCCGGGTTCATGACAGGCCTAACAAGCCTAATATTGAATATATTTTGGTGATAGAAACATCATAGCGGGCCCTAACAATTTAAATCACCCAAAACCATTGTTTTTTATATTATGGCCCGCTAGAGATTCGGATTGGCTTCGTTTTTCAGCTCAACACCTAAAATGAGTAGGGAAAAAGGGTGGATGGTGTGGATCGGATACATTCATTAAGGTAGGATCCATGTGAGTGTGACCCGCCAGCTTTTGAATTAAAGCTGATATTTGTTTCCTTTCACAAATGGACGGTGGACACAATACGTTCATCAAGGTGGGGTTCACATACACGTGGCCCACCAGCTACATCCGTTTAGGTGGGCCCATACGACTTTGTATGGCAGAGATCAAGTGGGCCACACTCATCACAAGAGAGAGACGGGGAGATAGAGGAACCCCGCCACTATGGGCCCCTCATTGCTTACAATCACATACATGAAAATGGGTCCCATCATATGTGGGCCCTCAAATATACAAAATCAACAATTTAATATACTATGAACACCCACCTTTGATATTCTTGGACTTCTTCTTCCATTGATGCGTCCTAGAGCCCCATGTAATGCATTTCAACGGTCGAGATGAAGCTTGGATGGTGGAAATGGGAGTTAGGAAGGTGGGCCACACAAAGCTCTCTCATGGAGCTTGGACGGTTACTTGGGAGGAAAATTAGAGAGAGATGAGAGAGAGAGGTGATGTAAGGAGAGAGAGGGATGGTGAGTGATGGAAGGAGTGATGGGTGAGGTGAGTGATGGGTGTACTTGATAGGTGGAGAGAGAGAGAGAAAGAGAGAGAGAGAGAGAGAGAGAGAGAGAGAGAGTTGACTTTAGGAGTTACTTGGGGATGGGGCATGTAGACATGTGAGGTGATGTGTACTTGATTGATGGGGTTGATGTGATGTTCTCTTGAGTTTGCAACGTACGACATTTTCTTCGAACTGAATGCGAGCTCACATCTCTTGGCCTGGGTATCGCCTCGGGTTGCGAGACGCGGCATGGGAACCGCTACAACGGCGCGGTCGCTAAGGTACAAGTCTTGGGTAGAGCCAACTCCGGAATGCAGGATACGACTCAGGATCGCGTACAGATGCCGGTTATAGATTGCAGGTCACCGAAATTCGACCGGGAGGACTGCAGAAGCCTATGGAACGGTACGATCTAGAATACGGGTCTTACACATTTTTTTTCTTCAGCTGAAAGAAGTCTCAGTCGTTCTTATAGTAGTAGGCCGAGTACTCAATATAAGGACTTTCTTTCTTTATACTAAGGAAAGTCCTTATTATAGATCACGCAGTCTAAATAGTATTACTAATTAGTGGTCTGAGCTCTTCTCTAAGGATCGGACGACTGATTATGGATTATTTTTTCCTTACACTAAAGGAAGTCCTAGTAAACTGTGTAGTTCGAATAATCAATAAATTATTTAAAAGAATTTTCTTTTCCTAAATTGGGGAAGTTCTTTTATTGTATAAGCTCATAAAGCAGTAGAAAACACAATAGTAGAATCATGAGCACATTTTTTCCTTTTAAAAAGGGAGGTCGCTCTTAGTCATATAGGTCGGTCAGTTGACGGGCTCCTCAGTATCTAAGGTACGCTTGCCTCAGTCTTGGTCAACATCTTTCTTTCTTTTGTCGTTAACGGTAAAGGGCTCTCCTTTTTCGCTTTGCTTCCTATCCTCAATTGAGTTATTTCTTCTTCGAGCAGCTTTTTGTGAAATAAAGAGCGTCTCGGCGGCATTGAAATATTTTTGAGCTTGGTTAAGTAGGGGGGTTCTTACCAATAGAGAGGAGGAACTTTCCTTATTTGAGGTCGACTACCATAGCAGTCAGAGCTATCTGGTCAGAATAATCGTTGACCTGGACAACTTTGAGGTTGAAATAGATGAAGTGGTCTCTAAACAGCTCATCCTCCCTCTGCTTGATCGTGAGAAGATGAGCTGATGGCTTTCTTTTGTCTCTTCCACCAATGAACTGTGTGAGGAAGGCTTTTCTGAGCTGCGAGAAGGAACTGATAGAACACGGCTTCAGCTGCTTGAAACACCACCAAGCAGCTCCTAATAAGGTCAGGGAGAATGCTCGGCATATTATGGGGCCCAAGGCACCACGAAGCTCCATCCAGGCTTTGAAGGACTCAAGCTGCTCAGCCGAATCGGCGGTTCCAAAGTAGGCGGTCATCCGCAGCATCCAGAACCTGAGTGAAAACGGAGATGCCATAATGTCATCAATGAACAATGGTTCAATTTCTTCTAACATGGCCCTACTGAGGTCAGTACTCAAGCACAGTAGTGTTGTCTAATGTCACTGATTTGCCCTCGAATTTTCCTGAGCTCTGCCTCCCATGGGCCTTCGTTCTTGGCAACTGATTCAAGGGCTTTTCCACAACTCTTCCTCTTTGGCACAGGGCGCAGGTCGGAGTCTGCGAGCGTGGTTGCTCGCAAAGTGTGGGAAAGAGCCTGGGCTGCAGCTCAAGAGGTTGCTTGCTTTTTTGCGAGTTGACCGGTGCTTGAGATGGTGCAGTGGTAGCACCCTCCTCTGCATCATGACCAAGGGGTGGATTTTGTCTCTTAAGGAGTTGCATGAGTCGATTCATGTCTTTATTCAAGGCTTCGACTCGGTTCTTCAAGGAGACTAATCGATCGTCCGGGGGGGGGGGGGGCATTGGGGGATTAGAGTCAGCCTACCACTGGTAAGGCTGAGTACTCTGCTCGGCTGATGATTTAGGAAGAGTCAGGATGGCCGTAACAATACAGCTAGAGCTTTCTTCTTTCCTTTTATTATTGTGGTTTTCTAGTAAAGCAAGAATGGCTTTGATGTCATTCCCACTGATGATGCCAAATTATTGATGTAAAAATATGGTCCACCCTTTTTGACCTTCGAGTACCTGTACAGGAAGAAGACAAATGAAACCCTGGCTAGAGCATGGGATCCTCTGATGCCGAAGTCAGAATAGGAATCTTGGCCGTCTAGTAATATTGCGGGGTTTTGAGTGAGAGATTTTGCGTACCTTTCACTGTAGGCGGAGTACTTATTTATAGCCTTTTAAGGGCGGTGGCGTATATGGCAATGACTCATGGATGGTGATTGCGTATTATGGAAGATATCTTCTTCTGAACGTGTTCTAATTGATTTCCTGAGATCCTCGCGAATATCTCAGAGGATAATCCTATCATATCTTAATAAACTGCAAGTGTATGGTGGTCAATATCCGAGGCCAACTTCCAAAGTTGGCTCTCGAGGCTGAGGTCAGTATTCGATGCCGACCTCCAAAGTTGGTTCCCAAGGCCAACCTTCAAAGTTGATAAACGAAATCAAATTCTTTGGTCGAGATTGGTACCTGAGGCCGAGGTCGAGGTGATTTTTTGGCCCTCAAGCAGTCTATAGTATTCAAGTCTATTCATCTGGTCAATCTAGTTTTACCCATAACATGTACGAAAAATCAATATTACTGTTTGCCGGAGATGTGAAATGAAAAGGTAGAGATTCAACACTCTACGGTAAAAGAGATTATCGAATATCTCAGGTTTTGACCCTATCCGAACCATCTGAACCAACAAAAGTAGGATGCCCGTGGTCTACTTATATAAAGGCTATTATTGGGAACAAGATCCACACAAAGCATATTTGAAATTGTTGTTAATTATGTACTAGCAGCTCTGATAGTAACATGTGATTCAATCAAATATTGTTGTCCTTGTATCACCGAGCTAGGTGGTCTCGAGGTCACCATGCAATATGAGTGATTAGTTGGAAGTTTTCCAAGTGATCCATCCTTCTCTCAACGCGTTGCTAGACAGTTCCTCTCTTTCCACGTACATTGCACGAGCCATAACTAGCAGTTTACGTTTACATGCCCTCCATATGACCACAAGATCTTTGCAAAGCCCACAACGTGAACAAGGCAACTCATATACATCCAAACACGTGCCAGCCTGGCACTTTGGTATGAGATCTAATCCATTCATCTGAGGCGTACCACCGTGTAGATACTCTCCCCTAAGAATCACATCTGCCCAATTCTCAACGCTGAAAATGCCTGGGTGAGGTTTTCTCGACCATCCAACTGTTTCTGAAATCGATAGTCGACCACCTACTGAATGAGTCGGTTTTTTTTTTAGAACATCTACATGGTTAGACCCGCATTATGAATAGGCCTGGGTATTGCACCCGTCAGCTACCCTACCACCCTACCACATGTGGTGGCTTGTAAATGAGCTTCCTTATACACGTATATAGGCTAAGAAAAATAAATGGGGAGTTTTGAGTTTCTACTGTTGAACTTATTTTTGTTGTATTGGAAAAAAAGAGCTATTTTTCATCCAAAGTAGAAATTCCAAAACTCTTAAATTACAACAAATTAGTAGTTGGCCCATCTGCAACATTCGTATTCAAAGAATGAAGACATCATTCTCACGCGTGCCCTTACGTGCATCCTATTTAATAAACCTTAAGCTAAAGTCGGCATAGGCTATGGTATCAGCCAATGAAATTAAGAAAAATACACCTTTCAATGGGTTCAAGAGTATACGAAAGAAAGAGAATTGACAGCTTCCAATGACAAGGGGTTCTTTCTATGAGAGTATAAGGGATTTTATTTTATTTTCTATGTTTCTCCCTCCGTTATTCTATTCATTGTTGTTTTATATTGTTACTTGCATATAACTGAACAAGTGTGGTACTTAATTCCTAATGTATATTTATTAAAAACATCTTAATTTCTCTACAAACTTCAATTTGTGCACCAGTAAATACAATAAAGAAAGCAAAATGACAATGACGACAATGACAACAATGATAATACTGATTGGTGGTTTGCAAATTAATTCCATAGGAGCATAGATTCGTAGGCATCCACACGCAAGCACACAAGCAAACATGAAACATGTATATGAGATCTGAGGTTTCAATAAAGGTAGAAATAATGCTTAGATCTTATCCCTAAAATCTGATAATTTCACTCTTCCGGTGATGCTACAACGCGTTATTTTTTTTCTAGACGTTCATTTGTACTGATACGTTGTGTGAGGTGTGAAATGACCTATTTTTATGCTAGAATATCTTAACAGTGTAGCTTGTGATGTTTTGGCTCTTTGCTTGCTGTGATGTTTTGCACGATTTTGATTTGACACTTGATCCGAATGAGGAATGTCGTTTTTATCTAGTGTTGCAAAATATTGATTTTATAAAATATATTTTAAAATAAAATATAATAGAAAATATATTAAAAAGTTTTGTAAAAAAGCTTTTTGAGGTTTTTTAAGAATAGTCCCACATTGAAAAGGGAAGAGAAGATTTTATGGTTTAAATAAAAACAGTGGAGTATTATAATATTTGCTTACCTAGTCCAAGGACTATAGACCTTGCGCTCCAGTTCGGGCACAGGCTCGGACTCGGACTCGGTCTCGGTCTCGGTCATGGGCTCGATGCGAGGGTGTGGGCATGTGAGGCAGTGTGGCTGTAGAGGCACTAGTGACGCACTTTACACTTCGCACATGCGCATCGTGTCGCAGAGGGTCGCTCCCTTCGCGAACCGGAGCAGGACGTGTGCGAGTCGCGGTGCGACTAAATGGCTAAGATGGGTGGCCGGTTGGCAGAGAGACTAGAGGACTGAGAGAGAAATCCCTCAGTATATATAGAGGGATTGAAAAGAGCTATTGCAACAGAAACTGTAACAGTTGTGTCATTAGTTTAGAGACCAACTGTAACTGCTGCATGACTAGCCCAACAGCTAGAAAATGGCTAGTTGTTGTCTCACAACAGTCACATGCAATAGTGGTTATGGCTCATGCACAATAGTTAGAAAACGGCCATAAAACAGTTAGTTTTCCAACAGCCAGAAATCGCTTAATGGAATTTAAGTCTCAGGACCATAACCTCCTAGCCACCATAGCCTATAAATAGAGGGTTTGGATGAGTTTCCAAACCATCTCTCAACCCACTCTAGCAGGCCCGTACGAATTGAGACAGCCCACTACTCCTCTCCTATACTCTAGTGGTTCCAACAAGACAGTAAGGGTTGAACCTTTCCTAGAAGAACAGACCAACGGTGTGGTCTAGAATGGTTCAACTGAACCAGTAGCTGAAGAACTGACCAGTACAGTGGTCTAAATCAAAAGGAATTTCTTCTCTTTCTTACTTCTAGGATTTTTCTTTTATTATATTTCTGTCAGACTGAGTGTAACAGAGTTCCAATAGGTGGGCCTTCATGTTTGCTGAACGCAGACCCACACTAGGCTTATCGTATCCTAGAAGCGGTTTGCCTATAACCTATCAGCATACTCAATTCACTTGAGTAGGGGCAAATAACGCTTTAAGGACAGCGTTTCAAACATGCTTCAGCCTGTCCTTATTCAAGCTAATTTTATTTTTCAGTTTCCATATTATACAGAAATTATATTAATCTGTATAATTTTCAACAATCTTAAAGCATTATTACTATGGAAGCCGACAATATTTCGTCCATCAAGTTCATGAATCAGGACTTGATACGTCTTGATCGGTTCGATGGAACCAATTTTACAAGATAGCAAGACAAGCTTTTTGAGATGTGGATTCACATCTGGGGCCGCACACGATCAGTCGTGGCCCTTACTCAACCGGTCGTGGAGCCCACTCGACCAGTCGTGACCAGTCGTGGACTGGCTCAACTTAAAGTCCAGTGAGCATAAGATTTTTGGTTCCAAGGTGCTCGACCGGTAGTGGCCTATGCTCGACCGGTCGTGGGGTCCTCTCGACCGGTCATGCAGTCTACTCGACCAGTCGAGGTTACGCAGATTGGTTTTCAAATTTGATACAGACTGCAGATTTCTATGTCGCCTTTCGCAAGGGTGCGGAAGAGAAGTTGCTTAAACTATAAATAAGTGTCCCTAGGGCTATTCTAGGGTTAAGGTGAATATTGGGGAGTTATTCTAAGATGTGGGCAAAGGATTTTCTCTAAATTTCTAAGGGAGAGGTTAGTATATTACCTTGTAATCGTCGTTATTCTTCATAGTGAAAGTTTGCATCTATGGTTTTTTACCCTAGTTAGGGGTTTTTCCACGTATATCTTGTCTTATGGTTTGTTTGAATTGCTTTAATCTATTTCTAGTTTATATTTCTTCTTATTTATCATTTGTGGGTGAGGCCTAAGATTGGATATAGGCTCATTACGTTGTTGGCATGCTGCGCAACAACTGATATTAGAGCTATTGGTTTAGTTCTATTGGGAGCGATGACGGAAGAAGAGAAAACTAGAATTGAGAAGTTTGATGGTTCAAACTTTACCTTCTGGAAGATGCAGATGGAGGATTATCTATATCAGAAGGACCTCTATATTCCTCTATGAGGAAAAGAGAAGAAACCAAAAAAGATGACAAATGATGAATGGTTTTTACTGGATAGGAAGGCTTTAGGAATGATCCGACTCTCTTTGTCTAAGAGCGTCGCCTTCAATATATCCAAGGTGAAAACTACAAAAGAATTAATGGAAGCCCTAGCCACCATGTATGAAAAGCTCTCTGCATCTAACAAGGTACATCTTATGAAACAACTATTCAATATGAAGATGTCAGATGGTGGGAGCATGACTGAACATATAAACGAGTTCAATACAGTCACGAGCCAGTTGGAATCCATTGGCATTGTTTTTTAGGATGAGGTCAGGGCATTATTAATCTTATCCAGTTTGCCAAACAGTTGGGATGGTTTGGTGATTGCTGTAAGCAATTCTTTAGGGTCGACAAAGCTGAAATTTGATAATGTGGCTGGTCTAATTCTCAGCGAAGAATCTAGAAGGAAGGCATCAGGAGTTTCAGGGGATTCAGGAAATGCTCTAAACGTTGAAGGAAGAGGAAGATCGCTGAACAAATGAGGCAATAAACATGGGCGTTATAAGTCGAGGAAGAAGTCCAAGGGACCGAAAGACAAAGACAGGTGTTAGCAATGCGGCAAGAAGGGGCATATGAAATGTGATTGCAGGACACTCAAGAAATAAGAAGGAAACTCTCAAAGCGGGAAGGATTCAGTGAATCTATCTGAGGAGAGTGACGCAGAGGCGTTGATCTTATCTCTGGGTGCGAGGAATGAGTCTTGGGTTATAGACTCAGGTGCTTCGTTTCATGCCACTTCGTGTAAGGAAGTTCTGCGTGATTATGTGTCAGGTGACTTCGGGAGAGTCTACCTGGGTGATGATGAGCTGTGCAATATTGTTATAAAGGGAGACGTTCATGTCAATCAGAAAGACGGAACGATTTTGAAATTGAAGGATGTCAGACATGTACCGAGTTTGAAACGTAACTTGATCTCAATGGGGCAGTTGACCGATATTGGTTATGTGACGACATTCACCAGTGATTCTTGGAAGATCACAAAAGGTGCCTTAGTGATATCTCGAGGTAAAAAGAAAGGTACTTTATATGTGACTTCAAGATCGTATAGTTCACTCTCAGTCACATCAACTGGAGTGAATGGGCAGTTATGGCATCAGAGGTTGGGACGAATGAGTGAGAAAGGGATGAAAGTGCTATTGTCAAAAGGGAAGCTACCAGGGCTGAAGTCTATTGACTTGAAATTCTGCGAGGACTGCGTGTATGTAAGTAAAAAAGGGTAAGCTTCAAGAAGATGGGATGCGCTCCAAAGATGCATCTGTTGGAGCTTGTACACACTGATGTGTGGGGACCGGCACAGGTATTATCTCTAGGTGGCTCACGTTATTTTATTTCTTTTATTGATGATGCTAGTAGAAAACTATGGGTCTATTTCTTAAAGCATAAATCTGATGTATTTGATGTATTTAAGAAATGAAAAGTTATGGTTGAAAACGAGACAGGTAAAACAGTAAAATGTCTCAGATCTGATAATGGGGGAGAATACTGTGATAAGACGTTTACTGAGTATTGTGTAGCAAATGGAATCAAACATCAGAAAATAATTTTAGGGACATCGCAGCAGAATGGTGTGGCTGAGCACATTAACAAGACCATCCTTGAACGTACCAGGAGCATGAGGTTACATGCAGGGCTGCTCAAGACCTTTTGAGCGGATGCTGTGAATATTGCAGCATATCTCATCAATAGAAGTCCCTCAGCACCATTGGATGATGGGCTGCCAGAAGAAACGTGGACTGGGAAAGAGGTGAACCTTGCACATCTCAGAGTGTTCGGTTGCACTTTATATGTTTACATTGATGCAGAGCATAGAAACAAGCTGGATGGGAAGTCCATGAGGTGCATGTTTATAGGCTACGGGCAGCATGATTTTGGCTACAGGTTTTGGGATGCAGAAAATAAGAAAATCGCCAGAAGCAAGGACGTAGTCTTCAATGAAAAAATGATGCATAATGACAGTGTGCAGGAAAATAAGGCTGAGGAAAAGGAATTCGTAGAGTTGGAAGAGTTACCGGACACAGGTGTTACAGCGCCACAGGATGATCATGTACAAGAGCATTATGAGGCAGAACCACATACACCAGTTGTGAGGAGGTCTACTCGGGAGAGGAGACCCCCGGTCCGATACTCACCCTCCTTACATTATCTACTGCTGACAGATAATGGTGAGCCAGAGTGTTTTGAAGAGGCGTTATAGTTAGATACACGGGTTAAGTGGGAGCAAGCCATGGATGATGAAATGGACTCTCTTGAGTCTAATTGTACATGGGAGCTAGTCACTCTACCTAAGGGTAAGAAAGCTCTTCATAACAAGTGAGTTTACAGACTGAAGGAGGAACACGATGGTTCGAAATAGTACAAGGCTAGATTGGTTGTGAAAGGGTTTCAACAGAAGGCAGGTATTGATTTCATTGAAATATTTTCACCTGTGGTGAAAATGTCTACGATTCGCATGGTCTTAAGTATAGTGGCTACAGAGGACTTACATCTAGAACAACTAAATGTTAAGACAACCTTTCTTCATGGGGACCTTGAAGAAGAGATATATATGCATCAACCGACAGCATACATGGCACTAGGAAAGGAGAACAAAGTGTGTAGACTGAAGAAGAGTCTATATGGCCTGAAGCAGGCTCCAATGCAGTGGTATAAAAAGTTTGACAGTTTCATGTCGAGAAACAATTTTAGGAGATGTCATGCAGACCACTGCTGTTACTTGAAGAAGTTTGATACATTGTACATCATCCTTCTTCTGTATGTTGATGATATGCTTGTGGCCGGTTCAAGCATGAAGGACATCTAAGATCTCAAAAGACAACTATCTTGAGAATTTGCCATGAAGGATTTAGGAGCTACAAAACAAATCCTAGGTATGAGGATAAAGCGTGACAGGGAAAACAAGAAACTGGTTTTGTCACAGGCAGAGTACATAGCCAAGGTACTTGGTCGATTCAATATGGGAGGTGCTAAACCGGTTAGCAGTCCATTAGCCAACCACTTCAAGTTATCTAAGGAGCAAGGCATAAAGACGCAGGAGGAGCGATACTACATGGCTAAAGTCCCATACGCATCAGCTATTGGGAGTCTCATGTATGTTATGGTGAGCACGAGGCCAGACATTACTCAAGCAGTGAGAGTTGTTAGCAGGTTCATGAACAACCCCGGGAAAGAACATTGGGAAGTTGTGAAGTGGATCCTCAGATACATGGTAGGTACTAAGGATGTAGGGTTGTGCTATGGTGGATCAGAAAACAAGCTACAGGGCTACGTGAATTCAGATTTGGAAGGAGACATCGACAGCAGAAGAAGCACTACAGGTTATGTCTTTATTCTGGGTAGTGGTGTAGTCAGTTAGGTCTCTCAGTTACAAAAGATAGTATCTATCAGTACAACGGAAACAGAATATGTTGCGGCTACAGAAGCGTGCAAGGAGATGGTGTGGATGCAAGGTTTTATGGAGGAGTTAGGTAAGAAGCAAGCAAATCACAAGCTGTATAGTGACAGTCAGAGTGCAATACATTTGGCTAAGAATTCAGCCTTTCATTCAAGGACCAAGCATATTACCAACAGATATCACTCCATATGTTCGTTACTGGAAGATGGATCGATTGCTCTGGAGAAGATTCATACAAGTGAGAATCCTGCGGATATGCTGACCAAGGCGGTCACACGGGAGAAGCTGAAGCTCTGTTCAGTTTTGATTGGTCTTCAGGCTTGAAGACGGGGAGGTGATGCACTCCGATTGAAGAAGACAATGTTTATAGTGATGTATCTTCAAGTGGGAGATTGTTGAGATGTGGAGCCATATCTGGGGCCGCACACGACCAGTCGTGGCCCTTACTCGACCGGTCGTGGAGCCCACTCAACCGGTTATGACCAGTCGTGGACGGGCTTGACTCAAAGTCGAGAGAGCATAAGATTTTTGGTTCCGAGGTGCTCGATCGGTCGTGGCCTATGCTCGACTGATCGTGGGGTCCTCTCAACCGGTCGTGCAGTCTACTCGACCAGTCAAGGTTACTCTGATTAGTTTTCAAATTTGATACGGACTGTGGATTTCTATGTCACCTTTCACAAGGGTGTGGAAGGGAAGTTGCCTAAACTATAAATAAGTGTCCCTAGGGCTATTATAGGGTTAAGGTAAATATTGGGGAGTTATTCTAAGATGTGGGCAAACGGTTTTCTCTGTATTTCCAAGGGAAAAGTTAGTATGTTGCCTTGTAATCTTCGTTATTCTTCATAGTGGAAGTTTGCATCCCTGGTTTTTTACCCTAGTTAGGGTTTTTCCACATATATTTTATCTTCTGATTTGTTTGGATTGCTTTGATCCATTTCTAATTTATATTTCTTCTTATTTATCGTTTGTAGATGAGGCCTGAGATTAGATCTAGGCTCACTGCGTTGTTGGCATGCTGCGCAACAAAGCTAAAATTTCTTCTGACGGCGCTGAAGATTTATTACATATTAGATCTAAATCTGCAAGCACTACCTGAAGCATTTGACGAAGGCACACATGAGTAGGCGGCTTCCGGCACCAAACGAGCTGAAGACGAACTCTTGTGTCAAGGACACATTCTGAACGCGATCTCCTACCACCTGTACGATCTGTACCAACAGACGTCATCAACAAAGGAGATCTGGGCCACTTTAGAGTTCAAATATAAGGCTGAAGAAGGAACCAACAAATTTCTCATCACCAAGTATTTTGACTTCGACATGGTAGATAACAAACCGCTACTGCCCCAAATCCAAGAACTGCAGCTAATAGTAAAAAAAAATCAAAGCAATCAAAATTAATCTTCCTAAATCATTCCAAGTCGGGGCTATAATCGTCAAAATTACTACCGATGTGGAAAGACTATAGAAAGAAGTTGCTGCATAAAACTGAGGACTACACACTGGAACAAATCCAGAAACACCTTAGAATTGAGGAAGAATCCCGTAACCGAGATAGAAAGAATGATAACGGGAATGCCTTGTCCAAGGTACATGCAGTAGAGAATACTAGTAACAAGAATTCCAAGAAGGACGATTCCCTGAAACCCAATAAAGGGAAATTCAAGAAAAATGCCCAAAAGAAGAACCGAAAGTTCAAAGGCCCATGCCATGTCTATGGGAAAACCAGGCACTATGCTCGAGTATGTCGATATCGCAAATCTAAAAAAGAGGCTAGTGTAGTGGAAGAAGGCGATATTGTGGCTATGATCACTAAGGTTAATACCATCTAAGGCAAAGTTACAGGTTGGTGGTATGATACTGCCGCTACAATACATATGTGCTCGACAAATCAGCCTTCAAAACCTATGAGGAATTGACTGATGGTTAAGAAGTCCAAATGGGTAATAAAGTCTGATCGAAGGTCGTCGACAAAGGAACTGTCGAACTGATATTCACCTCTGGAAAGAAAGTGATTCTGACTAATGTACTGCACGTCCCAGACATGAGGCGAAACTTAGTTTCTGGGGATCTTCTGGGAAAACCAGGTATAAGGGTGGTGTACGAGTCAAGTAAACTGATTCTGTCTAAGAATGAAAATTTTGTTGGAAAGGGATACGCTTGTAACGGGATAGTTAAGTTTTCTCTTAATGAAAGTAGCACTTTTGCGTATATGGTTGAATCCGTTGGACTGTGGCATGATAGACTAGCCCATATAGGGTATAGTACCTTGAAGTTCATGGCTAAGAATGGTTTAATCTCATACACAGATAATGAAACCGATAAATGTGAAGTATGCATAAATCCAAAATGACGAAGAAACTTTTTTCCAAGTGTTGAAAGATCGTCTCAAGTATTGGATCTTGTACACAATGATATCTGTGAATTAAACGGCATTCTTACTTATGGAGGTAAATGGTACTTCATAACCTTTATAGATGATTGATTTAGATTTGTGTATGTATATCTATTAAAGAGCAAAGATGAAGTATTGAATATGTTTAAAATATATAAATCAAAAGTAGAGAATCAACTAAATAAGAAGATAAAAATTCTCCATAGCGATAGAGGAGGAGAATACTTTTCCAATGAATTCGATAACTTCTGTGAAGAACATGGACTGATACATCAATGTACAGCGCCATACACACCTCAACAAAATGGAATAGCTAAAAGGAAAAAAATAAACATTAGTAGAAATGGTCAACTCAATGCTGATAAGAGAAAAGTTATCACTAAGTATATGGGGTGAGGCACTGTTTGTAGCATGTCATATACTAAACAGAATTTCGTCTAAAAAATATAAAATATTTTCATATGAAATATGGAAAGGTAGAAAACCTAACCTAGGATATCTAAAAGTGTGAGGGTGTCTTGCATACTGCAGAACCCCTAATCCCAAAAGAATTAAGTTAGGACCAAGAGCTATTAAGTGCGCCTTCGTAGGGTATGCACAAAATAGTAAAGCTTATAGACTTCTAGATATAGAGTCTAATACAATAATAGAATCAAGAGACGTTGAGTTCTTTGAGAATTCACTATCCTTGGAGTCAAAGGATAATGATGTTCAAACTCCTGATAAAGAATCAAATAGCAGAGCTCCACAGATAGTGGAAGCTCCTATTGAACCTCGTAGGAGTCAAAGGACAAGAATAGAGAAGAGTCTAGGAGATGACTACATAGACTCACAACGCGTCATTTTCCATCTTGTAGAAGGAGATATAAAAAATGTAATAAGAAAAATACCTATAGTAATGACTATAGAAGATGATCCTAAAATATATAAAGAGGCTGTATCCTCTAAAGACTCGGCTTTCTAGAAAGAAGCTATAAATGATGAAATGGAATCCATAATGTCAAATCAAGCATGGAAACTAGTTAACTTACCTCCAGGTTCTAGACCCATAGGTTATAAGTGGGTATTTAGGAATAAATATCACACTGATGGGACTATCCAAACCTTTAAAGCTCAACTAGTATCTAAGGGTTTTAGACAAAAAGAAGGGATATATTACTTTAACACATACTCTCCTATGGCTAGGATAATATCCATTAGGATATTATTTGCTTTAGCTTCCATATATCATCTTTACAACCACCAAATGGATGTAAAGACTGCATTCCTGAATGGTGACCTTAATAAGGAGGTATACATGGAACAACCTAAAGGATTTATTCTATCAGGAAATGACAACAAAGTATGTAGATTAGTCAAATCTTTGTATGGATTAAAACATGCACAAAAAATAATGGCATGAGAAGTTTGATTCTAGAATACTATCTCGTGGTTTCATACATAATGTAGCTGACAAATGCATATATTCTAAAGTAAATGGTAGTTGTATCGTTATTATTTGTCTGTATGTTGATGACATGTTAATAATAAGTAATAAAATGGAAGGTGTGACTGAAACAAAGAGGTTTCTATCTTCCGTATTTAAAATGAAGGATCTTGGACAAGTTGATACCATCCTAGGTATCAAAGTTAAAAAATCTTGTGGGGGTTATGTTTTGTGTCAATTTCATTATATTGAGAAGATATTAAACAAGTTTAACCATCTAAATATTAAAAAAAAAGAAGCAAAAACTCCATTTGATCCAAGTATCAAACTAAAAGAAAATACTGGAAGAACAGTTGCACAATTATATTAAGAAGATATAAAACAAGTTTAACCATCTAAATATAAAAGAAGCAAAAACCCCATTTGATCCAAGTATCAAACTAAAAGAAAATACTGGAAGAACAGTTGCACAATTAGAATATGCGAGCGCTGTAGGGAGTCTTATGTATGCTATGCAATGCACTAGACTTGATATCGCATATGCTATGAGTAAACTTAGCAGGTTTACTAGTAACCCCAGTACTAAATACTGGAATGCAATCAGTAGAGTCCTTGGTTACTTAAAAGCAACCAAAGACTTAAGACTATTTTATTCAGAGTTTCCTACCGTATTGGAAAGATATACCGATGCGAGCTGAATATCGAGTGCAGGGGATAACAAGTCTACTATAGGATGGGTATTCACCCTAGGAGGTGCAGCTGTATCTTGGGGATCCAAGAAACAGACTTGCATAACGCACTCGACTATGAAGTTTGAATTCATAGCCCTGGCTGCAATAGTCAAAGAGGCTGAGTGGCTAAGGGATCTTCTATTAGAAATTCCTTTCTATGTAAAACCTATATCAGCTGTATCACTACATTGTGATAATGAAGCCACATTAGCTAGAGCCTATAGCGGCACATATAATGGTAAGTCTAGATATATCAGTCTTCGACATGATTATGTCAGATAATTGATTCGAGATGGAATCATTGATATTTCTTATGTGAAATCGAGTAATAACCTAACAGATCCTTTTACTAAACCTCTACCGAGAGAGGTAGTAAAGGCTACATCTAGAGGGATGGGGTTGAAACTCTTCAACCAAAGTTCCACCAGTGATAGTAACCCAACCTAAAGTCAGAAAATCTCTAATTTTGGGTTCAATGGGTAAGAACAAGTCACTGATATGTGAAAAGTTTTTCAGTACTAAATTATAAAACTTCATCTATAATAGATAAGTGCTAAGCATTATGAAAGATGGTTGAGTCTTAGAACTCTTAATGAAATTCAGTCTATATGATAAGTGTCTTATAGTAACGGAGACACTGGAAGGATTTCACCTATATGAACGTAGAGATGGTGTCGTCTCTCATGAGAGTTAGGAGTTTTTCTCTCGGGATCGTTCACAAATTAGGATAAGCACATGACCATTAATCGTGTTGAGCAAGATTGTGGGAACTGTAGCAAACACATAGTGAATATGTGTGTAGTTTCTCTGACTCTGTTATCAAGGAATAACTAGTTTAACGCTACAGCTACCAGTCATTTTGATAGAGTTTTAAGATACTTACACTAACGGAAGATTAAAATCGAAAGATATTTTTTTTATGCATATAAGTTGACTATTCTAGCAGAAATGTTTAACCGAGAAAATATATTTTAAAAAAATCAAGTGGGGGATTGTTGTAAAATATTGATTTTATAAAATATATTTTAAAATAAAATAGAATTGAAAGTATATTAAAAAGTTTTGTAAAAAAAACTTTTTGAGGTTTTTTAAGAATAGTCCCACATGGGAAAGGGAAGAGAAGATTTTGTGGTTTAAATGAAAACAGTGTAAAACAGTGTAGTATTATAATATTTGCTTACCTAGTTTAAGGACTATGGACCTTGCGTGTTCCAATGCATAGCACTGGAACAACTGCACACTCGCGCTTCGCTCTCGCTCGGGCTCGGGCACGGGCACGGGTTTGGACTCGGACTCGTACTCGATCTCGGTCACGGGCTCGGTGCGAGGGCGTAGGCATGTGAGGCAATGTGATTGTAGAGGAGCTAGTGGTACACGTTGCACTTCACACGTGCGCATCGTGTCGTAGAGGGTTGCTCCCTTCGTGAATCGGAGCGAGACGTGTGCGAGTCGCGGTGCGACTAAGTGGCTAAGACGGGTAGCAGGTTGGCAGAGAGACCAGAGAACTGAGAGAAAAATCCCTCAGTATATATAAAGGGACTGAAAAGAGCTGTTGTAGTAGAAACTGTAATAGCTGTACCGTTAGTGTAGAGACCAGCTGTAACTGCCGCATGGCTAGCTCAACAGTTAGAAACATGGTTAGCTGTTGTCTCACAACAGTCACATGCAGCAGTGGTTATGGCTCATGCACAATAGTCAGAAAACAGCCAGAAAACGGCTAATTTTCCAACAACCAAAAATGGCTTAATGGAATTTAAGTCTCTGGACCATAACCCCCTAGCCGCCATAGCCTATAAATAGAGGGTCTGGATGGATTTCCGAACCATCTCTCAACCACTCCAGTAGACCCATACGAACTAAGACAGCCTACTACTCTTCTCCTATACTCCAGTGGTTCTAGCAAGACAGCAAGGGTTAAAACTTTGCTAGAAGAACAGACCAACGGCGTGGTCTAGAATGGTTCAACTGAACGAATGGCTGAAGAACTGACCAGTACAGTGGTCTAAATCAAAAGAAATTTCTTCTTTCTTTCTTCTGGGATTTTTCTTTTATTGTATTTCTGCCAGACTGAGTGTAACAGAGTTCCAATAGGTGGGCCTTCGTGTTTGCTGAATGCAGATCGACACCAGGCTCGTCGTATCCTAGAAGCTGTTTGCCTGTAACCTATCAGCATACTCAATTCACTTGAGAAGGGGCAAATAACGCTTTAAGGACAGCATTTCAGACATGCTTCAGCCTGTCCTTATCCAAGCTAATTTTATTTTTTGGTTTCCATATTATAAAGAAATTATATTAATTTGTATAATTTCCAACATCTAGTCTAACTGAATGTTATATTCGGTTAGACCGAACAATATTCGTAATTGTGAGTTTTATTTTTAATTTTGTGTAGAGTGTATAAATGCAGCTCCTAATTTGAAATTAGGGTTTTGACAAATAGAGTTAGAACAAATTCAAAGGCTTTGAAGGGAGGAAACTAGGGTTTTCATCTATAAATTGTTTCATCTATTCTATTCTTTTAATTATAGTGGATTGATCATCGCTTTGTGCCGTGATTTTTTTCCTATAAGGACTTTCCATGTAAAATTTTTGTGCTCTCTGCGATTGCTTGAATTTTTTCTCTCTATTCCTTATTTGATTTGATCTAAGGTTGCTTCCACGCCCAACAAGTGTGATGGAGCTTAACGTTAGGGTATTAAGTTAATTATGGAAATATGGCATCGAGGGGATCAAATGTGAAATTTAAGACAGATAAGTTCACAGGTAAAAATAATTTTGAATTATAAATGTTGAAGCTAAAAGCCCTCGCAATTCAACAAGTGTTGCAGCATGCACTCCTTAGAAAAATAAATCATCTAGAAACTATGACGGAAGAGGATTGGGACGAACTTGATCAAAGGGCGTTAACACAATTCAATTGTTCTTAACCATTGAAGTCATTTATAATATGGGATTTTGACCGTACTAGTGTTGTGGTACAGTTAAAATCCCCAAAAGGAATGGAAGTTTAAAATATTCTCAGGGTAACCCGCACAGATAAATTTTTAAAAGTTTTTCGAACCAAATTGCTCCTACACACCTTTTTTTTCAAAATTAGATTTTATATATGAAACTAAGATAATCACGATAGAGATTTTGGGCGAGCCCGATGATAAAAATTAAGGAACAAGGGCCCGCCTATCGTAAGAAGGAAAGAAACACAAAAGGTCATCTCTCTCATATTCCCCAGCCCCACCCTGTCCAGGAAGAGAAGCCCTTTGGGAATCCTAGGGACTTCCGCTAGAGAAGTGAGAACCAAAGACGATTGGGAGCCACTACCAACTTTTGCTAGGCCATCATTAACCCCATTGGCCTCCTTAGGGGTGTGAGTGAAAGAGACTTCTATAGTTCCCTTGAGCGCCTAGATCCGGGACCGCCAATAGCACATAGACCATGAGGAGACTACATCCTCTACAAGAAGCGAAATAATAGATTTTGAGTCACTGGCTACTTCCACTCTAGGGAATCCCAACTTGGTACAAAGGGAGAGACCCACCCAGATGGCCCTAATCTCCGCTCTAGAGTTAGACCCAAAGTTGTATCCAAGGTAGAAGCCAAAAAGGAATTTACCATCACTATCTCTACCCACACCACCCCCACCCGAGGGGCCCAGGTTCCCAAGCAACGACCCGTCCACATTTAGTTTAATCCAACCACCCTTAGGCCTCAACCACCTGACAATCTAAAACTTTCTAGGCTTCCAAGAGGCCCTATCCACGCCTAATTCTAACAAAATAGCGGTTGAGGAATGATTAAGCACCTTAGGGGGAGGAAGGGAAGAGCCGATGCGAGTTATCCAAAAGAGGATAGAAGAAATGACCTTGGCAACACTTAGGGTGCAGTTATCAAATCGAGCTGCATTTCTATCTTTCCAAACCTCCCAGAAAATGAAGATAGGTGTTAAACTGCTAAGAGATTTGAGGCGAGAAGAGGATGCAGGAAGACTCCACCATCTAGTAGCTCTCCCCACAACAGAGCTGTCCGTAGTTGGGTGAATGAAGAAAAGGGATTGGAAATGATCCTAAACTTTCAAAGTTAAACCACCCGAGCAAAAAACATGGTCGATGGTTTCAATGTGGGGCTGCGTCCAAGGCGAGCAACAGATGCAAGAAGAGGCTAAAGAGACACCTCTGGATTGAATTCTATCGTCAATCGGGATTGCCTTATGGATGATCTTCCACGTAAGGAGGGAAAGTTTGGGAGGAAGTTTAGAATGCCACACCCATTGAGCCCAAGCTTTCCTGACTTATATCGGTCTGAGCATCTGCCATGCCGAATGAACAGAGAATTTTCTAGATGCCATGAGGCCCCAGACACATTTATCATGCACAGTTAAGGTGCAAGTTTCATCATCTTCTATGCGGTCGAGAATAATTTGGGGAAGGAGATAGCAAATAGAGTCCACATCTAACCAGTCCATGGGTCCAATGAAATCTCTGACCCATTGAGTCGAAGCGGGAATCGACAGGAGGCTCCAGTTAGCAAGAGGGTCAAGCCCAGACCAGTCCTTAAACCAGCAGTTCAGCTCTCCTCAGCCAATAATCCAATGAGCTCCAACTGCGGGGAAGAGCTGACATATGTGCTTCCAGAGAGGAGAGGCATGAGGGTAAAGACTGAAATCTGCATCAGATTGGGTGTCTGCCGGGTATTTGGACTTGACAAAGGCTGTCCAACAACTCGTGTCCTCTTTTCACCTAACTGACCATGCCAATTTCATTCTGAGCTCCTACATTGTGTTGACCAGACTTTTAACATTCAAACCACCTTCGTCTTTGGGGCACGCTATACATTTCCAACTGATCTAGTGGCACTTGTTTCGATCGCCATGCGTACCCTAGAAAAAATTGGCACATGCCTACTCGAGCTTCTTAATCAACGAACGAGGAATGTTAGTTGCAACCATGGAGTGAATAGGGACGCTACAAAGAACGTGATTGATGAGTGTTGAGCGGCCGGCTTGTGAAAGGATTCTAGATTTCCATCTAGATATTCTAGCCTGTAATTTATACAAAATCCCTGAAAAAATATCTTCTTCATACTCCCCTGAAAAATCAGTACCGCTAGATAAGTAAATGGATGAACGCCCTTGTTGAAACCCAAGATCCTTTGGGCAGATCTGATGCAGGATTCTGATTGGTTAGTAGCAAGGACGAAGAACCTCTTAATGAGGTTGATTTTCTAACCTAACACTACTTGGTATCAGTCTAGGAAGAGCTTAATCTGTTTCAGCTAATTACAACTTCCATTGGCTAAGAGCAGAGTGTCATCTACAAAGAGTATATGGGAGAGGGAAGGGCCTCTACGGCTTATGTTGAAGGGCTGACAAAGGCCGGATGAGATGAGTTTGTGAAAGCCGCGACTCTAGAACTTTTGATGTTAGAATGAGCAGGGCTAGGGAGATTGGGTCCCCCTGGCGAAGGCCTCTAGTTGAATGGAAAAAGCCACTTGGTTCACCATTGAGCAATACTAAGAACCAAGAATTGCTCTAACACTTCTCGATTAAAGCAATCCAATTCTACTGAAAACCAAAGCAATGGAGACTAGTTTGAGGAAGCCCCAATCTAATCTATCGTAAGCCTTCTCCATATCTAATTTGATGAGGATGTTCCCACCACGGATCCTTTTGTCAATGTCTTTGAACGCTTCCTGGGCAAGGGCACAACTTTCTGCAATAGATCTCCTTTGGATGAAAGCTTCCTGTTCAGGCGAGATTAATCTGGGGAGGATCCTGCTTAGCCTGTTAACGATCAATTTAGAGAAGATTTTATAAATGTAATTACATAAGCTAATAGGGCAAAAATCAGATAATTTTTTTGGAGCGGGTGACTTTGGAATGAGGTAAATGAGAGTTGTCATAAAGGCCCTAGGGAGGGGACCTCCATTAAAAAGAGCTCGGGTAGCAAGGAGGATGTCATGGCCCACAATATCCCAACAGCTGTGGAAAAAGGCCACTGGAAACCATCCGGCCCTGGAGCCCCATCCGTGGGAATGCTCCAAACAGCCAATAGGACTTCCTCATCGGAGGGCTCCACCATCATCTCAGCGTTATCATCAGCTGAAATGCAAGAGGGATTGTGTCCAGCAAGTCTACTGGAATGGTGGGAGGGTTGCTTTGCATCAGCAAGGAGAAAAAGGATATCGCAGCTACCTTGATCGCGGTTTGGCCAACAAGATCGACCCTTCTTCTAGGAGAATCTCCCCAATGTATGATATCCTTGCTCAACTTGAAGCAATGCCATTGAAGAATTTAGTGTTGCAATCTCCCTCTTGTAGCCAATGGATACTGGATTTTTGTTTCCAAAAAATCTCCTCGCAAAGTTCCAAATGGGTTAGATTAGCCTTGTGCTGATTCAGCTTGTGAAGATTGTCCTAGCTATTGTCACGAAGGATCTCGGTTTTAGGAGTTGACTGCTCCTCCTCAGCCAATTTGATGGTATTAAAGATATTACTAAAAGTATCTCTGTTCCAGATCTTAAGCACAGACTTAACATTCCGCATCTTACATTGAAGTGCAATCAACGGATCTGCAATCACGTTAGACCTCCAAGCATTCTGAATAAAGTCTTTAAAAGAGGTATGGAGGATCCACATGTGCTGAAATCTAAATGGTTTTGGAAAATTTATAGGAATGGATGGGAAGGATAAGAGAAGTGGGGAATGATCAGTGTTCACCGTGGGTAGATGCTGCACTTGGAAGGCTGGGAAAGAGTTCTGTCATAAATTGTTACAGCAAATTCTATCTAGTCTAGCTTGGCCATCTGGTTATGGCACCAGGTAAACTGGTTCCCCGAATCGAAAAGGCCAGCCCTGTTAAGCCCATCAATGAATTTAACAACGCCTGAACTATCAAAAGGACATCCACCCTGCCTTTCTACTGCTGAAATAGTGGTGTTGAAATCCCCTGCTATTACCCACGACATAGAGGGAGCAACACCCAGCACAACAAGTTGATTCCACAGGTTTCTCCTAAGAATTTTCAAGCACTTTACATACACGAACGAACAAAGAACTAAAAGAGTGTTACTCTAAAGGGCCACAGTAATAGTTAGCATCTAGGAAGATTTTGCAATCAGATCAACTATCAAAGAAGGGGTGTAGAAGATCCAAAATTTTCCTCCTTAAGAGGCATTGGAATTGAAGAATGGTAGCCTAGTTGAAGAACAATACAAGTCCTCCTGTCATCCTTGAGCATCGACTACAGAATAGCAATAATCGGGGGCTTAAACTTGGAGATGAGACGGTGAAGGGTCGAAATGGCGGGTGTATTACCCACTCCTCGGGTGTTCCATATAATCATGTTATCCATAAGAATCCTGGACAATCAGAGCGTCACGGCATCTAAGTTTTCTCAACCTCCCACTCTAGCTCTCATGAGACCCCGTGCAATCTAAAATCAGAGTTGGGTGCTCTCTAGGTTGGGTCAGCTACAGACTTTTGGTTTTCAATCTTCTATGGTAAGTGTGGTGCTTGTAGACTGGCTTGACGGGAGAGGACTGCAAAAGCGCTGATCTGGATGGGTCAGCTAGGTGCGGATGAAAGGGCTGGTTCTGATGGGTTGATTGTTGGTGTGGGGTGGACTGTTGGAGATGGGTGGGCTATTGAGATGAGATCCCTTGGTGATCAGGGGGGAGGTGAATGGGGGAGAGCTGGTGATGAGGGGTGGCATGTTGGGAAGGAATTAGTTGAAGCTGAGGGGTGGACTGTTAATAGGATTGGGAGAGAAGTTGGATAGGGGTGTTGGGGATAGGTGAGAGGCTGGGTAGGTTAGGATGTAAAGGAGAAAAGGTTGAGTGTGGTACTTGGAAAAAAGGGGAGAGATCTATCATAGGGTGACCTTCTCTCAACTTCTCACAACTAGGGGAGAGATTTGGGAAAGAGTTTCAGACCCTAGCATCTTCATCCTCCTCTGATTCAATAAAAGAGGAGCCCAATTTGAGAGGGCTATTTCCCTTTGATGGGGCCTTTTGAACTGGTCTGCATTTGTAGTGATCCATAGAGGGGCTTCCCTGCAAGTCAGGGGATATCCCTTGTCAAGGGTCAATGGGAATTCCATGAGACGAGCAGCAGCAATTAGGAAAGTCTCCTGGGGGGCAGAGAGGAAGAGGGGAGGGGTTGATTTCATCGAATGTCAGCTGGGGATCCCATCAGTTCAGTTAGAGTAGGGTTGGTGAGTGGAGGATTTATAACATTAATTTTCAGTTAGGGATAAAGAAGTAAGGACTCAATGAAGGCACCATCGCAGGACTTATCGATTAGAGGGGATAGGATGGGATTAAGCGGCAGTATGGTCCTCACCTAGAACATTGGCGAGGGCCAATACTGTGGGTATGGATGAGGCATTTGGTATGATCAATTGACTGGGAGTAGATGGGATAAGATGTTAATGAGGGGGGCCTGGAGGAAGGGGATGGGTTACCGCATAATGTTGGACTTGGGGGTTCACTACAATCAAGGCATCAATAAGAGGGGAGATGGGGGAAGGAGGATTGAAGCAGGCATTAGGACAAATAGGTGGTGGGAGGGACAAGGAGGGTGAATCGTTTCCATAAACAGGAGAAGTGCGAATATCTCTGGAGTCTGAGGTGGTAGAAGGATTCGAAATAAGGATGGCTGGAGGGGGTGATGGAAGGCTCTCTCGACCCATTGCTTGGTCGTCGGGACTTCACTCGGAGGGTCAACATGACGAAAAACTGCCCCTGCTGATGGAAGCTAGATGGGGTCAAAAACCCCCCAAATTGGGAACTCTATCCCCCCATAATCAGTCTCTGAATGTTGTGGATGCCCTTCCCTGGAAGGGTCCTGACTCTGACTCTAGCTTCAATTTACATAAGGCCCAAAACAAAGCATCTATCTATCTTGAGCATTTCACCAAACGTATTCCCTAAGCCAAGAAAAATTGATTTCATCCATGCCTGAGGTGGGATATTGTAGAGGGTCATCCAGATGCCCTCCTGGAGAGTGGTGGGTTTTAGGCTCCAAGCTTCCACCTTCGATATGCCCATCTTAGAATGCAACTTTGAATTTTTGCAAAAGGATAAGAGCTCCTCTCTAGTTTTGAATACCAATAGGAAATGGTCCTGCGCAAGACAGGCGATGTCAATTACAGAGGCAACAAATGTGGATTCGTTTATTGAGCGGGAGAGTCGAATTAGAGGAATATCTTTGTTGATGGAATGTGATATAATGGCCGGGGATAGCTTCTCCTTCATATTATGAACTTCTCTGGAGTTTGTTATAAAAGTAATATTGGGCGCACCTGAATGTGAGTTAGATGAGCAATGAGCTTCGCTGTAACACCCCAAATTTTTGGGGGCCGAGTAGGAACTCAGCTCCCGAATTCCTGGGTGTCATGTGTGCCCTAATGGGCTTTAAATTTTAATTATATTTGAATGATCTCGTAAGTAATGGAGAGTTAGCAAACCATAAGCATGATGAGAATATCATAAAATATAAATACGAGCCACTAAACATGTAAGATATCTAAAATACAGTGCCATGAAAATCCAAACCGGGGACTAGTCCCACCCAGATAAATATCACAAAATGACTAGGACCCTGGCCCATGTCCCGCAACCATCCAAACATAAACTAGAAGAAAACGCCGAAAGTCTGATAGTACGCTTGCTCCTCCTCATCGTCCATGCCTGCATCCTCCAGCACATCCAGCTCTATCGACCCTGTATCTATGACAGGTTCTGGTTGGTGTTTTAAAATACCGTCCTAGAGTGGGAGTGAATAGCTAACTCAGTGGTACCATTAATAATAAGTTATACAGATTATCATACACAGGAACGAATTTAGTGAAAGACATACATTCAAAGAATCATAAATGCTCTGGTTAATGCAAATGCATGATTCAATGGTATGATACATGCTCTCACCACAACACTCCCTCAAGCGACAATATCTAACGATCGCGAATGACAAACACTCCCTCAGTGCAACCTCGACTACCAAATTGCCAATGTAACCAATGCAATGTAATGTAAATGTTAGCCGAGTTAATTATTATGTCCATTCATCCAGCAGGTTGGGGAAACTGAAATACCCATCAAATCATTGCTCTAATCTGATCACGCGGCTCTAGCGGCCGTGGCCATATGGCTCTCACGGTTCTTGGCCCGTTTGGGTTCGTCATTTTCATAATTTGAATCATACGAAAGCATTTAAGACATTTAAAGTCTTACTCGTGGTCACTACGGGGAGGTTCGTCACCATGGCATAGGACGACAACTCGGGCATAGTGTCCCATTCCACCATCCCCAGCTCACGAGTTAGTTGCTCACTAGTCACTACGGGGAGGCCCGTCACCCGAGCGTAGGCCGACAGCTTGGGCATAGTGTCTCATTCCACCATCCCCGGCTCATGAGTCTTGTGGTCAAACTTCTGGTTATCATTAGACGTAAACGGGTGCAAGGTGTCACAGGTTCCAACAGGTGTGTACAAACATGGTCAACATACAAGGATGACCAATGAGTAAGCCAATTTGTCCCCACGAGACGAACCACGGCTGTACGACCCGAGAGCAACGTCTCGCGTAGTTCAACTACAGCTGACAGCTCACGGTTTGGCTAGTCGGGCCAAACTTGCCGTGAGCTAACCCAACTAAAGGGGTGCCCAAGGGGTTTTGATTTGGTCGCTCAATCCCAAAAAGGGTGCAATGTCTACATACAATAACCACGAGTAGAAGTCGATCTACTTGTAGTTGTGAGGGAGATCAAGTAAGTGTAATTACGATCCGTATTCGATTCGGGCACAAGCCAGCGTTGTGCATCATTCAGGGGATTTCTAATTGTGCTAATATATATGGATGAGTTTTCAGGGATTAATGGATAGGGAAATAAGCTCCACTACTAACTACGAGGAGAATCAATCTATGTGGTGGGGTGTGGATAGCGAATGTACCCATTCCCAAGTTAGAGGGAAGACGTGTGTGTAAGTCCATGGCACTAACTCAAGAAGTTAGGACATTCCTAACTAAGGGCTACACACATTTTACATTTCAACAACATAATTAATTATACTCTAAATCCACATATATCAACTTCATGTAACAGAATTTAATTTAGAAAATTAGCATGATTTAGGGATAGTACACATGCAACATCACAAATTGATAAACAATACAAGCAACTACACATGTAACATCACAAATTGTCAAACAATTCAACAATACATACATCAAGGGGTTTGAATTTGAAAATTCCTTTCCCAATTTAGGGAGATTCTAGGTATAAGTTCTAAATCAACAAATTCATACTAAAACAGCAACACAAGCAAATTTCTACACAAAATCACTAAAGTACACTCTAGGCATGATAACTGGTCACCTAGAGGTAATGGTCTACACCTATTATAGATTGGAGGTCCTTGGAGTCGCTCTAGCGGCGCCGGGTTTGCAAATTCGACATGCCTAAGCTCTGTGCCAAGGAATTGCATGTCAAGACGCATGTATGCGACCCAAGCTTAACAAAAATGAAGGAGAGGTCGTAATTGTTACCTTAGATTAGCCTCACCTCGTCTCTACGACGGTAGGGCTGAGGTTTCTGGCGTATGGCGATGGCAGGAGTGCGGGAATTTAGATTCCCTAGCTCCCAAGCATTCCCACTCTCTCTCTTTCTCAGCTGTTGAAAATTTCTATGGGAGTGAGGGAGAGAGGGCTTAAATAGGATTTATACCCTAGATTTTGATTCAGTTGGCCCCAAGTGTCATTTGTTTCCTTAAATGTCCATTTGGGGCCCGCTTATGGCTTTTGGGCTGCCCTGATGGCCCCCCTTGGCCAATCTAAATTATAGGATGGGTGCCCCATGGTCCGATGAAAGGTTGTCCAAGGCTTGACGACAAACAGATGTGGGGATTTATCAGAAAGGACCCAATTTACGATTAACAGTCACCATTCCTTGATCAAGGGTCAGATTTGGCGGACGAGTGCAGAAAAATATCTTAAACCTACAGTGCAAATTTGGGTGAAATCCGACAGCTGAAATATCATAATTTATTGTCCTAAGTGGCAGGGCTAATTACTTTAAAAATTCAAATTTTAGGTTATTACTTGAGAGAGTTACATTTTACAAGCACTGGCTGGACGGCACAAATTATCTGTTTTCAGGCGTCGTTTGAGTCCATTTCCCACGATGGACCACAAGCCCAGTAAGATGGACATTATTCTATAATTTTGAAACTAGAGGCCCACTAATGAGCGATCTAAATGTTCGAGTAGTCAGGGCACTTCTATAATAAAATTGGGTAGGGAGATTTCTTGGGCGCAGTGGTTGAGGTATGGATTAACTAATTTCACAGTATGGCCTATTCAAAATTAGCGAAAATGGTGATTCGGTCATGATCACTCTAAACCGCCAGTTTTAAGTTAAAAGAGTAACTGGGTTAATTTAATTTATTAATTAGGTCCGGGCCATAGCTGAGTCAGATTTGGGTAGATCTTTAGTTTAGTTAAGGTTGTTTAATTAGTCAGTGGTAGGTTGGTTAGATTTAGGCCCTATGTGAACAAATCATGGGGTTAAACTCGATGTTTGAGTGATCGGTTGGATTCATTGGTTTTATACGGTGGATTAATCTTATTTATATGGTTCTTTATCGGTACCAACCGCATATAAGCCCATCTCGAGTGTCAAGGGTCAGTACGTGATGACGTGGCTAGTTATAAAAAAAGAAAATTTTAAGGATTTTTAGTAATTCAAAATAGCGAAAATTTGAGGTGTTACAATCTACCCCCCTTGAAAACAATTTCGTCCTCGAAATTGCCTAATGTAAATAGGTAAAGGTATTTTAAGTTCATACACTTAGGTTTCGTTGGTTTCACGTTCATGTGCATGGTAGGGTGCATACTATCTATACTAGTCTGGTTCATTTTAGTTTATCCCTTTTAAAACTTTTTTCACCCTGATGGTTTACTACAATTTATTTATTTATTTATTTTAAAGATTTGGATTTATAACGACGATTCTCCTCTATCTAGAGTAAAAATATATATTTTCAATGTTCGGCGAACACAAAGAGACGGTTGCAGTGGGTTTGAACCTGAGATGTCGATCATCTACCCGACCAGGGTAGAAGGTTTCTTGTATCCCTTCTTAGTCCTAGTGGATCCTAGTCTTCTGATCGGTCAAAGTAGTGAGTCCATTGGTAGTTGGCTAGGATTGAGAATTGGGTCAAGTCGCGAATGCTTCGCAGGTGAATAGTTCCGTAATTCCGTAGTCCGACCAACCTAAATGTTTAGGGAATACCCATCATTGAAAAGTTTAAATCTCCTATTTATAATGTTGTCCTTTGGGTCTTGGTCTAAGAGAGTCTTGTTTTAACTTATGTCTAAAATAAGGGTTAATAAATCTCTCAATATGCCCATGGTCAAAGATCATCCTAAAAAGGGTTTCTAATGGCATAAAATTTTATATGTATATTTCCATTTCGATCTTATGAGCAACTGCACTTCGGTTTCGTTAATTTCGAGAGGGAAGGAAGAATCGAGAGTTCTAAGGTATTCTGGAGGCTTAGAGTACTAATAACGCTAATAAGGACGTAGAAAAGGAAAGATGAAGAATATCGTCTTCTTGATGTTGTTTGAACCTTGAGTCCATAAAAGAATAAGAAAACTCAAAATATTTTATTGTAGTCTGCCTCTAATATGAGCTTACAGAGTATTGAGTTATGAAACTCAATCCTACTCAAGGGTCCTAACTTAATTTCACCAAAACAACTTAAACAATATATATATATATATCAAATTTAATCACGGGATGATTCCTATTACGATTATAAATAATTCTTAAATATACACCAAATACTAAACTTTTATATGAAAAGACATGACTAGTCTATAGGCAACTCAAAGTTGCAGAAATTTTTTGTTTCAACTTACTATTATTTATAACATATTTATCACCTTTAGTTACTATATTATTTTGATAATTTTTATAGTAATCCATCATTAAGCTTACTTTTTATTTCACAAAATTATATATCATTTAAAGTTCCATAAAGATAATAAAAATTCAGGAAGTACCAGTGGTCTAAAACCAATGATTTTCTATTTATTTCTAAGATACCTCTACTGCTTGTAACGTTTTTTCATACTTAAAGCAACTAAATTATTTTCTAAATTTTTATAGTGAGTTATCAGTAAGTTTAATCTTATATTATAAAATTTTATCTCATTTTTGAGTTGTAGAAAAATTATTAAAATTCTAGAAGTGACAGTTGTCTGAAACTAACAATTTTTTTAATCTAATTGCGAAAAGTCTCTATTTCTTGTAATGTTTCTTACACTTTTTGTAATTGAATTATTTTTAAATTATTTTCTAACAATGTTTCTTACACCTTGGCCCACCAAAATCGAGACCTAAGCGTATTCTACATCGGATAGGACTATCGGATGTGCAATGCATGTGTTTAGGATAACACAAGCTACTCTAGCAGCTTGATCCCTCTACATTTGGGTCATATTGAATCCGATCTTCGAATTCCCAACTACAAGTGATTTAGATCACTTCTTGTAGCCTAAATCTCTCTACACATAAACCCTAGGCTAGCATTTCAGTGTTCGAATTAGCCGAATCGCTTGATGCTGGGGTCCTATTAAGGTTGCTAAGTTCAATCGCTCCTTGCTAAGGCAACAAGCGTTATAATAGACCCACTGCCCAAGGTCCAGCTTAACCCCGAAACATGCTCTGATACCACCTGTAACACCTCAGATTTTTTGTGGCCGAGTAGGAACTTAACTCCCGAATTCTCGAGTGCCACGTGTGCCATAATGGGCTTCAGATTTTAATTATATTTGGATGATCTCATAAGAAATGGAGAGTTTTGCAAACCATAAGCATGAGAATATCATAAAATGTAAATACGAACCGTTAAACATGTAAGATATCTAAAATACAGTGTCAAGAAAATCCAAACCAGGGACTAGTCCCACCCAGATAAATATTCCAAAATGACTAGGGCCCTGGCCCATATCTCGAGACCATCCAAACATAAACTAGAAGAAACCGTCGAAAGTCGAATAGTACGCTCGCTCCTCCTTATCGTCCATGCCCGCATTCTCCAACGCATCCAGATCTATCGACTCTGCATCTATGACAGGTTTTGGTTAGTGTTTTAAAACATCATCCCAAAGTGGGAGTGAGTAGCTAACTCAGTGGTACCATTAACAATAAATTACACAGATTATCATACACAGGAACGAATTTAGTGAAAGACATACATTCAAAGAATCCTAAATACTCTGGTTAATGCAAATGCATAATTCAATGATATGTGCATGCTCTCACCACAACACTCCCTCAAGCGACAACATCTAATGGTCGCGAATGATAAACACTCCCTCAGCGCGACCTCATCTGCCAAATTACCAATGTAACCAATGCAATGTAATGTAAATGTTAGTCGAGTTAATTATTATATCCATTCATCCAGCAAATTGGGAAAACCGAGATACCTGTCAGATCATTGCCCTAATCCAATCACGCGACTCTAGCGGTCGTGGCCATATGGCTGTCACGATCCTTGACCCATTTGGGTTCTTCATTCCCTTAATTTGAATCATACGAAAGCATTTAAGACATTTAAAGTCTTGCTCGCGGTTACTATGGGGAGGCTCGTCACCCCAGCAAAGCCCGGCAGCTCGGGCATAGTGTCTCATTCCACCATCCCCAACTCACGAGTTAGTTACTCACTGGTCACTACGGGAAGGCTCGTCACCCCAGCGTAGGCCAATAACTCGGGTATAGTGTCCCATTCCACCATCCTTGGCTCATGAGTCTTGTGGGCCGAACTTTTGGTTATCAGTGGGCGTAAACAGGTGCAAGGTGTCACAAGTTCCAACAGGCGTGTACAAACATGGTCAACGTACAAGGATGACTAACGAGTAGGCCAATTTGTCCCCACGAGACGAACCATGGCTATTCGGCTCGAGAGCAACGTCTCGCGTAGTCCAACTACAACCAACAGCTCGTGGTTTGGCTGGTCAGGCTAAACTTGCCTGTGGGTTGACCCAACTAAAGGGGTGCCCAAGGGGTTTCTATTCGGTCACTTGATCCCAAAAAAGGTGTAATGTCTACATACAATAACCATGAGTAGAGGTCAATCTGCTTGTAGTTGTGAGGGAATCAGGTAAGTGTAATTACGATCCATATTCGATTCAGGTACAAGACAGCGTTGCGCATCATTCAGGGGTTTCCTAATTGTGCTAATATATAGGGCTGAGTTTCCACGAATTAATGGATAGGGAAATCAACTCCACTACCAACTATAGGGAGAATCGACCTATGTGGTGGGGTGTGGATAGCAAATGTACCCATTCACAAGCTACAGGGAAGATGCGTGCGCAAGTCCATGGCACTAACTCAGCAAGTCAAGACATTCCTAGATAAGGGCTGCATACATTTCACATTTCAACAACATAATTAATTACACTCTAAATCCACACATATCAACTTCATGTAATAGAATTTAATTTAGGAAATTAGCATGATTTAGGGATAGTACACATGCAACATCTCAAATTGATAAACAATACAAGCAATTACACATGCAACATCACAAATTGCCAAACAATTCAACAATGCATACATCAAGGGGTTTGAATTTTGAAATTCCTTTTCCAATTTAGGGAGATTCTAGGCATAAGTTCTAAATCAGCTAATTCATACTAAAACAGCAACACACAAGAAAGTTTCCACACAAAATCACTAAAATTCACTCTAGGCATGATAACCGGTCACCTAAAGGTAATGGTCTACACCTATTGTAGATTTGAGGTCCTTGGAGTCGTTGTAGCGGCACCGGGCTTGCAAATTCGACGTGCCTAAGCTCTGTTCCAAAGAATTGCATGTCAAGACGCATGCATGCGACCCTAGCTTAAGAAAAATGAAGGAAAGGTTGTGATTGTTACCTTAGATCCGCCTCACCTCGTCTTTACGGTGGTAGGGCCGAGGTTTCCAGCGTGCAGCGGTGGTAGGAGTGTGTGAATTTAGATACCCTAGCTCCCAAGCATTCTCTCTCTCTCGCTCTCTCTCTCTCTCTCTCTTAACTGCTGAAAATTTCTATGGGAGTGAGGGAGAGAGGGCTTAAATGGGTTTTATACCCTGGATTTTCATTCAGTTGGCCCCAAGTGTCATTTATTTCCTCAAATGTCCATTTGGGGCCCGCTTATGGCTTTTGGGGCTGCCCTGATGGCCCCTTGTCCCATCTAAATTATGGGATGGGTGCCCCATGATCCGATGAAGGGTTGTCCAAGGTTTTACAGCAAATGAATGCAGGGATTTATCGTAAGGGTCTGATTTGCGATTAACGGTCACTGTTCCTCGATCAAGGGTTAGATTTGGTGGACGAGTGCAAGAAAATATCTTCAACCTATGGTACAAATTTGGGTGAAATCCAACAGTTGAAATGTCATAATTTATTGTCCTAAGTGGCGAGGCTAATTGTTTTAAAAATTCAGATTTTAGGTTATTACTTGGGAGAGTTGTGTTTTACCAATGCTGGCTGGACGGCACAGATCATCCGTTTCCAGGCGTCGTTTGAGTCCATTTCCTGCGATGGACTATAAGCCCAGTGCAATGGACATTACTCTATAGTTTCAGAACTACCAGCCCACTAACGAGCGGTCTAGAGCTTGTTTAGGTAATCGGGGCACTTCTGGCATAAATTGGGTAGGGAGATTTCTTGGGCACGTGGTTGAGGTATGAATTAACTAATTTCACAATATGGCCTATTCGAAATTAGTGAAAATAGTGATTCGGTCATGATCACTCTAAACTATCAGTTTTAAGCTAAAAGAGTAATTAGGTTGATTTGGTTTAGTAATTGAGGTCTAAGCCATAACTGACTTGGCTTTGGATAGATCTTTAATTTAGTTACGGTTGTTTGATTAGTCAGTGGCAGGTCAGTTAGATTTGGACTCTATGTGAATAAATCATAGGGCTAAACTCGATGTTTGAGTGATCGGTTGGATTCATTAGTTTTATACGGTGGATCAATCTTATTTGTACGGTTCTTTATCGGTACCAGCCGCATATAAGCCCATCTTGAGTGTCAAGGGTCAGTAAGTGATGACATGGCTAGTTATAAAAAAGAAAATTTTAAGAATTTTTAGTAATTCAAAATAGCAAAAATTTGAAGTGTTACATTCACCGTAGAGTGGAGTAAGATGATAAGGGGTTGAGGCAGTGATGTCCCGGTAAGAGGTTCCGGATATCTGTTGGCGAGAGGGCTTTAAGGTTTGAACAGGGGAAAGTATCTTTTAGTGGGGCTTAGTTGTAACGCCCCAGATTTTTGCCAACCTGGAGTTAGATGTCCTTAGGTAAGGGGTTAATCCTAACCCCTAATTTACCTCTCAAACCTCAAATCCTTTAGAAATTAGATAAGTTTAACTAAGTGTTAAACTAGATTAGCTGTGAAATTTGCTTGAGTCACTTTAAATACGATCTGTAAGATTCAAAACTTGTAGAATCATCGACGCTAGGTTACCCTAAAATTTAGGATTAATCTCATTACCCAGTTGCTCTCGGGAGTACATTGAAACTCCGTATCGGATCTAGACCGTACATCGAAAGTCCGATTACTACGAAATTATATAATCAAAACCGCCTTGCTGGGCTTGACAACCACCTCAGAAATCAAGTCCAGATAGTGTCCCGAAGTAATTCGCTTGAGCCCGGAGTAAAGTGTGTGAGAAAACGTGGTTTCCTTTAGAAATTAATTCGAATCTGAGAGTTGTCATTTGTGGGCCGAATATTGTTCACTCCCCAAGTATAGGGTTGTGATGTAGTAAAAACTCGGTAAGACCGAGGTCGAATCCACAGGGACTGAAACCTGTACGTATCCTGAAAATAAACAGATCTAGAACTAGGCTAAGATGAAATCTAAACCAATTGTGATTTGAGGAATAATGGTGAATTATTAAGCTAAATTTAAGAATTCAGAGAAGGGAACTAGGGATTCAGGGGATCCACTTGTAAAGATCAGGGAGATTACGCTTGATTTACAACCTCAACTGGAATTGAACTACTTTTGATTAAATTTCCAAGGAGATGAAAGGTGTGAGACTCAGAATCAATTTCATCACAAAACCATGCCCATGAGACAAAGTAAACAACAAAACGAAGCCAATCCACAACCAATCAACAATTGATGAATGTTAGAAAAAGTTCGTCATCCAACCATGTCCAGGGGCAATGATGAATAACAGGATTTCCTAAACATCAAGATAAAAATAAAGGAATTACATAAAGCTATCACAGATTAATTGTAATTACAGTCACAAAAAATCATTAAAAACTATATGTAATTTCTTATAATCAACTAATGGAGAAGTAGTTCAATGTATATGATCCAAGCCGTAAAATCCCATCACACTACAAGCTTCACCCCTTAGCCCTAGCTAAGGGGTTTAGCCAACCATGATTGGCTGGATTTCTCAATAATCAAAGAGAGAAAAGAAAACAGCAAAAAAACATGAAACAATCCTCTTTCTCTCTCTGTCTCTCTCTCTCTTCTTCACTGCCGTCGGATCCGGATGCCCAAAAATCGGATCCCCTCTCTCTCTCTAAGCTTCTCTTTTATAGCAGCCTTGAGGTCGGCTAAAGGTGGAAGAACCGACCCTGTTTGCTGGAGTGCGAAAGCAAAGGCAGTGGAGAAGGCTTGCGCAGCACCCTCCTTTCGCAGCCAAAATCGGATCCTCCAAACTCCCAATTTCCGTGCCGTTCATTTAAAAGATCAACGTCCCCTGGGACGTTTTGGACAGATACACACGATAGACGGTCCAGATCGGCCGTCCGATCATCACCATGGGCCTACCATCTCCCCGAAATCAGTCAGCGCCGGACGTGAAAACAGGGCCTGCGTAAGGGGTTCGCTGTTGAAGTCGGTGGGCCCCTGATCAGCGTCAGGTGGAAAATCCACTCTGTCCATTGGAAGCACGTCGAAAAACTGGTCAGGAAGGACGAGTTTTTTTCCGATTTTTGTGTGGCCCATGGGTTTTCCATTCAACCGTCCGTCCTACGATGGGTTACACTCCACCTGTGTGTGCATGCATTGATTCTGAAAAACCCCATTCGTATGGTCGGTTTTCCCTTAGTGAACGACTGGACGGTTCAGATCAGCAATATGGGTAGTGATGGTGGCCCACCTGACGTCGACCAGATCTCCCTGATGCGAACAGAGAAAACGGCAATTTCCGTTTTGGCTGGGAGTCGGGTCAGCGCATGCTGACCGACTCTCCAGATTCGGTGCACCTTCTGTGCACTCAGCTTGTGTACCCTCGTTCCCTGGAACGGGATCCTCTCTTGATGTTTCGAGAGATCTACACCGTCCATCCACTTTTTCAGCTCATTTAATGGGTTGAGACCAAAGTTCAAGTATATCCAAATTTCGGGCGGGCCCCAGATCATGATTTTAAAGTCTGATCTAGCCGTTGAGCCACTTTCACATGGATCCAAGGGCTCAAATTTGATGTGTACGGTTAATTTACGTTCCTCAGGCCCTGTATGAAGTTTCGAGCCGATCAGATGGTGGGGACCCTGTGATCTTGCATTCCGGACGTTTTTCAGGCCTGTTTGAAGTGAGCGGATGGAATTCCTCTGATCTTTGATGTGTAAGTCCTCGATATTGGTCCCATGAGGTCCGGTCCAATGCCTTGGTGATGTCAGAGCGTTAAATCTATGCTTTTATCATCCTTTCCAGTCCACGCTCCTAGATTCACCTTGTATCACAAACATGATTAAAATAACCCGTTAAGCAGTGTGATGTTCATAAATCCAGATAGTAACTGGGGTCCAATATGCAATATTTGTCCCTCAACACAACCCCCAACCAGCATTTTGCTAGTCCCGAGCAAAATATGCGAAGAATAAGTTGAGAATTAAGGCAAGTTCATAATCAAGTTCAAATATTAATCTATTAACTAGAATAATTCTACACATTGAGTTCCATGAGTGTATAGTGTAATCTCAGCTTATCAACATTAAGATTTACTTCTCTCTTTCATGATATCATTGGTAATAAATAAGAAAACTCATGACAATCCAAACCTAAACCAAAACCTGCCTCATAGATCAACATTCCACCCCTTGATTTTTTCATCAAAATTAATGTTAATGAAAGGAATCAAATCCTCACCTATTGGGAGCAAACCTATGGTGAACACTTGTCCAGAAATCTTGTATTTTCTATAATTTTTTTTTTTTTTTTTTTAAGACAACCATGGGGAATCGACTCTACACCTATGGGGAGCAAACCTATGGTGAAGTCCATTCGCCCAACCCTTTCCGCAGTGACTATCTGAAAGTGGGTTTTCTCATTTTCTTTCATTCTTCTTATTGAACATGATGGACAAATTCCCCAGGTTGGTTCCTTTCATGCTTACTGATCACCAAGTCAATCCTTCAATATTGAACTGAACCCTTAATGTGAAAGCGAGATGTGACATGTGAAATCATGACTCAATCAATGTTTAAAACTTCTAATCATGGATTAACAATTCAAACTTAACTGTGAAATCTAACAGACACTGAATCCAGGAGTCATAAATTACCAACATCACGTATCTTGTAATTCTAAATCCAAGATGGCCGTCAAAATCACTTCAAATTCACAGAAATTCCAGAAAAATTAAAATTTTCACAATTTTTGCTCAAGACCAAGAAAACATTGATTAGGAAACCTAATCTCCCACCCCAACCTAAAATCTACATTGTCCTCAATGTAAAAGATGTAAGCATGCAATGCACATGGGACAACGAAAGTAAGTGAGAAGTGATGGGAAGATAGTACCTGGGAAACGAGTCGAGAGAGACTTTTCCGTAGAGATCTCAACATGAGAGCGGGTCAGCACAAGAGTGAAACCAATCGAAAGTAAAACACAAATAACAAAAATAAACTCCTACCTATACCACTTTCACAGGTGCTCTCGATTGCATTTAGCGTATGCAACAAGCCTTTAAACCCCTAGGTTGCCCCTAGTGGACGAGTTGTAGTCTCGTGAGGGTTTGCAGTAATGTTACCCACAAACATTGAACTAACGAAATGGAATGAAAAGCTGGGTTGCCTACCAGGAGCGCTAAGTTTAATGTCTTCAGCCAGACCAAAGCAACTACCCTAATCCTATGAAAGCAATAAACCTACCTATACCTCCATCAGACTAGGAGATCATTCCTGGTAAACAGGATCAGTCAGAGGCATGGACATGTCCTCTGAATCAAATTTCTCGACAAATGGCTTTAAGCGATGTCCATTTACTTTAAACTCCTTGCCATTGTCAGGGTCTCTTATCTCGACGGCCCCATGAGGATATGCAGTAACAACAATGTAAGGGCCGGTCCAACGAGATCGGAGCTTACCTGGGAAGAGATGTAATCGAGAATTATACAAAAGGACTTTCTGACCTGGCGTGAATGATTTTCGTAGAATGTGTTGGTCATGAAATGCCTTCATCCTTTCCTTGTAAACTCTCGAGTTTTCGTACGCGTCGTTCCGGATTTCTTCAAGTTCATTTAATTGAAGTTTGCGTAGCGAGCCAGCGTTGTTCAGATTGAAATTCAAATTTTTGATCGCCCAGTAGGCTCTATGTTCCAACTCCACAGGCAAGTGGCAAGCCTTCCCATAGACGAGTCTAAAGGGAGACATTCCAATAGGGGTTTTAAAAGCAGTACGGTATGCCCATAAGGCATCAGTCAATCGAATTGACCAATCCTTACGGTCAGGGTTAACCGTTTTCTCCAAAATGTGTTTGATCTCCCTATTGGAAATCTCAACTTGCCCACTTGTCTGTGGGTGGTATGGGGTGCTCACCTTATGAGAGATACCGTATTTCTTCATTAAACTCTCAAATGGTCTATTACAAAAGTGTGAGCCCCCATCACTAATGATAGCTCGAGGCGTTCCGAATCAGGAAATGATGTTTTCTTTCAGGAATTTAATGACCGTGCGATGGTCATTAGTTCGACACGGAATCGCTTCAACCCATTTAGTGACATAATCTACGGCAAGCAAAATATATAAATTCCCAAAAGATTGGGGGAATGGCCCCATGAAATCGATGCCCCAGCAATCAAATGCCTCTATGATAAGAATGGGATTCAAGGGCATCATATTTCGATGAGACAATGCTCCCAATTTCTGACAACGCTCACAAGCTTTGCAAAACTCATGTGTATCCCTGAATATAGTGGGCCAATAGAAGCCACACTGCAGAATTTTGGCCGTGGTCTTTTTTGCAGAAAAGTGACCACCACAGCCTGTGAGTGACTGAAGGAGATGACACTCTGATGCTCATCGTCGGTACACATCTCCTCAAGATTTGGTCTGGACAATATTTAAACAAGTATGGATCATCCCAGGAAGAATTTACGCACCTCGGTGAAAAATTTCTTCTTATCTTCTTGTGAGACCAATGTGTCGGTATAGAACCCTGTGGCAAGATAATTAGCGATATCGGCGAACCAAGGTGAATGAGAGACTACGAACAATTGTTCGTCAGGGAACATGTCATTAATCGGTGTCACCAAATGAATCAGAGGGATTAAGGCGAGAAAGATGGTCAGCCACTACGTTCTCTACTCCCTTTTTATCTTTTATCTCTAGGTCAAATTCCTGGAGTAGGAGGATCCATCTTATCAGGCGGGGCTTAGCATCATTCTCTGCATGGTCAGTGTAAATAATGATCTTGGATCCGATCAAGTAGGACCTAAATTTGTCCAAGGCAAACACTACGGCTAAGAGTTCCTTTTCCGTAGTCGAGTAGTTCACTTGGGCGAGGATTTAGAGTCTTACTGCGTAATGAATAACGTAGGGTTTCTTATCTTTTCTCGGCCTAGAAGCGCCCCAAGAGCATAATCGGAGATGCATCGCACATATGTTCAAAAGGAATGCTCCCGGTCGGTGTGGTGTATGATGGGTGCACTAGTCAATATGCCCTTAAGCTTAGTGAAAGCTTCCTGACATGGTTCAGTCCACTCGTATGGTGCATCCTTTTGAAGTAGATTACATAGAGGACGAGAGATGAGACTAAAGTCCTTTATGAATCTTCTGTAAAACCCGGCGTGTCCTAAGAAGGATCTCACGTCCCTTATGTTCTTGGGTGGAGGTAGGTTAGAGATAAGATCAATCTTTGCCTTATCCACCTCGATTCCTTTGGATGAAATAATGTGTCCAAGGACAATTCCCTTCTGAACCATGAAATGGCACTTCTCCCAATTAAGTACCAAGTTCTTTTCTTCACATCTTTTCAGCACACATTTAAGACTTTTCAAGCACTCGCTAAAAGATGGACCGAAGACAGAGAAATCGTCCATGAAGACCTCTAAATATTGCCCCACCATGTCAGAAAATATGCTCATCATACATCGCTGGAAAGTGGCAGGAGCATTACATAGCCCGAATGGCATCCTTCGGTAAGCAAAGGTGCCGTAAGGACATGTAAACGTAGTCTTTTCTTGATCTTCAGGGGCGATCTCTATCTGGTTGTAGCCCAGAATACCCGTCAAGGAAGCGTAATAGGAATGACCAGCTAACCTTTCCAAGATCTGATCAATGAAGGGCAAAGGAAAGTGGTCTTTCCTCGTGACGGTATTTAATTTTCTGTAGTCAATGCACATCCTCCAACCAGTAGTGACTCTAGTTGGCACGAGTTCATTATTGGCATTGGCTACGATGGTGATCCCGGACTTCTTAGGAACCACCTGAGTTGGACTCACCCATTGACTATCAGATATAGGGTATATGATACCCACATCCAATAGTTTAAGAACCTCGGCCTTTACCACTTCCTTCATGTTTGGATTTAGTCTACGTTGTGGTTGCCGAGCTGTCTTCGCATTATCCTCAAGATATATGCGGTGAGTACAAATCGAGGGGTCGATTCCCTTAAGGTCCGCGATTGTCCATCCAAGGGCTCCCTTATGCTCCAGGAGAGTAGATATAAGCATACTCTCTTGTTCTTTCTCAAGGTGGGCAGAAATCACCACCGGGTATGTCTCATCTTGACCTAAATATGCATATTTTAAATCGAGAGGGCAAGGTTTTAGGTCAAGCTTCGGTGGCTTGAGGTTAGACGGTAGAGGCACTTCATCGGTGTGGGGTAACTTTTCAAATTGAGGCCTCCATCGGTTAACTTCAATCGGTACCGCATCAAGCATGGCACACGTCTCCCTAATTATGTCATCATCAAACTCATGGGAGTGGGCGGCACGTCTCAGAGGATCGAGAGGATAAAGTAAGGGTGTCCCATCTTCCACGAAAGTATCGATCATGTTAATATCGTGGATATCGTCATCTTCCTCTACCCGTCGCCGGTGTTGAAAAAGATATTCATTTCTAATGTCATATTCCGAAAGACATACTCATGACACCATTCCCGCAATTGATAATTGCGTTTGAAGTGGCAAGGAATGGGCGACCAAGAATGACGCGAATCGAGTGCTTGTATTGTTGATGGGTTCGGTATCTAGGATGATGAAATCTACTGGGTAGTAAAATCGATCAACCTGGACCAACACATCCTCAATTATTCCTCTTGGTACACGAACAGAGCGATCAGCAAGTTGTAGTGTGGTTAAGGTGGGTTTTAATTCACCTAAACCCAACTGTTTGTATCCGAAGTAGGGAATAAGATTAACGCTCGCTCCTAAGTCAAGAAGTGCGTGATCAATTCGATAGTCCCCAATTACACATGATATGGTTGGGCTACTGAGTCTTTGAATTTTGCATGGCACATCTTGCTTTAGGATGGCACTCACTTTCTCAGTCAGGAAGATTTTCTTTTGAATATTTTGCCGTCTTTTGGTCGTACATAAATCTTTCAAGAATTTGGCATAGGAAGGTATTTGTTTCACGGCATCAAGTAGAGGAATGTTGACCTTCACTTGTTTCAACACCTCTAGGATATCATGAGAGTTAGAGAGGTTTTGGTGCAACCAACCGTTGGGGAAATGGAGCAACCGGCTTTCCTTGAGGTTTTGGTTCGACTCGGTGGGGTATGGCTAGATCCATCTTCTTTATCCACTTAGGGTCCTTAGACTTTTCAAACCTACTTAGGAATGGTTTTGTCAATGATTTTCCACTCCTAAGAGTGGTGATGGATTTAGCTTGCTCCATCGATTTGAAGAGCTTGGGTCGCTAACTTCATATTGCGATTTAGGATTGGGAAGAGGTTGGTGAAGCTCCCCTTGTTCCCAATCGCATTTTCAACCTTAAGTCCTGTATTGCTTTTGTAAGGTCTTGAAAGGCACTGTAGCATACCACGATTAAAAGCTCTTGCTTTTGAAAATGTTTGAAGCAGGATCCTCTTGAGGTTTCTCTTGAGTTGGATTTTGATTTAGGAAACCTTGAGGTGTAGCGGTTTGTCCATTCCTCCAACTGAAGTTTGGATGGTTTCTCCACCGAGATTGTATGTGTTAGAGGTGGGCCCACTAAAAGGTCTTTGATAATTGCTTCTGACATTGGATTGCTCATTCAATACCTCTTGAAAGCCAGATATAGTTGGGCAATTCTCAGTAGTGTGAATGTTGCAACCACAAATACTACAAACAATTTCCTTGGCCTTATCCTTCTTTAATTCCATGGCCTCGAGTTTTCGAGTGAGATTGGCTACCTTGGCGTTAATATCATCATCCTCTTTCAGGAGGTACATTCCACCTTTTTCTTTGGAATGAGTCGGCCTAGGCGTAGTACTCGGTCTAGGGGAGATGTCCCATGTTTGTGTGTTCTCAGCAAGTTTATCAAAGTAGTCCCACACTTCATCGACACCTTTATTCATAAACTCCCCATTACACATTGTCTCAACTAATTGGCGCATGGGAGACGTCAGTCCATCATAGAAAAAATTCGTGATGTGCCACGTTTCAAAACCATGTTGTGGGCATGAACTGACCAGATCTTTGAACCGCTCCCAACATTGGAAGAATGTTTCATCTTCCCTTTGGGCGAAGTTCATGATCGACTTCCTAAGGGTGTTCGTCTTATGATATGGAAAAAACTTTTAATGAACTCCTTGTCATGTCATTCCATCTCGCCAATAGATTGAGGACGTAATGAATGTAACCACGTCTTGGCTTTCTCTTTCAAAGAAAAGGAAAGAGTTTTAACTTCAACCGTGTCATCGGACACGTTAGGAAAGTATAGGGTAGTCATGATCTCATCGAACTCTTTCGGATGTAGATAGGGATTCTCGACTCAAGCCCATGAAATTTAGGAAGGAGTTGGATCACTCTGGCTTGATATCCATATGTCCCGCATTCTCTGAAAAACCATGCATGAGGCGTACTCACCCCCGCCGGTTGTAAGTAATCTCGTAAGGTACGAGGCGGGGTGCTTGATGCACCTCATTCTCATCTGGACATCTTCTACCCTAGGTGGGGTAGACGAGGTTGATCTTGACCATTTCCTCAATTAACTCGGGGGAATTCGGCGGTGTCTAGTCTGCGATGGACATGTTAACCCCTCAACTAATCCTCCTTCGGTCAAGAGACGTCGAGTGTTGTCACGAGCCCACTTGGGCATGAAACACTCACAGCCCTCAATCAAATTCCAAAACCTAATCCTAAGAAGGGAAATAAAAATCTAAAAAGAAAGAGAGGGTTAGAAGGAAGTTACCAAATTGGAGTCTCTAAATTAAGATCCTGCAAAAAGAAACCAAAAAGAGATTAGTTCCTACAAATAGAAATTAGAAAGTTTCTTTAAAAAAAAATAAAGGAAGAATGAGTTAGTTTCTAAAATTAGAAAGAGTCTATAAAAAGGAAAATAACTAACCTAGTTTCTAAAAACAAAAGAGGAAGGTTCTAAACCTAGAGTCTGAAATTTCTAAATTAGAAATCCTAATCCTAAAATAGAAAGTAATGTGAGTTTCTAAAAAGGAAAGAATTTCTAAAATAAATAAAAACCTAGAAATAGAAAAGTTCTAAAAATAGAAAGTAGAGAAATTCTAACCTAAAATTAGAAAATCCTAAGAAGAGAAATAGCAGTAAACTGGTTTCTAATTTAGAAAAAGAGAAATTCCTAAAAGAGTATAAAATTTCTAAAACAAAAGAGGAAAGTTCTTAAACTAAAAAGTAGGTTAGTAACGGAAATTCTAAAACTAGAAAGTAGAATTTAGAAAGATCTTACCGAATTAGAAATTTCTGAAAGGCCTACAAAACAGGAAAGTTAGTTTCTAAACAGAAAGTCTTTAAATAGAAAGTTTCTAAAAATAAAATAGGAAATAAAATTAAATTCTAAAAGAGTTAGAATTAGAAACTTGCTAAAAAGGAATCCTAATCTAGAAATAGTAAGGAGAAGAGAAATTACCAATTTAGAAACCTATCTCAGAATCCTACAAAATAAGAAAGTTGGGTTAGTTTCTAAAAAGGGAAAACCATCTAAAAATAAAAAGTTACTTTAAATATAAAATTTCTAAAAATTTAAGAAAAACCTGAATTAGGAAATTCTAAAAATAAAACCTAAGAATGAAAAAAGTCCTAATATCAAACTAATCCTAAAACCAAGATTATCTTCGAGCAACGTAGCCGTCGATCCCTGTGGCGCCAAAAACTTGTTCACTCCCCAAGTATAGGGTTGTGATGTAGTAAAAACTCGGTAAGACCAGAGGTCGAATCACAGGATGAAACACATGCACGTATCCACGAAAATAAACAGATCTAGAACTAGGCTAAGATGAAATCTAAACCAATTGTGATTTGAGGAATAATGGTGAATTATTAAGCTAAATTTAAGAATTGAGAGAAGGGAACTAGGGATTCGGGGATCCACTTGTAAAGATCGAGGAGATTACGCTTGATTTACAACCTCAACCTGGAATTGAACTACTTTTGATTAAATTTCCAAGGAGATGAAAGGTGTGAGACTCGGGAATCAATTTCATCACAAAACCATGCCCATGAGACAAAGTAAACAACAAAAGCGAAGCCAATCCACAACCAATCAACAATTGATGAATGTTAGAAAAAGTTTGTCATCCAACCATGTCCAAGGGGCAATGATGAATAACGAGATTTCTAAACATCAAGATAAAAATAAAGGAATTACATAAAGCTATCATGATTAATTGTAATTACAGTCACAAAAATCATTAAAAACTATATGTAATTTCTTATAATCAACTAATGGAGAAGTAGTTCAATGTATATGATCCAAGTAGTAAAATCCCATCACACTACAAGCTTCACCCCTTAGCCCCTAGCTAAGGGGTTTAATAACCATGATTGGATTTCTCAATAATCAAAGAGAGAAAAGAAAAACAAAAAAACATGAAACAATCCTCTTTCTCTCTCTCTCTCTCTCTCTTCTTCCTTTAGTCGGATCAGGATGCCCAAAATCGGATCCCTCTCTCTCTCTAAGCTTCTCTTTTATAGCGGCCTTGAGGTCGGCTAAAGGTGGAAGAACCGACCTGTTTTTGGAGTGCGAAAGCAAAGCGAGTGGAGAAGGCTTCTTGCTAAAGACTTCCTCCTTCGCAGCCAAAATCGGATCCTCCAAACTCCCAATTTCCGTGTCAGTTCATTTAAAAGATCAACGTCCCCTGGGACGTTTTGGACAGATACACACGATAGACGGTCCAGATCGGCCGTCCGATCATCACCATGGGCCTACCATCTCCCCGAAATCAGTCAGCGCCGGACGTGAAAACAGGGCCTGCGTAAGGGGTTCGCTGTTGAAGTCGGTGGGCCCCTGATCAGCGTCAGGTGGAAAATCCACTCTGTCCATTGGAAGCACGTCGAAAAACTGGTCAGGAAGGACGAGTTTTTTTCCGATTTTTGTGTGGCCCATGGGTTTTCCATTCAACCGTCCGTCCTACGATGGGTTACACTCCACCTGTGTGTGCATGCATTGATTCTGAAAAACCCCATTCGTATGGTCGGTTTTCCCTTAGTGAACGACTGGACGGTTCAGATCAGCAATATGGGTAGTGATGGTGGCCCACCTGACGTCGACCAGATCTCCCTGATGCGAACAGAGAAAACGGCAATTTCCGTTTTGGCTGGGAGTCGGGTCAGCGCATGCTGACCGACTCTCCAGATTCGGTGCACCTTCTGTGCACTCAGCTTGTGTACCCTCGTTCCCTGGAACGGGATCCTCTCTTGATGTTTCGAGAGATCTACACCGTCCATCCACTTTTTCAGCTCATTTAATGGGTTGAGACCAAAGTTCAAGTATATCCAAATTTCGGGCGGGCCCCAGATCATGATTTTAAAGTCTGATCTAGCCGTTGAGCCACTTTCACATGGATCCAAGGGCTCAAATTTGATGTGTACGGTTAATTTACGTTCCTCAGGCCCTGTATGAAGTTTCGAGCCGATCAGATGGTGGGGACCCTGTGATCTTGCATTCCGGACGTTTTTCAGGCCTGTTTGAAGTGAGCGGATGGAATTCCTCTGATCTTTGATGTGTAAGTCCTCGATATTGGTCCCATGAGGTCCCGTCCAATGCCTTGGTGATGTCAGAGCGTTAAATCCATGCTTTTATCATCCTTTCCAGTCCACGCTCCTAGATTCACCTTGTATCACAAACATGATTAAAATAACCCATTAAGCAGTGTGATGTTCATAAATCCAGATAGTAACTGGGGTCCAATATGCAATATTTGTCCCTCAACAAATATAAGCAATCAGAACATCAGAATTTGACCCAATTACACCCTCGGATCAGGAGAAATTTCATACACAGGTCAGTGTACTTGTGGCCCTGATCAAGTTTCCGTGACCGTTGAACTGAAACTGGTCCGCCACGTGTGATCTGAGAACCCGACTGGAACGAAACCTTAAGTCGACCTAGATCCAAGGTCAGTGAGCTTAAGTCTGACCTTTTGCTCAAGGGGGGCTCCGAAAATGCTCCGTTGAGTCGAAACAGACTGATTTTGGACATAACCTAAGTATACCTTGGCCCTGGGGCCATTCCCATCAGTTTTGAGCCTATATAAGGGCCTTAAGCCCTCACTCTCTCATCCCATACGAATTTGGAAAACCCTAGGAGAGAGAAGAAAGAAAATTAAGAGAGAGAAAGAGAAGTGAGGATTCTTCCTGGGATTCTTCCCTGCTAATCCACTTGCTGAAACACCACTCCCGTATAGTTCTTCCGGTGTTTCCAACGCCGTATTTGGGTAAGAAATCCTAACCCTAACCTGTTTTAGAGATTCAAGAGATTCAAATAAAACAGTTGATAGAATAGCTAACCTATTCCCTGTTATAAGTTGTTCTGGTGCAGTAGACAAAGGCTCAGTGTTTAAACTGATTTCGTTACGCTTCTACGGTGTAAGGTGCGAACTATAGACGCTTAGGTTATGGTTTTCAATGCTTTCAATGTTAGATAATGATAGATTCATGATCTGGATGCTATTGCACATGTACAAAGTGCTGTCCGTTTCGTTTTTCAGTTATACGTTAATTATGTTGAATATACTGTATTCCATGTATTTATAGAAAATACCGTATATGTATAAAATTTGAAATTGTGTTGGCCATGATTAACTGCTATATATGTATGCTAGACTTACTAGTATTAACTTCTGGGTGAACGGATTTGCCCTAAGGCATGTTATATCAACATACGTTGTGTATGTTATATTGTGTAGTCTATGTGTTTGTGAAAATGACTGAATGAGTATAGAATTCGCATTCATGCTCGCCATGACCAACAGTCATGGATATATGATGGTTGTATAGGCGATAACCCTTAGCGAAAGGATTTGCCCTAAATCACGCCACGGCTAATGCACGTATATATGTCTAAGTGTGTAGCCCACGTGTTTGTGGAAATAATTGAATGAGTATGGAACCCGGATTCATGCATGCCATGATTATCCGTCATGGGTATATGTGTGTGGTATACGTGGCAACTCCCTAATGAAAGGATTTGGCCTACTACCTGTGTGATCAACATACGTCATGTATGTTGATGTACGTGTAGTCTAAGTGTTTGTTAAAATGATTGAATGAGTAAGTGGTTAGTAAATTAAAATTTATATGGGTGTTGAGCTATGATTCCCAACTCCCTTAAGTATGTGTATGATTTCCTCCATATACCGTATATTATAGCGTCTATTTTATCTATGGAATACATATGTGTGGATTTATGTTTAAGTTGTAGTCCATAAAATGCAGAAACAAATTCGTGACGGGTGATGGGGGAGCGGTGTAACGATTACTCAGGCAGCAATGACCACAGCGATTCTAAAGCAGACATTATTGGACCTTTGATTATATGATTTGCAATCTTGATTTATAACTACTGTAACTATCTTCTAGGATATTTTGTTGTAATTGAATGTGATTGGGACTATTGTATAGTCCAGGCAATCAGTAACAGGCATTGATGTTGTGGCTGAGGTCATTTCGCTATAAAAGACACGTTCAATGAATCCGAGTCGTACGATGGTTGTCGACAGTGGTACCTTGTCGGTTACTTTAGCGTACACTCTTACCAATTGAACTTGTCTAATAAATCGGTGGGCCTATTGTGTGTTCATCATGTTTGGACGCTACTGCTTGAACCTAAGGTACCAAACTTACTAGTGAAACTCCGTTAACCTTAGTACCTCGATCCGCTAAGACTCATGAGCTAGACATGGTGGTATGGGACACTGTGGTCGAGCTGTCGGCCTACGCTGGGGCGACGAGCCTCCCCGTAGTGACCAGTGACCAACCAGACTCGTGAGCCGAATACGGTGGTATGAGACACTGTATTCGAGCTATCGGCCTACACTGATCAGAAGACGCATTGTGCGTGAGCCTCATGTAGGCCATTGCCAAACAAAATCACTGTTGCGCACTCTATACCTGTTGGTTGGACAATATCTGAAGGGATGTTGCGATTACGTCAACCCCGGATGACGCGTTGGTGTAGTGACCTCGAGCATACTCTGAACCTGCATTGAGGCGGCAAGCCTCTCCGTAGTAACTAGAGTATAACTAGGCCTGCATTGATAAGGCGATGAGCCCTTTGCAGCGACCTAGAAACGTATCATCATATAAGATTTACTAGGACTGACGACCCTAGAATGGATCCTTGTTTGGGAAGTGATATAAGGGAGGTACCTTAGTTTTTCAATCCTGCTGTATGAAAATGACTAATAAAGAACTTGGTAATCACGTTCATGCACCGCATACATGTGCGTTTGGCGTTGATAGTCAAGCACTGAGGGAATGTGGTATGCCGCGAACTTAAGAAGTCGTTGAGGGAGCGCAGGCGAGGGCATGCATCATACATACATACCATTCTTGCATTAACAAGAGTACTTAGGGATGTGTGATTTCCTGCTTTATCATTACTGCTTGATTGAATTGATAACATGTTAACCTGTGCTTTATTGTTCCACTGAGTTAGTTACTCACTCCCACGTTACGGGACGGTGTTGTACACACCAACCAGACCCTGTTGTAGTTTCAGATGATGGCGATGCTCGTGAAGCGGAGACTGACTTTTATGATGGTGAGGAGTTCTCCTACATGCAATGATCTGGCGGGTCTATGTGGACCTGGAGTTGCGTACCGGGGCCATAGGGATATGGATAGTTGAACATTACACTTTATCATTTGGTAAATTTTAAAATTTTACATGTAATTATTGACCTGGCAACGCATACATGCTTTGGGGACTTATACTGGTTTAGAAGGTTTTATATACTCATCTTGCGTATCACAACTGTCCCTGAATTATGTTTACGGTTTTGGCTTAATCGCATTCATGTTTCTTGCACTACTACAGACAACATACAAACATCACTTCTTTTGTTGCATAAGTGATGCATTGGAACTCGGGAGTTGAGTTTCTATTCGACCCCCGATTTTCAGGGCGTTACATTAGTAGAGTAGGAGAGATTTTTGGGATTGGCCATTGCCACCATAAGAACCCTACTATCAACCCTTTTCCCATGTAGAACACCAATGGTTGCGTAGGGATCTGCAACATACAAGAAACATACGAACGCAAAAACCCTTAGATCTGCGAAAACCCTGATGCCAAGGCAGGAAAACATCGGCGAGTTTCCCAAATTTTCCAAATATTCTAGCTAGGTCTTCTTGCGAGGTATCAAAAGTGATGTTTCCTACAAAGAGGCTGAAGCTTCTTAATTGGTTTGCCATCAGATCAAAGGTTGTTTTTGCACGGATCTCCATTCTCAGAAAAATGTACAAAAAAATAAAAGATAATGATGGTGGGAGAGAGGACGACTTCAAATCTTGTGTTGGATGGTAATGCACCTGGTTGTGGGGCCCATTTGATTCAAGTTTTTAATCTACACAATCCACCCATTGTACGAGCTCATTGTAATATATAACCCCAAAAATGAAGTTTACATATAGATGAAGTGGACCACACCACAAGAAATAGTATGAGTTGCATGCTGCCGTTGAAAATTGTCAGGTGAGCCATAGACCTTTTCGATCAATATGATATTTGTATTTTCCCTTCATCTATCTATCAGCGATATTATGAATATGTTAGATGACATAAACATATTATGGGCCTCACAAAGTTCATTGTGTATCATTCTTGGCTAATCACTAGTTAGTATAACAAAAACTTGTATGAGTGAGAAGCTTCGACAGTTATGCTTCTTGATACCCATCAAAAGGTAGATCCAATCCGTCGATAATGTTCGTGACTTAGGATTTTCCTGAGAATTTGTTAACTTCCTTTATCAGTGGCCCATAACAAGAAAAATTGCTCAAAGGTTTTCTGAAACAATACCGTTATTTTGTTATGTTGTAGGCCACCAGATTTAAAGATGTTGGTCATTCTCCGGACATTTACAATCCTTAAAATTTCGGAATGGATGAAGAAAATTTGACCAAAAGCCAAAGATGAGACCTAGAGATGTCATACAAAAATGAGTTTATAATGCAAAAAATGGTCTTATGGTCCATTTCTAATCCTGAACTTGACCACACCTCTCTCTTTCGAAGTTTCTTCTCTGAGACCAACATCCACCTCCTTTAGCACTATTATTATACTATAATTGTCACCAGCAACATCTTCTATGGTTTCGGCTTCTTATACTTCCATAAAACACATTCTTTCGTAACCGAAAGTTGTAGAAATGAAAAACCAAGGTATGTGGATAATATTTGATTTTTTTTATTTTTTTCTATTGTTGAAAAGGACCATTGTGGGTTGTGATGATGTGCTACAGGAATGATGACAACTTGGATCACTTCAGAATGCCAACCCCGACCCATTTTGCACTCTTGTTTCAGTACATAGTGTAGGGGTCATTGTCGTCATCCAGTACTAATCTAGGTTCTCAATAGTTGGCATGGTCAAGGATGGCTTACAATATGGCTCGAGGTTGTCAATATTTGGCATGGTTGAGGTTGTCAATATTTAACACAGTTGAGGTTGTTAATATTTGGTTCAATCGAGGTTGGCATACAATAAGGGTCGATGTTGTCAATCTCGACCCTTAACAGAAGATTGTCAATCTCAACCCTTATTTGATGATAATCTTGTAATGCCCCAAGTTTTCGCAGCCCGAGTACATAATCATGCTTGAGAATTCTGGGTGTTAATAATGTAATAAATGAATACTTCAAAATCGCACCTTGTTTTTTTAAAATCATATTCATGAAAGTAACCACTCACGAGAATAAAACCAACTATACTAAAATTCTTATTCCCTTTAAACATAAAAGTTCAACTAATCATTTATTACTCACTCAGATGGGAGCTTATTCAAATTATCCAAATTATAGCATGAAACATAAGTAAAGGTAAGCTGAAATGAAAGTATTAACAACAAAATCTCACGTCACTCGTAGTCCTTCATAAAGAGATCATGCATCGCCCATATCTTCAACATGTGCATCACCTGCATCATCTATGTGATTGGAGAGGGTCAATGCCCTAAAATAAAATGCTTTCCCCCATTTTCGTACCATACAACAAGCGCGTACAGACAACATAATAAATCCAAAGACCAAGTAATAAACTTTAAGTCCTCGTCAAAATCCCCAAAAGGTAAGTATCTCTCCCCCTGATCTAATACTTCGATCATCTTGCTAAAAGTGCTCTCTCTCCTCATAGGTACTGAAGCTCATCGACCACAAAGTAATCTCACATCTTGGCGCGACCCAATGCGTGAAAATGGACAATTAGCATACCATGACACCTAAAATCCTCGTGTCAATCAAGAGAACACCACAAGTCAAACACGATGAGGTAAGTTTGCCTTTAAAAAAACAGTAATGATCGTGACTGTCGATTCGTTATCCGATGGACCAGATCATTTTAAAAATCTCAATAAAAACCAGAATAAATCACGACCATTGATTCGTGATCCGACTGGATCCTTTTCAAAATCTCAAAGATACTAACATCAATCGTGATTGTCAACTCGCGATCAAATGGACTAGATCTTCCAATAAAAATTAGCATTATTCGCGACCGTTGATTCGTAATTCGATGGCCTAGATCCTTTTCAAAATCTCATAAAAACCAACATCAATCGCAATCGTTAACTCGTGATCCGATGGACTGGATTCTTCTAATAAAAACCAGTATCAATTGTGACTGTCGATTCGCGATCCGATGGACAGGATCCTTTTTAAAAAATAAAATACTAGCTTCGATCGTGACCGTTGATTCGCGATTCGATTGAATGGATTCTTCCAACAAAAAACAACATCAATCACGACCGTTGATTTACCATCTGTGGACTAGATCCTTCTCAAAAAACACCAAAATACCAGCATTAATCATGACCGTCAACACGCGATCCGATGGACTGGATTCTTTCAATAAAAACCAGCATCGATCACGACCGTTAATTCGTGATCTGATGGACTAGATCCTTTTTAAAAACCCTACAAAAAACTTCCCTATAGTGTACAAAAAGTGTGGGACGACGGATCCAATCGATCATGGATCGAAATCTTGACCACAAACTCGTGGGACGATGGATTCAATCAATCATATATCAAAATCTTGACCACAAACCCCATGGGATAATGGATCAGATCAATCATGGATCGGAATCTTGACCACAAACATATGGGATAATGGATCCGATCGATCATGGATCTGAATCTTGACCACAAACTCGTGGGATGATAGATCCTATCAATTATAGATTGGAATATTGACCACAAACCCGTGGGACAATAGATCTGACTAATAATGGATCAGAATCTTAACCACAAACCCGTTGGACAACGGATCCAATAGATCATGGATTAGAATCTTAACCACAAAATCGTGGGACGATGGATCTAATCGATCATAGATCGAAATCTTAACCACAAACCCATGGGACGATGGATCTGGTCAATCATGGATTAGAATCTTAACCACAAAAGCCGTGGGATGATGGAATCGATCATGGATTAAAATCTTGACTACAAACCCTTGAGACTACAGACTCGATTGGTTGCAAATTGAAATCATGATCATCATTCACTAACAAATCTACATTATTAAAGTCAGAGTTGATCACAACCAATAGTCCGGATCAGTCCAAAAACATTCGTCTCAATCTCCTGTGAGACGATGGAACTGATCAATCGTCTCTCAATTGGACTCTTGATCATAATCACCAAACAAACTTGCATCAAATGAACCATCCACAGTAGATCTCAGTCTCAATTGTGACAACCAAAATCTAATCAATAAAATACAACATCTTCAAAATCCATAATCCCCAACTAAGTCAATCCCCATCACAACCAGCATGCGCACTAACCCCTCACATATTCAATAAAAACCAGCTTACTTGAAGTCCCATAGGCATCCCCAATAGAGACAACCAAGTAAGATGGAAATATTTCAAAATCATCTTACAATTAAAACCCCCACGAAGTATCACTCCCCAGAGTGGGGTGACTTTCAAAATCATAAAATATTTTCAAAATAAAAGCGTCAGACTTTCAAGGCACTAAGAGATCTTCCAATCTCTAGGTGGGAGTTAACGCAAAATCAAATAAGATAAGATATCTCGCGATTTCCCCGGAGATCATTGGATCCGAATGCACATCAAAATACAATCGGACTGAACTCCAGTGTCAGCTCCATTGTATCGAATGATAATGCTATGAAAAGTGGATAGGCTAATATTGGTTAGAAGAAATCATCCAAATGGTGAAAAAGATAAATTATAACCTAGGTGTCAAAACTAGAAGATTGCATTAAAATAGGTCACCAGCACATACATAGGCATGGATGCTTGTAGAATTTGATCGAGTCCAAGTCGGCATAGTGAGTTCCCCGTAAGGTCACAGAAAGCACAGGGCAACTAACCACTTTGACGATCAAATGAAACAAATACTCCTATGGTGATCTGGGAAGCAACAGACAATTTAGTACCGGGGCAGTATCCTCGTAAGGCAGTAGAAAGCGTAGGAGCCCTATTGTAACTTTCTGATGTTATTACTGATAAGGAGTGAAAAGGTTGTAATTAGCAGCCCGCGTAAAGACAATCGCAATGTTTTTCTCAAACCCTCGCAATATGTGCGAGTTATCAATTTTCAGGCAACCGGCTGACATAAACACAAAGGAAGGCAACGAATCTAAAATGCAATTCATGACTAACTGGCAAAGGCGGTGTGTCCACTCACTTTGGCATTCGGTTGAACAGAACCTCTACCAAATATGGACATCTGTAGACACCCCACCCTAGGCTAATAAGCTTATTGAGTTTGAAAGGATGGATGGGCAACCGAATCCCGATCTTAAATGCTAACCCTAGAAGCCTAAACCCTAAATTCAACATAGTCAACCCTATCAACCCAGTCAACCCAATCCTAAACCCTGTGAACCCAAAACCCTAAAGCCTTGAGTCAACTCGGCGAGTCAACTCACCTAGTCAATTCACCCGGTCAGCGTACCTTAATCCAGCAACCCAGTCAACTTAGTTAAGCCCAAACCCCAAGCCCAAAGATAAGCTCAATCGAAGAAATGGTCTAAACCTCAAAGTAGCAACCCTCATAGCAGAGCCTTCACACTCTTGAAGGATGTTGTCTACCAAACTATGATGTTTAAGTGGGGACCGGTGACAGCCAGGCTGTCACCGGCCACATGGCATTCCCCCTCTTTCGGGCAACATCCCTTACGCATGTGGAACTCTCCTTTTTTTTAACCTTAAGTGTGCAATTGAGGCGCATTTACTCTAACGCCCATCTCCTTACCCAAATTACCATTTTACCACATCATCCAACCCACGAGATGATGCTATGTGACAATCTCCAATCCCAGCCCTTCAAGCACCTCTTGACCCTAGGATTATCAGGAATTACCGAAAAATTGGGTTGGGAGGCCATAAACAGTCCCTTCCCCTTCTCATTTCAAGCATTCAAGGAAAGACACCAATCCACTCTCATTTCAACTCACTCCCATTCCCAGAAGTCCCTTAAGCCTTAGCCTTAGACGTCCCTCCACCAAAGAGAGTGAGAGAGAGAAAGAGAGAAAGAGAGAGAGAGAGAGAGAGAGAGAGAGAGAGATCCCAGCCTTTATCTAGCCCAACCTAGCATAGTCCAAGCCTCCCGAGCCACTTAAGTTCATATCTGAGCCACTCAATCTAGCCCTACAATACTACCGTTCATCTAATCGTTCAAGTTTCTATCAGCTTCATCAAATCCAAGCATCAGTATCATGCAACATTCATTCCCTTCTCATCCCCCATACTCTTCATATATATCAGCATCAGAATGCATTTTTATCATTTTCATGCATCTGACAGCAGGAGTATGCTTTGAGGCTTGCCGATATAATCGAATCTTGCCCATCAAAAACCTTAGCCAGTTAGCCATCGTTTTAACATATATATTGAATTCAGTTGTTTTATCATATCAAACTAGTGGGCATATGCTGTGACCTGCCGACACAATCACACCAAGTCCACCAGAAACCTTAGCCAGTTGGTCATTGTTTTATCATATAACGTCATAAGCATCTTATACACATACCATGCACTTGATAGTTTTGAACGTATGCTCTATGGCTTGCTAATATAGTCGGATCATACCCATCAGAAATTTAGATCGATCAATCATCACTATTATTGCATCGCATTACATTTTCTGCATGCGAAAACTACTCTTATTCTTTAAAAATTAGTCAGATCTTGTAAGGTAAAGATCATACATCCGTACAAGCATAGTGAGTACCTAACACCTTCCCTCTGTAACCGCGGTCCCTTACTTGAAATCTCTGGAACCTAAAGTCACGAGTCATCTTAGAGTTAAGGATCATCGGGTTCTTAATCTCAAGTGTTTCTACGAGGTCTAACCAACTGTAGAGTCATAATAATTAGTTAATGATGACTCTGGTCAAATATTTCACCCTTTACCCCCCTCTTACGAAAGCCTTCGAGTGAGGCAACCAGTGAAAAAAAGAGAGTCGATCTCTTGTACCCTCGAAAAATCGACCCTCCAACGTCCACACCAAGATATTCCTACCATAGCACAAACTATCCACCAGATAATCGTATGAATTCGGAAGAGACAAATAAAATTAAGGTTGTCTTCTTCATCAATCTTCACCTCCTCACATGTCAATTTGCAAGTATGTTTGTTGAGAGTGTTGATGTACTTAGGAGATCTGACTCGTCTGTTATCTTCATATTGTACAGTTGTCTCTTCAGATATAGATGTTTAGAGAACGAGTTCGTCATGTAAACGCTCTCTAACTTCTCTCATAGGCCTGTGGTAGTCGTTTCATTAATGACATTATAAAGGACTTCATCGGTCAAGCATAATTGGATTTCACTAATCGCTCTCTAATCAAGTTCATCTCAATCATCTTCTTACATCGATTGAGGACGTTTTACTTTGCTAACGAGTAGCCCTTGCTGAATTAAGATGGCTTTCATATTTAACCTCTATAATTCAAAATTATTTTTACCCATGAATTTCTCTGTCTCGAACTTCACATTCAATCCTCTCGATGCCATATCTCATATTTTATCTGAAAACCCAAAGTACGCTCTGATACCACTTGTTGGGGAGGGGAGGCGCAACAAGTCCTAACACAACTTGTCCAGCACTTAAGTAACCTTAAACGAAATCACACAACGTAATAGGAAAAGAAAAATTCAAGCAACCATAGAGAATACAAATTTTACATGGAAAAACTCTTGCGGGAAAAAATCACGACACCAAGCGACAAACATTCCACTATGAACAAAAAAAAGTTACAAGAGATGAAATAACTTACAAATGAGAAACCCTAGCTTCTTCCACAAAAACTCTTGAAAATGTGATAAGCTCCATTCGTTCTACTATAATTGTGTAATTAGAAGCCTATTTTACACTTGGTACAAAATTAGAAATAAAATAAAATAAAATAAAACTACATTTGCACATATCACTCAATTGCACCTTCGGTCAACTGAGACAACAACAAAGTCTCTGGGTCAACTAAAACGGATCTCAATTAATTGGGAATATTACAGTGTTCTTCAATCGACTCACGAATTCTTTGATCAATCAAACAATACTACACCAGATTAAAATTAAGCACTCTATCACCACTGTCGCTTTGTAAGACATGCTCATACGCGGATGTGTACTCTTAGACACACGCAGAATTAGTAAACTCTCAGTAATTCATCAATAACTTTTGTTATTGATGAATTGTTATCGAAACGTGCTACAAACTGTACATCCGCTTGATCCCAACCCCTTATAAAGGGCATTTAGTTTTTCACAAGGTGAAGCATATGCTAACCGATCGAAGCTGTGGTTCAAAGACAACTTTTTATTGTATCGATTCCGTGGTGACCCGGACACCATCTAATTAAGTAGTGTTAGTATACGGTGGGATTCAATTAGGCCATGCACCCCTGGGACGCGGATTGCGTCCTACCCCCGCCCGGACGGTAATCCGTTCAGGAAGGGATCTGTGGGGGCCACTGTGATGTAAGTGTTTTATCCACGCCGTTAATCGTTTTTCTCATATCATTTTAAGGTATGAGCCAAAACATGAGCCAGAAACAAGGCTGAAGTAGCCCACAAAGTGGGGATTGAACGTCCCACCATTAAAAACTTCTTGGGAGCTAGAGAAGTTTGGGATCAACCTGGTATTTGTTTTTTGGCTTCATCCACGTCTACATGACCTTTTGAATAGGTTGTATGGTAAAAAACAATCATGGTGGCCCTTAGAAAGGTTTCAACGGTAAGTGTCATTATCACTGCAGCTTCCTTTGGTGTAATCCATTGGAGCTATGAACCTACTTAATGTTTTGGTTCATATCTTAAAATGATTTGAGAAAAAACGATTAATGATGTAGATAAAACACTTACATCTCGGTGGCCCTCACAGAGCCCTGCCCGGACGGATTACTGTCCGGGTGGGGGTAAGACGCAATCCGCGTCCTGCACCCCTGTCAATGATAAGGCTATGTAAAGCATGGAAACGATTTGGCTACCCCCCTGCCACCAGACCGGTGGCTGGTGGTCGGTGCACTGTGTGTCCCATGATGTACGTGTTTCATCCATTTTTACATATCATTTTAGGGTCCCTAAAATGAAAGGGATATAAATCCCAGGCGACCAAACCACAGGAATACAATAATGATTGAATATCCATCATTAAAATTCTCATGAGGCCCAATGTACTGTTTATTTGAAATCCAATCTGTTGGTTAGTTCATACAGACCCAGATGAAGTAAAAAAACAAAGATCAGATTGATCCAAAACTTTTATAACCCCAAAAGGTTTTTAATGGTCAACGTTCATTCAACACTGTTTCCTTTAATGTGGTCCACTTGAGATTTGAATATAACTAATTTTTGGTCTCATATCATAAAATGATCTAGAAAAATAGATGAACAGCAGAGATGAAACACATACATCATGGTGAGGCCCCCGGAACACCAACCACCGGCCATTGGCTGATGGCTGATGGCGGGGGAGTAGCGTAAAGCAAATTTGAAAGTTGTTAGGATGAATATGGACTCAAGTGCACTCACCTGTAATAGTGACGCGTCGTTCAATCAAATCTCACCACGTCTCATCACCACTGAGGTACGTGGTGTTGCGTCGGGGAGTCCTACTTTTTCCAGCTGCTTCCCACATGCATTGCACGTGCCATCTTTAGTAGTTCATGTTGCGCCCAAATCAAGCCCTCCAAATTACAACAAGATCTTTGCAAAGCCCACGCACGTGAACAAGACAACTCATGTACATCCAAACACGTGCCAGTCTAGCACGTTAGTACAAGATCCAGTCCATTCATCTGAGATGCACGATCATCTAGATGCTCTCATCCAAGAATCACATCGGTCAAATTGTCGGGCTGAAAATGCTTCGGTGAAGTTTTCCTAACCGTTCAACTGTTCGGGACATCGTCGACCACCTACTGAATGAGGCGGATTGTTTTTTTCCAAGAGAGAGAACATCTACATGGTTAGACCCGCCTTACGAACGGACTGGATATTACACCCGTTAGCTACCCTAGCACATGGAAACGGATTGGCTACTCCCCCCTGCCACCAGCCAATGGCTGATGGTTGGTGTTCTGTGGGCTCCGCCATGATGTATGTGTTTCATCCATGCCGTCCATCTATTTTTCGAGATCATTTTATAATTTGAGACTAAAAATGAGGTATATCCCAATCTCATGTGGAACACATTACAGGAAATAGTGTTGAATGAGCGTCTACCATTAAAAACCTTTTGGGGGCCATAAAAGTTTTGGATCAAGCTGATATTTGTTTTTTTCTCTTCATATGGGCCTGTGTTATCTAATCAACAGATTGGATGTCAAATAAACAGTAAATTGGGCCTCACGACGATTTTAATGGTGGATATCCAATCACTATTGTTTTCTTGTGGTGTGGCCCACCTGAGATTTATATCCCTCTCATGTTTGTGACCAAGCCTAAAATGATCTTTAAAAATGGACGAACGGAATGGACGAAACACATACATCATGGTGGGGCCCACAGATGAGCCACCGGGCTGGTGGCAGGGGGAGTAGCCAATCCGTTTCCCCAGCACATTGGTGCTGTGTAAATGAGGTACTTTATACACCTGTATGAGCTTAGAAAAATGAATGGTCATTTGGGGTTTCTACTGTTGAAATTATTTTTGTTGTATCGGAAAGAAAGAGCTATTTTTCATACAGAATAGAAATCCCAAAAGGGCCCATCTGCAGCGTTAATATTCAAAGAACGAAGACTTGATTCTCACGTGTGCTCGCACGTGCAAAATATTTAATAAGCCTTAAACAAAAGGTGGTATTGGCTATAATAGTCAGCTAATGATATTAATAAATATATACCTTTTTATTTTCAAGCGTATATGAAAGAAAGAGACCCGACACCTTCCATGAAAAGGGGCCGGATCTTTATATGAGAAGGTAAAAGAGATTTTTTCTATCTTTTTCCCCCATTCATCATTTCATTCATGGTTTCTTTATACTGGTACTTACATTTAATTGAACAAGCGTGGTACTTTTGTCAAAGATATCTTAATTTTTCTACAATCTTCAATTTGTGTACAAGCAAATACAATAAAGATAACTAATAGAAGATAACGATGCTACAACATACAAAGAAAATTGATGGTTATTATTTATTTTTTCTAGCCATTCATTTGTATTGATATATGCTGTGTGAGGTGTAAAATGGCCTATTTTTGTGTTAGAATATCTAAAAAATGTAACTCACCCGATGGATGCTCAGATGTCACACACGTATCACATTGTAAGATATGTGCCAATGTGTTGATGCGTACGGTTCTCACAAGCGTGAAGAATACGCAAAATCTCAATAATATTAGACCAACGGCTTCTTGAAAATGGGATATGATCCAATGTAAAACAACAACTTTTCCTAGTGATGAATTGTTATCAAAAGTGATACAAACCGGTCCCCGCTTGATCCTAGCCCCTTGTCCGAGAACAGTAGGACACGAATCTTCGGATGAAGGTCTCCCCTCGATTGGAACAGACAGTTTTCTTGGCCGTCACTTCTCAACGGAGCCAGCTCATCTGCAAGGGAGTTAGCCTTCATAGGAGTGTGGACCTACTTCTAAGACTGACAATGGACACATCCAACCACTTCAACCTATACCTTATTAGGTTTTACTGATAAGAATATTCATGTCACTATTCTATTTCGATAGGTGGTGATGCAGACCTAATTCAAGGGAAAAGTTCAGCCCATTAACTAGGCTCAAAACCTTAGTATTCATCCCATTATTTCTAGCACCAGAGAATTCATAATGCATGGCTTTGGGACCACGTTGCATGCATAGAAAATGAAAATTTTTGAAATTTAAGAATATCTTGAAAAGGTGTTTTTGTGTGGCCTGGAAACTTGTATTTTGTCTTACAAAAATATAAGATACAGGTGACCAAAGTAGCAAAAATCTGGATGCGGTTTGGCTAGTCACCCCAACACGAGCCAGTTAGCTTATGTCAATGCTCTGTAGGCCCCACCATGATGTATGTGTTTTATCCATGCCGTCCATCCATTTTTCTATCTTATTTTAGGTAGCGAGCTCCAAAATGATGCACATCCAAATAACAGGTGGACCACACCACAAGAAAACAGTTTTAATTGAATGCCCACCATTAAAAACTTCTTATGGCCCACCATTATATTAATTTGCCATTCAACCGTTCTTTTCTTCTTTTTTCTTATTTTCTTTTTAATACCAGAAAGATGGGGCACATCACATCAAACTTTATTGGTGATAAAATCTAGTGGTACAAAATTCTAATGGGCACCACAAAATATCCGAACCTCCCCACCGTGTAACTCCTTTTCACTGCTCCAAATGTTGAGGGTCAAATATTACATATTAGACCCCAGTTATTACTTAGTTTTATGTACATGATAATGTTTAACGCCCTATTTTAATCATATTTGTGTTGCAAGGTGAATTTAGGAGCTTGGACTGAAAAATTATATTAAAAGTATGGATTTAATGCTCAGAAATTACCAAGGTAAAGGACGGATCTTAGGGAACCGAGATTGAAGAATTCACACCCCAAAAATCCGAGAAAATCAAGTGATTGAAGATGAAGAGGCCTAAAAATCGTCCTGAATACAAGATCACAAAGTTCCCACCATCTGCTTGGCTCGAAACTTTATATTTAGCCTGAGGACCCTAAATTAACCGTACACGTAAAATTTCAGCCCTTGGATCCTTGTAAAAGTGGCCCAACGGACAGACCAGCCCATAAAACACTAATATGGGACCCACCTGATATCTGGATATGCTTCAATTTTGGTATCAACCCCTTAAATTGGATGAGAGAAAAGATGGACGGAGCAGATTTCTCATAAACATCATAGTGGACCCCACATGTGACATGCGTGTACACAAAACATGCGCACACGAGCCGCACCGAACCCAGTCCTTGGTCAAAGATTGAGTTGACCCGATCCTTCTTCGAAACGAAAATAGCGTGCGTACGCTGGCTCACCTGTGACGTGTTATGGGCCACCATCATCCATCATATGGATGATCGGGACCGTCCATTCGATCCAGGGGTGGCCACAACCCTATCCATGAGCCCTGTTGATCTCATGCACCTGTACACACGCAAATCTCCGTCAAACGCAAGATGAATAGCAGGGTGATTTGATACAGTGGGCCGCACTAAAACTCGACCAAAACTACCCCTTTCTGACTGAAATCTCACCAGGAATCCAATGGACAAGGTGGATTTCTCCGAAAACAACACTGTGGGGCCCACTGAGCATCGCAACGAATCCACATGTGCATGATTTACGACCGAAAATCCAAAAATTCTGGGGAGTCGTGGGCCACGATCATTGATTGTTTCGACAATCTGAATCGTACAGATGGAAGCCCGACCAAGGACGACCCTAGCCATGGAGAAATTCCAAGGCCGAGGATGTTCATTGTCCCGAAAATCCAAGCCAAACGCAAGTTGGCTTGCATTTCGCTGCGCAAGACTATTTTGCGTATTCTGCTGCGTAAGCTCTCACACCACCGACTCAATCCAGCCACCGACCCTCTTTTTTGCTCTAAAAAGAGAAGAGAGAAAGAGAGTGAAGGATATCAGATCAACCGTGGAGGTGTGGAGAGACGAAAGAGAGATAGAGCCAAGGACAGCTAGCGCAAGAGGAGTCCTCCTTCTCCTTTATTTTCTTTAGTTTCTTCTTTCTTTGAATGTTTTTTAAGAGTTTTTAGTTGATCATATCCATGGTTGGCTAAACCTCTTAGCTAGGGCTAAGAGGTGAAGCTTGTAGCGTGATTGGGATATTTGCTTTATTTTTATTCATATTTTATTGAATTCTCTTGAATTCTAATTTGATTATGAAGGAATATTCATAGTTTTTTTGATTTTTTGTGACTCAAATTACGATAGATCTACGATATCTTGAGAAATCTTCTTTTCATGTATTAAGATTGTGAAATTAGGCAATCCTGTTTTTCACCATCGTCTCATTGGCATGCTTGAGTGATGGAATCCTCCTAATCTTCTCAATTCTCTTATGATTGGTTGTGGGTTTGGTAAATTGCTGTTATTTGCCTTATCTCCTGGGCATGGTTTAGTGATGGAATCACTTCCAAATCTTCACCACTCTTATCTATTGATGATTATTTCCATGAGAAGTTCAGAGATCTAACAAATCTCTTCTTATATCAACTGGATAAGATAGGACTCTGATTCCAGTTGTGTCCTTGAATCAATGCAAGGTAGTTTCCCAATTGCTACAAGTGGATCCTTGGCACTCTAGATTCCCACCTTTGAATTTTATAAGTTTTAGTTTAATATTTCATCATTATTCTCTTAAATTTTCCTGATTAGGTTACATCTTTCTCTAGTTCTAGTTCTAGTTCTAGTTACTTTCAGATTACATACGAGGTTCAGTCCCTATGGATTCGACCTCAGTCTTACCAAGATTATTACTACATCACGACCGTACACTTAGGGTTATAAACACCAAACAAAATGAAAGGACAGCTTCCCCATAACAAAACGGCCCCCCGAAATAGGCATCACAACCTATCCTACTACTTAGAATGAAAATAGAAGATTGGATGATAGAAAAACAAGAGAAAAATAGAGTGCAGCTTCCAGCTGCAGCAATAAACTAGCAGTCCTAACACAAGCCCATCCTTTGCCCCTTAATGGCATCCACCATACAAACATAGCCTCTAACAACAACCACGAGCTTGACCTCCATCACCTCTAGATATAGCATACCTGCACCCTCTAGCTTGTAAGAATTCTGTAAAGCGAGCCTTATTGATCAACGGTCTGAATTGTCCTAAGTGTTGGATAGTGTGATCAGGTGTATCAGTGGACCCCACTAAATTGTGATGCATCTAAAATTGTGTAAGAGGTGGTATGCTAGAACTGTGATACATAGACAGTATTTTAGTGGCACTGGGATTACCAAATTCGTGTGGAGCCTTAGGAAGAGGAGTTTCAATGGGTTTCAAGCTCCTCAACCCTCTATATTATATAAACAGGGTTGGGCCCCCAATCTTATATATAACAAAAGCTTTATTCCCATCCCAATGCTTCTCTAAGAGATGTAAGGTGCGAAAGACTACGGCATCAAGCCTATAGCGATGGCGTCTAAATAAGGTACAATGTCTAGTTTGTTTGATCTCTATATTCAATGCATAGCATGATCCTTTGCAATTCCACATAAAAATTACAGTTGGTATCAAAGCCATCCGTGCATTAGATATAGCTGATCTATCCATATTATTGAAACTATTTCAAAACCCTAGGGTTGGATCTATATGTTCTAATCATAGATCAACAAGTCCAAGGTCTAGCCCATTAAGGTTCGACTTCGCACCCATTTCCCGCATCTAATGGCACAGGACCCAATTAAGGGTTACCAAAATCCAACATCAAGAAACTGTTGATATTTGGTTTCAGTGGAGTTAGTCAACCATAAAGTTTTTTGAATCCTAGCGTTTAGCGCTTTCATCACCAGAGCCGATGGGAAACCATTAATGGTATATGAACCTCAAATACAGGGGTTACAATCCACATTTACAACAGCGTAGGTCGTAAACCTTACCTATGGTGATTCGAACCAGCATCCATCTCGTCTTGCTCTGGTAGCCATAATCCATCTCACCTCACTCTGGTAGCCATAATCCATCTCCTCCCATAATCGTTTCCCCAGTGACGTATAGACACCGGATTCTCCTTGCAGCACCACATCAAAGGAGACTCTTCTCTCATTATCGGATGATAGCATTGGTCATCTGCAACCCCATTATGTCTTCTTCCCTTCACTTATCGGAAGCGGCAGATCGGGTTGACATAAATTCCAACGTAAAATTTGATGGAGGCTAGGTTTCATGGGAGTGGTTAGGGGCAGTGGTGACTCCTCTGTTTTTAGGCTACATCTTCGATAGCTGTTACTGATCCTATGGTAGCCAAACTCCCAACTCTCGCTGATGAGAGAGGGCAAAGGGGCAGACTAGATCTAGGGTTAGGGTTTTAACCCTTTCCGCCCATTTTTTCCCCTTTTTCCCTCACTGTGCAGTTGAACTCGACTCTGGCTGTTTTATTTTTATTTTTTAAAACCGAAATGGGCCAGAGCCCCCTTACGAACTCTCTGATCAGCCTTAGTTTACTTATGTGGGGTCCACCAAGTGTGTGGGACTTATACTAGTGCGAGGGTTGGTCCTGTTTTGTGTGTCATGTTTCATGGTTCACAACTAGCCCATTCTTTGTGGACCACACCTCCAGTCCACCAGATCCAATGGGCCAAAATTTCCTAATCTAAAACATCAATTTGTGAACCTAGTTCAAGCATGGTGTTACATTAATTAGGGCCTGATGTATTTCACAATGGGCCTAGGTTGTGGGCCATCAGTTTAAGGTCCACATTTATTTAGACATTTTGTAGGGCTTAACTGTTAAAGGTCAAATATTGCATATTATCCTCAATTTATATCTTGGTTTTATAAATATGATACTGTTTAATGTCGTATTTTACTCATGTTTGTGTTACAAGGTGAATTTAAAAGCTTGGATTGAAAAAGGTGTTAAAAGCATGGATTTGATGCTCAAAGATCACCAAGGTAAAAAATAGATCTTAGGAGACAAATATTGAAGATTTTAAGGTCCCAAGATTCAAGAAAACCAAGTGGAGAAGGAAAGAAGTCGAAAGAACAAGTGTAGAATTCTCATTAACTGTGTCATCGAAGATACCGTTCAATGACATCGAACAAGGGTCGACGACATCAAATTTATTGATAGAAATTGAGTTAGTCGTTGGACAAATTGAAGACATTTCTCAATGACTCGAAGACTTTTTCAATGACTCGAAGCTTTGCACGATGGCATCGAAGTAAGTTCGATGACATCGATATTTTTTGGATTTTCAGCAAAACTCGATGGACATATTGGGCACAATGTTTGATTACTCGAAGTCCTCGATGATATCGAAGACCTGCTCGATGACATTGAATTTACTGGGAATTATTGGATTAACTCGCTGGACTGTTTTGGACTCATTCTTGATTCCTCGAATACCATTCGATGACATCGAAGGTAGGTTCAATGACATAGAAGGTTATGCATCTGGACGAAGTTACGCAGTGCGAAAAAGCAGGGGTTCAAGACATCTTTGTTGACATCGAAGGCGGTTCAATGTCATCGAATGAGTTACGCAGAGTTACGCGGAGTACATAAATTTGAGGCAGTTTCCAGATTTTCTTAAGTCAGTCCGGAAGGAGGTGTTGCACAACTATAAATAGGAGTCCCCATGGCATCCATGGGCATCATCTAGGGTTTGGAGGAGAGAAGCACAAGGGTGGAGAGCCGTCGCCAAGTGCTTTTCTTCCTTTTTTCCTTAGTTTTCATGCTTTCTTCTAGGGTTTTAGATCCTATCATGTTTATGGTTGGCTAAACCTCTTAGCTAGGGCTAAGAGGTGAAGCTTGTAGCATGATTGGATGTTTCTATTGCTTTGATTCATATTTATGTTGAATTTTTTTATTCTAATTTAATTTTAAAGGAATACTTTCAGTTTTTAATGGTTTATTGTGAGTCAAATTACAGTAGATCTGCAATAGCTTTGAGTATCTTCTTTTCCTACTTTGAGATTATGGGATTAGTAAATCCTATTGTTTGTCATTGTCTCGTGGGCATGGTTTGGTGATGGAACCCCTTCCAATCATCATAATTTTCCTCGTTTGAGAATTAGGTCAATGAAAGTTCAAATTTGGTTTTATTGATATATCTTCCAATTGGATAGAATATGTTCACAACCCCAAGTGTAGGGTCGAGATGTAGTAATAATCTCGATAAAATCGAGGTCGAATCCACAAGGACTGAACCTTATACGTAATCTGAAAGTAACCAGAACTAGAACTAGAAGAAGATGTAATCTAAATCATGAAAATTAAGAGAATAATTGTGAATGATTAAACAAAAGCTTGTAAATTCAAAGGTGGGAAACTAGGGTTTCCAAGGATCCACTTGTAGAGATCAGGGGATCTATGCTTGATTCACAAACACAACTGGATTCAGAGTCCTATCTTCATCCAGTTAGAAGATATTTCATCAAAATCAAATCCAAACTTCCTTTGATCTAGTTTTCTTGATATGAGAGGTATAAGAATTAGAATTAATTCTATCACAAAACCATGCCCATGAGACAAAGCAAACAATAGAATTTAACCAATCCAAATCCAATCTACGGAAGTTATGAACGTTAGGAAGGATTCTATCATCCAACCATGTCCATGAGATGATGGTGAACAACAGGGTTCCCAAATTCACAATCCCTATAATGAACAAAAAATACTCAAAGCTATCACAGATCTATTGTAATTTTAGTCACAACAAACTATTAAAAACTATGAAGATTCCTTAAAATCAAACCATAATCAAAGAGAGATCAATAAACATAAATCAAAGTCGTAGAAAACACCCCATCACTCTACAAGCTTCACCTCTTAGCCCTAGCTAAGAGGTTTAGCCGATCACAATCATGAGTGACTAAATTCTCTTAAAAATATCAAAGGAGAAAAATAAAGAGGAAAAAGAAAGAAGACCTCTTTGTAGCCGACCCGCTCCACAGCTCTCTCTCTCTCTCTTCACATCTCACGTCTGATCCCCCGTCCATGCCTCCACGGCTGCCTGGATGGTCTCACGTCCCTTTCTCTCTCCTTTTTATAGCCTACATGAGGCAGTGGAGGGCTAGAAGTCGGCGTGCGTGGAGTGCGTAACTCGTACGCACGTTGCATGCGCAGTGACAGCGGAAGAAACGCACCAACTTGTGTTTGGATCTTGTTTTTGCAAATGGAGGGCCGAAAAACTGAGTTTTTCTCCATAGTTGAGGTAAAGACCCCCTTTCCAAACTTTTAGACGGTTTGGATCTTCCATCCAATCATGATCTGGGCCGTACAACTCCCCGCAACGTCCGATTTTTCTGGAGATGCGTTGCATGCGAAAACTCTTACGTTAACGTGTTCGGTGGGCCCCACAGTGATGTTTTCAGAGAAATCCACCCCTTTCATTAGATTCCTAGCAAAATTTCGGTTGGAAAGGAATGGTTTTGGTCAAGTTTTGGTGCGGCCCACTGTATCAAATTAACTCGTCGTTCATCCTGCGTTTGACGGCGATCTACGTGTGTACGTGTGCATGGGACCAAAAGGCCACCATGGCTAGGGTCATGGCCACCCCCTGAGCACGTTGGACGGTTCAGATTGTCCAATGGGACGATCATAATGGCCTACTGAGCGTCGTAACTTCCAACAGGCGGAAACAAAAACGGAATTTCCATTTTTAAGGAAGAAGATCGGGTCAACGTGCACTGACCTGTTTCTTTATTTTCAGTGCATGACTGGTGTACTTATGCACAGTGCACACACCACTCAAGGTGGGGTCCACTGTGATGTTTATGAGAAATCCGCTCCACCCATCCTCCTTCTCATCTAGTTCAAGGGGTTAAGACCAAAAGTAAAGCATATCCAGATATCAGGTGGGCCCCAAATCAGTGATTTATGGTTGATCTTGTCTGTTGGACCACTTCGACAATGATCTAAGGGCTGAATTTCGATGTGTACGATTAATTTAGGGTCCTCGAGCCAGATATAAAGTTTTGAGCCAAACGGATGATGGGAACCCTGTGATCTTGCATTCAGGATGATTTTCAGGCCCCTTTAACTTTAATCACTTGATTTTCTCAGATCTTTGGCATGTAAATTCTTCAATCTCAGTCTCCTAGGATCCGTCCCTTGCCTTGGTGAATTGTGAGCATCAAATCCATGCCTTTAGTACCCTTTTTTCAGTCTAAGCTCCTAAATTCACCTTGCAACAAAAACATGATTAAAATAGGATGTTAAACATTATCATGTTCGTAAAATCAAGCAATAACTGGGGTCTAATATGCAATATTTGACCCTCAACAGAATAGGACTCCAATTCCAATTGTGTTACTTGAATCAACTAAGAGGGCTCCCTAATTGCTACAAGTGGATCCTTGGCACCCTAGTTCCCACCTTTGAATTCTTAAGTTTCTAATTAAATACTTCACAATTACTTCCTTTTATTCCCAATTTAGATTTAGATCTTCTTCTAGTTTTGATTCTAGTTACTTTCAAAATACACACAAGATTAGTCCATATGGATTCAACCTCGGTCTCACCGAGATTATTACTACATCGCGACCCTACACTTAGGGTTGTGAACAAGTTTTTTGCGCCAATGCCGGGGACAAACCGTTGCATTTTTCTGAGATTAACTAGTTTTGGAATTAGGTTAAGATTAGGGTTTATTTACTTTCTATTTTTAGGTTATGGTTTTTCTAATTTATTTTTAGAAACTAACTTATCTTTTTATTTTTAGGTTAGAACTTTTCTAATTTGTTTTTAGAAACTAACTTACTTTCCTAATTTATTTTTAGAAACTAATTTGTTTTTCTTTTTTGCAGGATCTTAATATAGAAACTTATAATTTGGTAACTTTCTTCTAAGTCTTTCTCTTTCTATTTCTAAATTTCTATTTCTCTCTTTGTTTTTAGGGTTAGGTTAAATTCTGAAATCGAGAGCTGAGAGTGTTTCATGCCCAAGTGGGTCCGTGATAACACTCTACATCTCTTGAGTGATGGAGGATTAGTTGAGAGGTTATATATCCATCACAGGATTAGACACCACTTAAGAACCTCAGAGTCAATTGAAGTGATGGTTGCCAATCAACCGGCCAATCAACCTACGATTCAACCTCAACCTCAGGTTGAGGAAATCCAAGATGAGAATGAGGTGCATCATGCACCCCCGCCTCGTACTTTACGAGACTATTTGCAACCGGCGAGGGTGAGCACCCCTTCCTATATGGTCTTTCCGGAAAATACAGGAAACATGGATATCAAGCCAAGAGTGATCTGACTCCTTCCAAAGTTCCTTGGACTTGAATCTGAAATTCCATATCTACACTTGAAAGAGTTTGACAAGATTATATGCACTTTATATTTTCCTAACGTGTCTGAGGACACGGTCAGGCTAAAACTCTTTTCTTTCTCCTTAAAAGAAAAGGCTAAGACGTGGTTGTACTCACTAGGTCCGTGATCTATTAGCACATGGAATAACATGATAAGGGAGTTCATAAAGAAATTTTTTTCCATATTATAAGACGAACACCATCAGGAAGTCGATCATGAACTTCACCCAAAAAAAAAAAAAAAAAAAAGACGAAACATGTTTCTAATGTTGGGAGCAGTTCAAGGATCTCGTCAGTTCATGCCCACAATACGGCTTTGAAACGTGGCGCATAATAAATTTCTTCCATAAAGGATTGACATCTTCCATCCGCCAATTTGTCGAGACGATGTGCAATGGGGAATTCACGAATAAAAATGTCGATGATGTGTGCGATTACTTTGACAAACTTGCTGAAACCACACAATCATAGGACATATCCCTATAACCTAGCACCACATCTAAGCCTATTCAATTAAAGGAGGGGTGGAATATATTTGTTGAAAGAAGTCGACAATATAAATGCTGAAGTGGCCAGTCTCGCAAGGAAGCTCGAGGCCATGGAACTTAAGAAGGATAAGGCTAAGGAAGTTGTTTGTGCTATTTGTGCTTGCAATATACACACAACTGAAAATTGTCCAATGATACCTGCTTTTCAAGAGGTATTGAATGAGCAATCAAATGTCGTAAATAACTACCAGAGGCCTTTCAAAGGAACCTCGTCCAATACATACAACTTCAACTAGAAAAATCATCCAAATTTCAGTTGGAGGAATAGACAAACTGCTACTCCTTAAGGGATCCTTAACCAATTTATGGAATAAAGGAAACCTCGAGGACCCGGTTCTAAAACATATTTAAGATCAAGAGCTATTCAATCAGGACATCAAATCTGCATTGGGAACTCTTGCGTCTTCCATTCAAAAGATAGAGTCACACTTAGCGATTGGGGTGAAAGGGATGCTTCCAACCCAACCTCTCCCCAATCCAAAACCATAATATGAGATTGGTGGCTCAAGCTCTTCAAATCAACTAGAAAAAGCCAAGTCTATCACCACTCTTAGGAGTGGAAAACCAATTGACAAATCTAGTCCGGTAAGGGCTGAAAAGCCTAAGAACCCAAAAGTAGATGAGATGGATAAACTAAGCAGTGATCCACATGAGTTAGAACTGGAACTTCAAAGCAAACTAGTTGCACCATTCCCCCAACGATTGATAGCACCAAAAACTCTCTCTAACTATCAGGACATTATAGATGTGCTTAAGCAAGTGAAGGTCAACATTCCTCCACTGGATGTCGTAAAACAAATACCTTCATATGCCAAATTTCTGAAATATCTATGTATGACCAAAAGATGGAACAACATCCAAAAGAAAATATTTTTGAAGGAAAAAGTGAGTGTCATCCTAAAGCAAGATGTGCCACAGAAATACAAAGATCCCGGTAGCCCAACCATCGCTTATGTAATTGAAAATTACAGGATTGAGTACGCACTTCTTAACTTAGGAGCGAGCATAAATTTAATCCCTTACTCGGTCTACAAACAACTAGGTCTTGGTGAATTAAAACCCACCTGAACTACATTACAACTTGTCGATCTCTTAGTTCGTGTATCGAAAGGGATAATTGAGGATGTGTTGGTCCAGGTTGACAAATTCTACTACCCAGTAAATTTTATTATCCTAGATACTCAACCTATTGTGGATGTGAGCACTCAAATTCCCATCGTCCTTAGTCGCCCATTCCTTGCTACATCAAATGCAATCATTAATTGTAAGAATAGAGTCATGAATCTATCTTTCGGAAATATGACATTGGAACTCAATATCTTCTTCAATATGAGCAAACAGGCAGAAGATGATGACGATACACATGACATTAACATGATTAATTCCTTCGTGGAGGATAGAACTCTGATGACCTTATCCTCTGACCCTTTGAAGACGTGCTTGGCCCACTCCCATGATTTAGATGATGATATGATTAGGGAGACGGGTGTCATGCTTGATATTGTGCCGGTACTTGAAATTAACCGATGGAGGCCATAATTTGAAGAATTACCCCAAACTGTGTAGTACCTCTACTGTCTAACCTCAAAGCATCGAAGTTTAACCTAAAACCTTTACCCTTAGATTTGAAATATATCTATTTAGGTCAAGATGAGACATACCCGGTGGTGATTTCTTCCTACCTTGAGTAAGAACAGGAGAGTATGCTTATCTATACTCTCATTGAGCATAAAGGAGCCCTTGGATGGTTGATTGCAGACCTCAAGGAAATCGACCCTTTGATTTGTACTCACCACATTCATCTTGAAGATAATGCGAAGACCTCCCGGCAACCACAACATAGATTAAATCCAAACATGAAGGAAGTGGTTAAAGGCGAGGTTCTTAAACTATTAGATGTAGGTATCATATACCCTATATCCAATAGCTAATGGGTGTGTCCAACTCAGGTGGTTCCTAAGAAGTCCGGAATCACCATCGTAGCCAATGCAGACAATGAACTCGTGCCAACTAGAGTCACTACCAGTTGGAAAATGTGCATTAACTACAGAAAGTTGAAAACTGTCATGAGGACAGACCACTTTCCTTTACCCTTCATTGACCAAATCTTGGAAAGGCTAGTTGGTCATTCATATTACTGTTTTCTTAACGGATATTTGGGCTACAATCAGATCGAGAAAGCCCTTGAAGATCAGGAAAAGATAACATTTACATGTCTCAGGCTATGTAATTCTCTCGCCACTTTTCAGCGATAAATGTTGAGTATTTTTTTTGCTATGGTAGAGCAATATTTAGAGGTCTTCATGGACGATTTATGTCTTTGGTCCATCCTTCAATGAATGTTTGAAAATTTTTTAAAATGTATTGAAATGATGTGAGGAAAAGAACTTGGTACTGATTTGGGAAAAGTGTCAATTCATGGTTTGTAAGGGAATTTTCCTTGGACATATCATCTCGTCCAAGGGAACTGAGGTAGATAAGGCTAAGATTGATCTTATCTCTAACTTACCTCCACCTAAGAATAGACGAGATGTGTGATTCTTCCTAGGACACGCCGAATTTTATAGACAATTCATAAAGGACTTTAGTCACCTCTCTCATCCTTTATGCAATCTGCTTCAAAAGGACATACCATATGAGTGGACTAAGCAATGCCAAGAAGCTTTTTTTAAGTTCAAGGGCATGTTAACCACTGCACCTATCATGTAGCCACCCGACTGGAACTTTCCTTTTGAAATTATGTGTGATGCGTCCGACTATGCTCTTGGGGCGGTGTTAGGTTAGAGAAAAGAAAAGAAGTCCTACATTATTCATTATGCAAGTAAAACTCTAAATCCTACCCAAGTGAATTACTCTACTACGGAGAAGAAACTATTAGTCGTAGTCTTCGATTTGGACAAATTTAGGTCCTACTTGATCGGATCCAAGATCATCATCTACACTGATCATGCAGCACTCAAGTATCTCCTTTCTAAGAATGATGTTAAACCTCGCTCGATAAGATGGATCCTCTTACTCCAGAAATTTGATCTAGAAATAAAAGATTAAAAGAGAGTAGAAAACGTAGTGGTTGACCATCTTTCTCACCTTGATCTCTCTAATTCCCTTAAGACGACACATATAAATGACATGTACCCTAACGAACAATTGTTTAAGTCTCTCATTCACCTTGGTTTGCTGATATTGTTAATTATCTTACTACAAGTTTCACGCCAACACAGTGGACTGCGCAAGATAAGAAAAAATTCTTCACAGAGGTAGGAAAATTCTTCTGGGATGATCGTATTTATTTAAATATTACCCAGACCAAATCTTAAAGAGATGTGTGCCAGACAATGAACACTAAAGTGTCATCTCCTTCTGTCATTCTTAGGCCTGTGGTGGTCACTTTTCTGCTAAAAAGACCACGATCAAAATTCTACAGTGCGGCTTTTACTGGCCCACTATGTTCAAGGACACTTATGAGTTTTACAAATCTTGTGAGCGTTGTCAGAAATTGGGAGCATTGTCCCATCAAAACATGATGTCTTTAAACCTCATTCTGATCATTGAAGTATTTGATTGCTGGGACATCGATTTCATGGAACCATTCCCCCAATCCTTTGGAAATTTATATATTTTGTTAGCAGTAGACTATGTCACTAAATGGGTCGAAGCGATCCCGTGCCGGAACAATGACCATCAAACAGTCATTAAATTATTAAAAGAAAATATCCTTTCTGGTTTGGAACACCTCGAGCCATCATTAATGATAGAGGTTAACACTTCTGTAATATGCCATTCAAGAACTTAATGAAAAAATATGGCGTCTCTCACAAGGTGAGCACTCCGTATCACCCACAAACAAGTGGGCAAGCTAAGATTTTCAATAGGAAGATTAAACATATTTTAGAGAAAATGGTTAACCCTGACCGTAAGGATTGGTTAATCCGTTTGGCTGATGCTTTATGGGCTTACCATACTACATTTAAGACCCCTATTGAAATGTCTCCCTTTAGACTTGTATATGGGAAGGCTTGCCATTTACCTGTGAAGTTAGGACATAGGGCCTACTGGGCTATTAAAAATATGAACTTCAATTTGGACAACGTTGGCTCACTACGCAAAGTTCAGTTAAATGAACTTAAAGAAATCCAGAATGATGCATACGAGAACTCGAGGATTTATAAGGATATGATGAATGTGTTTCATGACCAACACATTCTTCGAAAATCATTCACACCAGGTCAGAAGGTCCTTTTGTACAATTCTCGGTTACATCTTTTTCCGGGTAAACTCTAATCTCGTTGGACCAGCCCTTTCTTTTTTTTCTTTTCTTTTTTGATTTTTTTTTCAAAAAGATTTCATTTCATTTGGCAAGTATGCTATACAACAAAATAAGAGCAACAAACAAAGACCCCACAGTAGCATAAAAACTGCGGGCTCCAAATGGGGAACAAAACGAGAAAACAAGACTCCTATCAAAGCCTACCGACCCTCCTTGGACACCCTAATGGAGTCCAACCCCACTCTGTCCAGGAAGACTAACCCACAGATGTGGGCCAGGAGATCTCTAACATTCTCAAAAAGGAGAGGGGACTGCAACTCGCTGCCCATATGAGCCAAACCATCAACCGGACAGTTCCCCTCTCGCTTGATGAGCTGGAAAGAGATAGGAATACCAACTAAGAGCTTACGAATCCGACTCAGCCAAGGCTTCCACCTCGAAGCCACGAGAGAGTTTCCCATGAGCATATCAATGACAAATTTTTAATTTGATTCAATCACAAGCCGAGATATCCCTTTCTGCAACGCCAACAAGAACCCATCATGCACCGCTCTCAACTCCACCGTATTGTTGGAACTAAGCCCGTACCCCACCACAAAAGCAAACAAAAAACTGACCCTCGAGTCATGCACTATGCCACCACCCCCAGACTTCCCTGGGTTGCCCCTGGCCAAGTCGTCCGTATTGATTTTAAACCAGTTGTGGGTGGGTTTGATCCATATAATCACCTCCAGCCGATCCCTCTTCTAGGGGACGAAACTAAATCCTAGATCTGCCCACATGGGGAGACAAGCATAGGAAATTGGCAGGGCCCTGCCCTCCATTACCACCAGCAATTTCAGCCACCACTTGATATTGTGAAGATAGCTTTCTGCCTTCATCGGATTGTTGTCCTATCTTGCTGCATTACGCAAGCACCAGATCTTCCAGAGGATCACTCCTAGAAGAATCCTGCGAACCGAAATGGGGCAGCCTCCAGAGGAAGACGCAAACCACCATTGCCTGATTCTGTCAACCACCAACTGCCCTGGCATGAAGGTGATACCAAACAGGTTACCAAAATAAGCCTAGATTTTCTACGCCAGCTGGCCTTAGAGAAAGAGGTGGCTGATGGATTCAGTGTCTGGGTGCTAGACCGAGCTATCCAAGTAGCAAATGCACTGCGACGCCAAGGAGACTCCTTTCTCCTGGACCCTGACGTCCACTGCCACAGCATTCTACAGCAACCTCCACAAAAAGACTGCCATCTTCGGAGGTAATTTACCATGCCAAACCTAGCCCGACCAGCTTCCAGTAGGATGGACAGCCCTGCACGTGCAAGCTGACTTCAGCGAACAAGAATCGGACAGATCATGGGGCCAAAAGCAATCCTCACTATCAACTGATAAGGCAAAACCTCCTTGAAAGATGAGGTTCAGCACCTCTTGCGGCAGAAAGGAGAAGGCTGAGGAAGGAGGTAATGGGCCCGAGGGCCCCAAGAGATCGTTAATGGGCCGGGAAGCAATGGTACTAGGGACTGGGCTGGTCACTAGGTCCCGAAGAGGCCCCAGTCTAGTTGTCTCCCCAAAGGCTCCTCTTACCCTTTCCCACGGGCCACTAAATGTTCTCTTCCAACCTAGTGAACATCGCCCCGATTTTGGACCATAAAGGGGAGGTTTCCGAGGGTATAACTCCTACCGAGGACGGCTGAAGATCAGTGGGGTGCTTGGCCCTCATAAGCTCGACCCAAGGACCGCAGGAAGCACCTAATTTAACGTCTCAAGCCAACTTCAAGTGCATGTCATCCACAACTTCTTGGAGATTTCTGATACCCACCCTCCTCCATAGGCCTGACAATTTTCTTTCAAGATAGCCAATGCAGCCTGCGTTTACCGTCCACCCAATCCCAAAAAAATCTAGCAAAACATTTCTCTATTTTAGCCAACACCTGCTTCGGGACAACAGAAGCTGCCATAACGTGCAAGGGAAGGCTGCCAAGAACATGACAAATCAGCGTAACTCTGTCGGCTTGCGATTGGAGTCTAGCCTTCCAGCCACTAACCTTCTTTTCCATTCTGTCAACCAAGAACTAAAATTTGGTTGACCTGATACGGCTCTTAATCAACGACACTCCCAGGTAACGAACCCCATCAGCTCCTCGTCTCATGCCGAGGAGTTGCTCAATGAATCTTATTCTGTCAGGAGGCAGTTTATCTGAACAGAGGAAATAACTCTTTGCCCGGTTTATGTGTTAACCTGAAGCTTCCTGAAAGGATGAAAGGAACTCATTAACCTTCTAGAGGGAAGCTCTGCTACCATTGAGGAACAGCAAGGTGTCGTCTGCGTAGCGGAGATGAGATAGGAGCGGGCAACCTCTGAGCAACTTGAACGGCTGACATCTCCCACTGACAACCAGCTATCTAAAGCATCTAGAGAACACATCAGTCGTCAGGATAAAAAGGCCTAAGGAGAGGGGGTCCCCTTGACGAAGGCCACAAGAGGATCTGAAATAACCCGCTATCTCACCATTTATAAGGACCAAGAACCAGTTGTTGCCCCAACACTTTTCCATCAAGGCAATCCACTTGGAGCTGAAACCAAATCTGCATAAAACCGCCTTAAGAAATTCCCAATCAACCCTGTCATAGGCCTTTTCCAGGTCCAGCTTTAGCACAACGTTTCCTCCCCTTATCCTCTTATTCATGTCTCTTAGCACTTCTTGAGCAAAGGCAATATTCTCTACAATTTTTCAACCTTGCACAAAAGCACCTTGCTTTGAGGAAACCAACTTTAGCAGCAACGAGCTCAACCTGTTAGAAAGAAGCTTGGAAAAAATCTAATAGATCACATTGCACATGCTAATTAGATGGTATTCTGAAAACGCCGACGTTGCTGGCCCTTTTGGAAGAAAACAAATCAGTGATGAAGAGAAGGCCTGAGGAAACTCTTCCCCCTCAAACAGGCAGAGAGTTGTCTTGTGAAGGTCGTCGCCGATGATCAACCAGCAATGCTCGAAGTATGCAAAAGAGAAGCCGTCAGGGCCCGCAGCTCCACCCAGCAGGATCGATTTCACCACCTGCAGTACCTCTTCCATGGTCGAGGGCAGTAGCAGGGCGTCGTTGTCCTAATCAGAAATCGGGTGGGGAACTGCCTGCAGGAGATCAGAGGGGAGAGCTACTCCTTCAGCCAAGAACAGCCTCTGATAATGGTCCACCGCAGTTGCCTTGATAACCACCTGGCTAGTGTAGTGGATTTACCCAGCCTCATCTGTAACTGAATAGATCTCAGCTCTCCTAATCCTTTCCGTGGCTGAGGCATGGAAGAACCTAGTGTTTTTATACCCATCTTTCAGCCAATGCGTCCTAGCCTTTTACTTCCAAAACAACTCCTCCATTTGCTGCAACTAGATAGATTTTTCCTGGCAGCAACCCAATCTTGTTGAAGGTCGACCCTCAGATCCTACCGCATTCTTGTTTCCATGTCCAGCAGGACCTGCTCCGCCTGCTTAATGTTGTCGAAGACATTCCCACAAACAACTTTGTTCCAAATCCTCAGAGCCATCTTGACCTTCCTTAATTTCACCTAAATATTGATCATGGGATCTGGAGAGATCTGCCTAGCCCAATCCTCCTTTATTACTTGTTGAAAATAGTTGTGCAAAGTTCAAAATCTGAGGAATCTGAAAGGTCTTTCCACTGTAAAAGCCATGCCAGGAAAACAAAGCATAAGCGATGCGTGATCTAAGTAGATTCAGGACAGATGTTCGACTCTGAACCTCGGGAAAGAGGTTACCCACTGACCATTGAGCAACACCTTGTCTAACCTCGCCCAAACCCTTTCCAAAATAACCTTGTTGTTGCTCCATGTAAACCTGTTACCAGAGAAGCTGGCATCCAGGAGGCCTGCCTCATGGATTACTTCCACAAAATCAGCAGAGATGCCCATGACTAGGCTGCGAGTACCCAACCTGTCTTCGACCGCCGCTACAGCATTGAAATCTCCCCCAATAGCCCATGGGCCTTGGACAATTCTACTACAGTTCACCATCTCTTCCCACAAAGATCTTATATGGGCCCTGCAACAATGAGCATACACCACAGAGAGTAGGACAGGTTCTCTATAGTTCTGCAGACACACCTGAAGGGAGATCATCTTATTAGAAATGGAGACAATAGAAACATTTAACTGGTTATGGAAAAATACCCAAAATTTACCCCTTCTTCCACGTTAGCGATGGAGGAGTGGAAACTGAGCTTTAAACTGATTCCCACCCTCTTGTCATCTCGCAACATGGGCTCTAGAATAGCCACCAACAAAGGCTTGTGGCTCCTAATCATCTTCGCGAGATAAGCTAGAGTGGTGAAATTTTCCACTCCTTGGGCGTTCCATAAAAGGAAATTATCCATCAGTAACACAACTTGTGTTCACTGCCCTTCTCTTCAGCTTCCTTAACCTACAGTACCATTCTCCTTCCCCAATCTTGTCTGGGACCTTCCTACAATGAAACTTCTTTCCTCTGCCCTTGATAGGTCTGGAATCTACCGGGGTAGATAGGATATCTGGGCCTCTTTGTTCAACACAGGATGCAACGACTGCTGGTGTCCTGGAGTTACCACAGTCTTTGGGACCTCAATGTCGACTTCAGAGATAGTCTCATGAGGATGTAGACTGGGGGCTACCTGTCTCTATGAGGGTCCTTCTTTGTCGAAATACGAGGATAAATCCACCACAATTTCCAACTCCTTTTCCAAAACACGAACTTGGGTAAGTTGGATGTGGTCCTCTACCTCATTCCCATCTACAGGCCGAGAGCCTATCTGAAAATCTAGTCCAACCTCAGCCTCCACCTGCTACTTCCAAGGGGAGTTACCTGCCGATCTCGATCTACTAGCCTCGTACCAGCTTCTTTTCCTATCCACACAGCTACATTGGATGTCTTCCCGGGGGATTTTTGCAGCTTGCTGGTCAGCCACAAGATTAGACTCGACATGTAGTGCTCAGTAGTAGCAGAGTCCACAGCAAGAGACGAGTTGAGCGGCACAGCCAGAGCTGGAATTGATTACATGACCATGGGATCAGTGGGCTTTTTCGCACCGACTTACATGGCCGAAACCTTATAGAAGTCCAGCAAAAGGGGTTGAGATCTATCTTCCAGCAATAGGAGGGGCTCATCCTAGCTAATGGCCCTGAGAGAGGCAAGGGATGTTGTTGTATCTGAAAGGGGGGCACCCTCATGAGGAGGGGTGGGAACTTCCAGCTGATCTACCGAAATCATTGCCCAGCTAGCCATTGTATCTGAGGGCGTTATATCAACCTGAATTTTGCCCCCTTCACTCTCTTGGACATTTGAACAAACAGGAACCGGGCATTTGTCTGTCTCCAAAGCAGAGTGAGAGAACCTCCTCTCAACCTAGCTTTTTGTGTTATCGCCTCCTCTTTGGGGGCCATCGGGAATCCTCTGGCAATCATCTACCCCTACTATCTTCCTGGATTCTAATTCCACAAAAATGGAGTAAACGTTTTTCAGAACTCGAAGATTTAGCACCTGATTCATATTGGATCCTGGATGAAGGAGGACCCTCACCCTAGCATACATCTAGAATAAACCGAATCTGTTGTTCGTGTCCATCTGTGTCACCTTCCCAAAGTAATTTCCCAAATCAAGGATGACCATTTCAAACTAAGCATGGGCTGGGATATCAAAAATCTAGATCTAGACTTCCTCCCTTCCTTCGACAATACTATCAGACCAAGGGCATATGGAAGTGAGGCCCATTAGCCGGTGGAGTTGGGAATCCACCAGAAACTCCTTAAACTCCTTATCTGACTTCAAGATTATCAGGAATTGGGAGGAGGAGGTCCTAATAACATCAATGGCAGAGGAAGCAAACTTAGAATTATGTATGACCGATACCAACCTCAACACTGAGATGGAGGCATCTTCTACCTGGCCCACTAATCCCAGCTCCAATTCCTTGAGCCTCCGAGTGACAGCGGCTAGGTTAGCCACCGTGGTGATGTTCGTAGCAAGGTCTCTATGTCCCCTAGGTTGACGTGATAGCCGATCTCTTCCCCCTTTCTTAACTACTTCCGCATAAGAGCCCTCCCTAAGACGAACATCCGGGACCGAATTTCGTGGATGTGGCTTCTTATATGCAAAAACTTTAGGCCTAGCTTCCTTAACTGCCAATTCTTTGCTGTCAATCTTCTGCCCATGGAGCACATCCATCGCTGCTCTACCATCCGCTGTATAATGGAATCTCACAAAGGCCAAACTCTTTGGGGATTTTGTGCCCAGAAAATAGGGAATGAATATGTCGATTACCTTCCCATAGCGTTGGAAAATCTTGAGGAGGTCCTCCTTGGAGCAGTCGAAAGGCAAGTTTCCCACGAAGAGGCTGAAACCCTCATCTCTCCTCCTCTCAAATCTGCTATTGGCTAGGGATTTTGGCGACCTTCCTCCACTTATCGCTTTACCCCGAAGGGCCCTCGATGGCGGGTCACGCTCCCTTCCTGTCCCTCATTCGTTCGCAGTCATTAGATCGGGTGCTCTTCAATATATGTGCAATATCGACCGGCCCTTTCACAATTACTAATGTCTATCCTCATGGGGCCGTCGAGATTCAGAATACAAACAATGGCAATGCTTTCAAAGTAAATGGACATCGTTTAAAGCCACTTGTTAAAAAATTTGATTCAGAGGACATGTCCATACCTCTGATTGATCCTGTTTAACAGGATTGACCTCCTAGTCTGACGAATGTATTGTTAGGTCTATTGCTTTCATATATGTTGTGTTTAGGATAGTTTTCTTTCCACTGATTAGGATAGTTTGCGTTCCGCTGTTTAAGATAGTTTGCTTATCGTCTGTTTAAGTCTTTTGTGCTAACCCATCTTTACACTAAGATCATTGGAAAAGCCTCAAAATTCCTTCTTCAGGTATTATCCTTCCATGACTTTCCTTTTTTTCATTGCCTCTTTTGCATTACATGCTTATTTCTTTTACATTGAGGACAATGTAGATTTTAGGTTGGAGATGGGGGATTAGGTAAACTAATCAGTGTTTTCTTAATTTTGAGCAAAAAATTTAAAAATTTTCAATATTTCAAGTTAAAATCTGTTTGGGAAGGGATGAATTGTGTACTTAAGAATGCTTTGAGTATGATAAGATAGAGATTGAATTTTAGATTGGTGGAGTTTGATCAACTAAGTAATCTATCACCTAAGTTCTTGTGCTCAATTGATTAAGAGAAAGTTTGAATATCATGTTAATCTAAATCACAAGACACATTCAATTTGTCTTCTATAAGACATGCTAGAATTTCTGATTGTTAGTATATGAATCATTGATAGATGGTGAGAATCAAGTCTGAAGAATTTTATCTACCTTAAAAGAAGAAAAGAACCAATTAAAAAAATAGGAGATCGACAAAAAGGTCATGTATGGTGAAAAGACCGAAAAAGTTTGAACAAAAAAAGGAATGAATAAAAATTTACCATCAATATAAAATCATGAACTGGAAAAAAGAATGAGCAGGGGATAAGTTCGGAATCAGTACTTAAGTTTCAAACCAATCTTGAAGTGATGAGCATGGCTAGCATGATGAAAAGATAGTATTTTTATGGGAAGTAAGTTGATTTTCACTGAGCACATTAAAAAACATGATATATAGACTTATACTCTGATTTAATTAATAAAGGATCTATTTGATAGATCGCTTATGTGATTCGGCTCTAGGTTTTCAAAATTTAACTTTCGTATCTTAATTTTGCCCATTTATACTTGAGTGTACAAAAGATTGTTTTCTTAAAGAGGTTTTCATTGAGGTTGATTGCACGCATACTTTGCTCGAGACTAGCAAAATGCTAGTTGGGGATTGTGTTGAGGGTCAAATATTGCATATTATCTCCCATTTATATCTTGGTTTTATGAATCTGATACTGCTTAATGTCATATTTTACGCATGTTTGTGTTATAAGGTGAATTTAAGAGCTTGGATTGTAAAAGGTGCTAAAAGCATGGATTTGATGCTCAAAGATCACCAAGGTAAAGAATGAATCTTAGGAGACAAAGATTGAAAATTTCAAGGTCCCAAGATTCAAGAAAACCCAGTGGAGAAGGAAAGAAATCGAAAGAACAAGTGAAGAATTCTCATTAATTGTGTCATCGATCACCGTTCGATGACATCAAAGCTACCGCTCGATGATATCGAACAAGGGTCGATGACATTAAATTTATGGATGGAAATCGAGTTCGTCGCTGGACAAATTGAAGACATTTTTTGATGACTCGAGAACTTTTCGATGACTCGAAGCTTTACTCGATGGCATCGAAGCCAGTTCGATGGCATCGATATTTTTGTGGATTTTTGGCAAAACTCACTGGACAAATTGGGCATAATGTTCAATTACTCGAAGTCCTCCTCCATGATATCGAAAACCTGGTCAATGACATCGAAGCCTTTTCGATGACATCGAATTTTCTAAGAATTATTAGATTAACTCGCTGGACTGTTTTGGACGCATTCCCGATTCCTCGAACACCATTCGATAACATCGAAGACACCCTCGATGACATCGAAGGTAGGTTCATTGGCATAGAAGGTTACGTGGTTTGGAGGAAGTTACGCAGCGCGAAAAAGCATGGGTTCAAGACACCTTCGATGACATCGAAGGCAGTTCGATGTCATCGAACGAATTACGCAGAGTTAAGCGGAGTGTTTAAATTTGAGGCGGTTTCTGAATTTTCTTAAGTCGGTTCGGAAGGTGTTGCACAACTATAAATAGGAGTCCCCAGGACATCCCTGAGTATCATCTAGGGTTTGGAGGAGAGAAGCACAAGGGTAAAGAGTCATCACTAATAGCTTTTCTTCTTTTCTTCCTTAGTTTTCATGCTTTCTTCTAGGGTTTTAGATCCAATCATGTCTATGATTGGCTAAACCTCTTAGATAGGGTTAAAAGGTGAAGCTTGTAGCATGATGGGATGTTTCTATTACTTTGATTCATGTTTATGTTGAACTTTCTTTGATTCTAATTTAATTTTAAAGGAATACTTTCAGTTTTTAATGGTTTATTTTGAGTCAAATTATAGTAGATCTGTAATAGCTTTGAGTATCTTCTTTTCCTACTTTAAGATTATGGGATTGGTAAATCCTGTTGTTTTTCATTGTCTCCTGGGCATGGTTTGGTGATGGAATCCCTTCCAATCATCATAATTTTCTTCTTTTGAGAATTAGGTCAATGAAAGTTCATATTTGGTTTTATTGATATATCTTCCAATTGGATAGGATAAGACTCCAATTCCAATTGTGTTACTTATATCAACTAAGAGGGCTCCCTGGTTGCTACAAGTGGATCCTTGGCACCCTAGTTCCCACCTTTGAATTCTTAAGTTTCTAATTAAAAACTTCACAATTACTTCCTTTTATTCCCAATTTAGCTTTAAATCTTCTTCTAGTTTTGATTCTAGTTACTTTTAGAATACACACAAGATTGGTCCCTGTGGATTTGACTTCGGTCTCACCAAGATTATTACTACATCGCGACCCTACACTTGGGTTGTGAACATTAACCAGCTGAGCTTTGTTTACGGGACCTGTTGGGCTCTATTTATTGGACCGAGCTTATTCCAGATCACGTGGTGGGCCATCAATGGATTGAGTGGTCCAATGGACCATTTGTGGGCTTATGTTATGGATCTGGACCATTTATTCAACCATCTATTCATCTCAAAATGAGCGTAAAATTTGGTTATTCACTAGGAGAATACTTGAATATTTAGACCTTCAATCATGTGGACACTAATAGTATTAGATCCAAGTGGTCCACTTTATGGATCCTAACAGGACTTGACTATCCATCTAATTTAGGTAAATGTTCTATCTAGATTGTCATTCTGTGAATGTTAAGGACTAGACTTGGAATGCTCATTAATGATGTTCATATCATATAGAGTTTTAATTTGGCTCAGTTGTGGGCCCATTACCCATGCTCCAGAAGTTGACATGGACCTTTGATTTAAAAGGAAATGGGAGAGAGAAACATAACTGTTTGTTTCCTTTTAAGACCCTTATACTCAATGAACAATGTCAGTTACTTTCTGGGCCAAATCATACTATTTGATTGATAATCCGTTGAGACCAGGATTAAAATCGCAGTCCTAAGTCAAAATTTGTGGGATTAAATTCGGTTGTGTTAGCCACCATAATGACCTCAATGGGTGAAAATTTTCACAAATCGGGACTTGTGATATTGGGGTACAGTGGTAGGATTGTATACGGTTACATTTGTGCTCAATGCTGATGGTGATGAAAACATAGATGATCACCATTTGGCAGGGACATGAACAGGTTGGAGTAAATGGTGCTAATGATGTAAAACTGATATATTCATCCTACCCGCAGGTGTTGAGTGTCTCAGATTTACATAATTAACATAGCTTAGCTTCATGTTCAAGAGAGTCACTTGCATGTTATGACTACCTCCCAAAGGAGGAGTCATGATGATGTAATTGATTCTCACCAGGATTAAATGATTAGGCCCATCTTCATCCTGGATAGTTCTATTGAATGCCCCAATCAATTGAACTTGTAATAAATTTTACCCGATATTTAGTTTTATTCATGACTTGTTTAAAGTAAACATATTTGCTAATGTGAGTATATTTGTAATCAATTACAATTCCAACTCAAACGCATCAAGTTCCTGTCCTAACTAGGTCTGATTATGTCCAACAGAAAGAATCGATAGAGATCGTCCTGGGATGCTTACATTTGAACGTTACTCCAGAAAAATCTGAACCTCCAAAATCTTTTGAAAATGGTCAGAATATTAATCTTGTGACCTTAGGACATGGATGTGGACATAATAAAAACAGAAAAAGGAAACATGGTTCTAATAAGGGATCCTCAGGTCCTCCAGTTTCTCCCCCAGGCAATCAACCTGGGAATGGATCGAGACATAAGCGGGCTAAAAGGAATAACTGCTCCTTTTATATGAAGTTGGGACATCAGAAGAAAAAGTGCATAAAGTACAACCAGTGGCTCGTAAGAAAAAGTAATCATACGATTCTGGTCTATTTTAAATCAAATCTAACTGATGTGTCAGTAAATTCTTAGTGGATAGATTTGGAAAAAATTATTCACATATATACTTCTGTGCAGGATTTTCTACAGAGCAGGCCACCAAGTGATGTGGAACGCTCAGTATACATAGGCAATGGCATTAAAGTTGATGTGGAGGCAGTCGGAGTCTATATGCTTAGGTTAGGATCAAGTTATTTATTGAATCTAGTAGATACATTTTGCGTTTCTTCTATAAGGCATAATTTGATCTCTATTTCTCGATTGGATAAATTAGGTTATTTGTTTCAATTTGAAAATAAAAGATTGAGTATTTACTTTGATTCAATTAAAGTTGGCACTGGCTCTATGATAAACTACCTATATCAACTAGAATTAAATGCCTCACACATCTATAATGTAAATGCCATGCATGGAAATAAAGTAAGATCTAAGCGAAGACTAGACTATGAAAGTTCCTCCATGTTGTGGCATAGGCGATTATTCCATATCTCTCGTGAGAGATTGGATAGGCTGGTGCGAGAAGGGATTCTTCATTCTCTAAACTTCTCCAACTATAAAACATGTTGTATAAAGGAAAAACAGACCAGAACTAGAAAGAATGGTGCAACAAGGAGTGTAAGACTCTTAGAGGTGATACACACAGACATTTGTGGGCCATTCCATACGGTATCCTAGAGTGGGCACAAATAGTTTATCACCTTTATAGATGACTATTCTCGTTTCTAATACCTTTATCTTATCAATGTAAAATCAGATGCCCTGGATGCTTTTAAAATCTATAAGGTTGAAGTTGAAAATTAACTCGACAAGAAGATTAAGGTCATTAGATCTGACCGTGGTAGTGAATACTATTTTTTTTTTGGAAGGAGAAGATTGTATTAAAAGAGGACAAAATTACAAGGATTCGGGTCTTTTGTGGAAAAAAGGACCACAGAAAGACCTATCGTAAGTGCCTAATCAACCCAAACACCAGAAAATATCAACAAAAAGAGGACCGGTTCCTCTCCTTTAACGTGTCGAGCCCCACCCTGTCTAAGAAGAGGATTCCTCGCACCTGTCTAGGCAGAGCGTTAGGACAGGAGAAGACTAACCGAGATTGGGACAAGCTACCCAACCGAACAAGAGCGTCTACCGAGCCATTCCCCTCCCTGAATGTGTGCATGAAATTCACCATTGCGCTATCCGTTAGCGCTTCCGTAAGATTTTTCCAGCCTTTCCAAACCCATCCGCATTTGGCCCCATCTTTGAAAACCTTAATCACCACATCTAAATCTGATTCCACAATGATTTGGGAGAAGCCTCTTTCCAAATACAAGAGAATCCCATCATGAACCACCCTAAATTCAGCGCCAGTGTTGGACATGGAACCGCCATACCCATACGCGAATCTAAAAATAAACTCCCCCTTGTCGTTTCTACAAACACCGTCGCCCCCAGCCAAGCCTGGATTACCTCTAAAGGAGTCGTCGACATTAACCTTGACCCATCCAGAAGGGGGCTTCTGCTAATGGACCACCTCCTGAACTATTTTCTGATGACATGAGTTTAAGAGCCCGCCCACGGATTGAAATTGCTGGGAGAATCTATTTCTGACAATCTCCGTATCACAGGACATCCACCATGAGACTTTTGCTATGACCGAATGGTGGTTCATCGACCTTTCATCGAAAAATGCACCGTTCTGAGTGCACCAGAGTTCCCAATACACCACGCCTGAGACATCAAATCAGAATGGTGGTGAATACTATGGCAGATATGACGAATCAGGTCGCAATCTAGGACCTTTCACAGATATTTACAAGATTGTGGCATTGTTGCCCAATACACCATGCCTGGGACATCAAATCAGAATGGTGTGGCTGAAAGACGCAATCGCACCCTTATAGACAGGTGCGTAGCATGATAAGTAATTCGACATTGGCAGAATCTCTGTGGGGTGACGTGATCGAAACTACAGTTCATATCATTAATAGGATCCCCAGCAAGGCTATAAGTAAAACTCGTTTTGAGTTATGGAATGGGAGAAAGTCAAGTATCCAATATCTACATGTTTTGGGATGTCCTGCTGAGGCCAAAGTTTATAACTCGCATGAAAGAAAACTCGATCCCAGAACCATAAGTTATTTCTTTATAGAATACCCAAAAAGGTTAAAAGGTTATCAATTCTGCTGTCCTTCCCACTTTATCAAGGTTATTGAGACTGGGAATGCCAAAAGGTACTCGAAAGGTATGGCATACAAAATTGTGCTCCTGGACATTCACCCATTGTAAAGGGTGATAAATTCGGTCAATTTCAGTGTCCTAAAATGATATGAAAAAGAATCGAATGAAGGTTTTTTTGTACGTGTTAGTAGTAGGGAGAATCAAGTATGCTCAAGTCTACACGCGACTAGATATTACTTCTGCAGTTGGAATATTAGGTAAGTATCTATCTAATCCAGGAATGCAACATTGGATAGCTGCAAAGAAAGTGTTGCGTTACCTAAAAAAAAAACAAAGGACTTCGAACTCACATACAAAATATATGATCATTTAGAGTTGGCTGGATACTCAAACACAGATTATGCTGGCTGCATTAATACAAAGAAGCCCACCTTAGGCTACATCTTCATGATAGTTGGTGGGACTGTGTCTTGGAAAAGCATGAAATAGTCAACCACAGTCTCATCCACCATGGAAGCTGAGTTCATTACTTGTCATAATACATCTAATTAGGCATTGTGATTATATCATTTTTTCTCAGGTTTGTAGGTACTGGATCATATCCCGAAACCATTAAGAATCTTTTGCGATAATTCAGCTGTGATTTCCTTCTCTAGTAGCAATGAGCATTCATCAAGGTCAAGGCATATCGACATCAAGTATTTGTTGTAAAGGAAAGACTTCAGAATCGTCTACTATCTTTGAAGTTCATCAGCACTAAGTAGATGATTGCAGATCCGCTCACTAAAGGGTTCTTTATCACGCCATTTCAGGAGCATGTAAAATCTATGGGAGTTATTGATCCCATAGATGTATTTAGTTAGTGGAAGTTAAGTGTATTTTATTTTTCATAGACATTAAAGAGATCTCATTTGATAAAGTTCTGATGATTCTAGTATAAAGTTAATTTATGCTTCTCTCTATATATGCGCAATTATTTTGAGTAAGGAGAACTAAAGTCGTCTCTTATTGGAGACATTTGAAAGCTCCAGGACCTCTAAAGGATAGACACATATTATCACACTATGTGTACAATCCTTATAACACACTTCTTAATTCCTAATGTATGTTATTAAAGACTGGTAGTATTAGTAACCGAGCTTAGCCTTGCTTCATTAAGATTAAATGTTATGATGGCTACTATGATCCGATACTAGCGTTCTTGATGGACCAGATTGTAATAGCATTACCCGTACTATCCAACAATTCAATTGGTTAACCATTTGAATGTTTCTTCAAATTAAAACATGTTTTTAAAATTTCTTTCAAAGATTAATCATTGACATTGATCAATGTGGTCCAAGTGGGAGAATTTAAGAATTCTATAAAGTAGGTCTTATTGATCAACAATCTGAATTGTCCAAGTGTTGGATAGCGTGATTGGGTGTACCAGTGGACCCCACTAAATTGTGATGCATCTAAAATTGTGTAAGGGACAGTATGCTAGAACTATGATACATAGACAGTGTTCTAATGGGACTGGGATTACCAAATTCATGTAGAGCCTTAGGGAGAGGAGTTTCGATGGGTTTCAAACTCATCAACTCTCTATATTATATAAACAAGGTTGGGTCCCCAATCCTACATATAACAGAAGCTTTATTCACATCCTAGTGCTTCTCTAAGGGTGTAAGGTGCAAAAGACTACAGCATCAAGTATACAGTGATGGCGTCTCAACAAGGTACGTTGTCTAGTTTATCTAATCTCCGTATTCAATGCATAGCACGATCCTTTGCAATTCTGCATAAAGATTACACAACCCCCATACAGCATTCACAAAACAACACTCTCAGGCAATCAAACACATGGAACAGGGAATACATATAGAGAACCTTCACCAGCCCAGGAAGAAGAAGATCAGCTCAACGCATGCTATTTACATTTTGAAACGCTAGCTTCAGCAAAATCTCATATGAAGGTCACACATACATGGATGAAGGGAAACACAAATATCAGCTTGATCCAAAACTTTTGTGGCCCTCAAAAAGTTTTCAATAGTAAGTGTTCAATCCCCACTATATAATGTGGTGTGGTCCACTTAAGATTTGGATCTGCCTCATTTTTTTGGCTCATGTATCTAGAATGATCTGGAAAAATGGATGGATGGAGTGGATAAAACACATACATCATGGTGGGGCCATGGAGCTTTGACATTAGCTAGCTAGCTACCGCTGGGGTCACTAGTTAAACTACATCCCAAAAATCTTAGACCTTAATGGGGCACAGGTCCAGCGAAATCATCAAGCGCAAACACCACCCACTAAAAAATCATCAAGGCCAAATTTGACCCGATTGAGCATGAGCACACTTGGGTTTAAGAATGGAATATAGGGATAAAGGCATGCACGACCCAACCTAATTAGTGAATACATACAAATAATATGCATATATCATGTGGAAGTGTTTATATTAATATTGTATATTAATTTGTTTTGAGTTTTGTATGGGTTGGGTCAGGTCCTTAGCTTAACCCAATGATAAGCTATTTGGGCAGGTTGACCCATTTACTTAAACAAGCTCTATTTTTAACCTAAACCTGACCCCACTATCCGTTTAGCATGGCCCAAACCCACATCAAAAGTGGGTTGGACTAGTGAACCCAAGGCTAACCCAACCCATCACCATCCCTACACATCATGACCTTACATCTATACTATATATATAACAAGTGCAGCTATTAGACAATGGGAGGAAAAAATCTTCAGTTTTTCCTTTCTTGTAGCCCTTCAACCCTTTTTTTATTCCTTTCATGTAGCCCTTCAACCCTAGACACTTGATCTTTCAACTGATTTCTAGGAGTAGCCCATGTTGGGGAACTGCGGAAGCACACAGAGATGAATCAAGCAAAGTACTCACAATTGCACAACCACGTCCAAGCAAGAGCAATCTAAATTTATGTGGAAAAACACTTACGGAAAAAACCATGGCACAAAGCGACATACAATGCACTATGAAAGCAAAAATTACAAGAGATAGAGTATTACAGATTTGAACAAGCCTCGAATCCACTTCACAAGCCCTAACTATGCCCTTGAAACCCTTAGGAATGATTTAAAAATCCCTAGAACACCTCACACACTCCCAAATTCCTATTACACCAGGTATATAAACTAGCACAACTGGAATAGGAAACAAATCCCACACTTAAGTAATTTTGCGCGCATCTTCGATGGGACTTCGACAGCATCGACCACCCATTGAGGATCTGTCGATGGCATCGAATTTACTTCGATGATGAGCAGCAACAATAAAACGTTCCAACAACCAACATGGAATGTCTTGAATTTTCTTGATGGGATCGAGCACCGGTCAATAGCATCGACGTCTACTCGTGGCATCTACAAACCCAGTTACTCATAAATTTAAGACATTAACAAAAACCCCCACCATGTCTTCAATCTTCATTCATCATAGCTCTTTATCATCATCTCTAATTTCCCCTTACATCATAGCTCTACCATTACTTCTCATGCACACTCCATCTTCCATTTACGCCTTCGTTAAGCCCAGAGAAGTTGCACATAACTTGAACTTCTCTATGGAAACCACCTCCGTAAGCATGTCATTCGAATTCATGCTCATGTGAATCTTCTCTAGAGTTATGCCTCCTTCCTCAAGTACATGTTGGATAAATTGGTGACGCACATCAATATGTTTATTATGTGAATGATAAACAGAATATTTTGCCAAATTGGTCATGATTTCACTATCATGATAAACCGACACAGCCTCCTTCTAAAGCCCCAACTGATTCATCATTCCTCTCAACTAAATACCTTACTTAAACACTTTTGTCACAGCCATATACTTAGCTTTTGTTGTGGAAAGAGCCACCACAAACTGAAGCTTCGATATCCAATTGATCGCTCCACTTGCTAGCGTAAGGGAGTAACTGGAAGTCAGCCTTCTATTATCCACATTGACTGCGTAATCAGAATCCATATAGCCTACTAGCTTATCCTCTAATTTTTCAAATGATAAGACTTATTCATGTGTACCTCGAATGTATCGAAGTAGCTATTTTACTGCCTCCCAATGTTGCTTTCTGGGTTAGACATATATCTACTAATAACACCCACCGCATGTGATATATCCAGTCTTGTACAGACAATAGCATAAATCAATCTGCCAACTGCGCTCAAATAAGGCACATGAGACATAACCTGCTTTTCTTCATCTGTTTTAGGACACTGTTTAGAGGAAAACTTAAAATGAGCCGCAGGGAGAATACTGACCAGCTTTACCTTGTCCATCTCATACTTCTTCAATACCCTCTTAAGGCATTCTGATTGAGACAACCATAGTCTACTCATTTTTCTATCTTTGTATATGTCAATGCTGAGAACTCTCTTTGTAGCCCCTAGATCTTTCATCTCGAATGTCCCTTATAACTTAGCCTTCAGTATGTCAATCTCAGATATGCTATGACTGGCGATAAGTATGTCATCGACATATAAAACCAAGATAATAAACTTCACATCACTAAATGTCTTGTAATAAACACAATGATCATACTCAGTCCTAGTAAACTTCTGACTCACCATAAAATAATCAAATTTCTTGTACCGTTACCTAGGCAACTATTTCAGTTCATACAACAACCTCTTCAACCAGCAAACTTTGTTCTTTGCCCCTTGTATTTTGAAACCTTCTGGTTACTTCATTTAAATCTATTCTTCCAATTCCACATGCAAGAAAGTAATTTTTACATCCATCTGTTCTTACTTGAGATTGTATTGGGTAACCAGTGCCAATACTAATCTGATAGATACTTACTTTACTACTGGTATGAAAATCTCAGTGAAGTCCACACATCTCTCTATGCATATCCCTTTACTACCAACCTTGCCTTGTACCTATCATGTTTCTTCTTGAAGATCCACTTGCACCCCATCACTTTTCGGCTGACGAGAAGCTCCACCAACTCTCATGTCTCATTCTTGTAAGAAGAATTCATCTCATCATTCATCGCTGCTTTTCACTTTTCAGCATTTAGCTCATCAAGAGCCTCCTGAAAAGTAAACGGATCATCATCATCCATAATGAGGGTAAATGCGATATTTGAGTTATCCTTGTATCTCACTGATAACTTATGAATCCCTTGTTGGATTCCTTCTCACAGGTGGCCTTTCCACATACTTATGTACCTATGTCTATATCTTTATATCAGCTTATATCTCATCTCTGTCTAACTAAACGTCCACAACCAACTTTTTTACTTTCGTGTGTTCATCTTTACGAAATAATGATCCTTCATTGAATTTGACGTTCTGACAAAGGATATTTTTCCATGTGACCCGATCATACAACCTTTACCCCTTCACACCATTACCAGCTGATAAAGATGTACTTTTTAGCCCTTTAGTCCAACTTATCTCTCTCAACTGACAATACATGAGAGTAAGCATCGCAACCAAATACATGCAATCCCGAATAGTCTACCTATTGACCACTCCACACTTTTATGGAATTTTACAGTCAATGGCAGTAGAAGGGGACCGATTCACCAAGAATAAGTTGTATTAATGGTCACAATCCACAACTCCTTGCCCAACCCAACATTACTGAGCATCCATCGAGCCCTCTCTAAGAGATTCTGATTCATCCACTTAGCTACACCATTCTGCTCTGGTGTGTAGCACACTGTGTTGTGCCTTACGATCTCTTTATCTTTATAATACTGATTGAATTCCCCAAAAGTGAATTCGCCATCATTATGTCCTCAACATTTTCAACTTTTGCCATGAATGTTTTTCCACCATTGCCTTTCCACTGCTTAAAGTTGGTGAAAACATCAAATTTATTTTTTCTTAAATAAACTCACACTTTTTTGGAATGGTCGTCAATGAAGGTGACAAACCATGACGACCCTCCATCAGAAACCACGAGCATCGGCTCCCACACATCAAAATGCACATAATCTATAACCCCTTTAAAAATATGTTTTCCAAACTTAAAAGATAACCTTGGCTGTTTACCATATATATAATACTCGAATATAATAAAATCAATACTTTTAAAAACTTGAATCAAACAACAGTCAGAAAGTACCTTCCTCTATGCCGATCAACCTTTAAAGGTTTTCATTCCTTTGTGCCTCTATGACTATTAGTACCCCCTTTGAAACTTTAAGGGCACGATCAAACCTGGTGAATTTGCACATAAACGCCTCGAGTGCTCCGAGAGATATCAGACTCTTCTTCAAATCAGGAATGTGTCTCACTTCGATCAAGATACACTCCATGCCATCAAAAATCTTGATGCACATAGTTCCAACACCTACCACTTTACAGGTATTATCATTGCCCATAAACATCTGTCCATCATTGCACCCACTGTAACTGGTGAACCAACTCTAATGAGAGGTCATGTGGTACAAAGCCCACGTATCCAAAATTCATTCTTTATCGAAGTATCTAAATTTTGATGCAGTCAACACATCATTACCATCTATTTCCTTACTAGATTCCACAGTGTTGGCTTCCCTAGAAGAACTCTTTGATTTTTCCTTCTTATGATTCAACAATCCTTCTTCATGTGCACTGTCATGCCACAATTTCAGCACTTCAACTTGCCTTTACCCTTGCTCCTGGATTTGGACCTCGATCGTGAAGATCCACTATCCCACTTAGAATTTCGCCCACTCGTAACCAGTGCATCTGTAGAAGTACACACGTCACCATTTTTCTTTCTCATCACCTTCAACTGAAGGGTCGAGATAACATTCTCGATGTTAATGGTCATTCTATCGATGCACTAAGGGTCCTTGATCGACTCATATGATACTAAGAGAGAATTCAACAATATATATGCTTGATCATTTTTCTTTTTTTTTTACACAATTTTTTTTCAAAAAGGACCTTTCATTGATGTGCAAGGAAATTACAAAAGGCCTGATTTTGAGAAAAAGGACTTGGGGAAGCCTATCATATCATAAAAAATAAAGACAAAAAAAAAGTCGGCCAGATAGCACCTCTTAGTAAGCCAAGATCGACACCAAAACCTCTCTAATCGCCCCCAACCCTAACTTATCAAGAAAGAGAATACCTCGAATCCGAGGTGGGAGATCAGCTAGCCTATCAAAGGAGGTAGAGATCTGAGTCTCACTGCCTTGGCGGGCCAAGGCATCCGCTAGGGCGTTCCCTTCCGTGAAGATATGAACAAACTCAGTACGACCTCTACCCTTCATGTACATAATCCGTCTTAGTCAGTAGTTCCACTCCAACCCGGTTGGCTTAGCCCGTTCAGCACTTTCACGACCTGCAAAGAATCGAATTCTAGAATCACCTGATTGAAGCCTCTAGACAAACATATGGCTAAGCCCTAATACACCGCACGAAGCTCCGCATACGAGTTGGAACCAAAGCCGTAGCCCGTAGAAAAGGCAAAAATGAATTGGCCCTTATTGCCTCTGCAAACTCCGCCTCCTCCCTCTGATCCTAGGTTACTTCTAGAAGATCCATCGACGTTGATTTTAACCTAGTTACAGCATGGCCTGATCTAGTTGACCACCTCAGTAAACCTCGAGTGATTTGCCCTGCCTGTGAAGATCGAGAAAGGGGCCGCGGAGTCAGCAACGCACTCCTCTGCTATTGCGCAACACTGATCATCAACCCATACTTCTGGTTGCTGCCCAAGGAGTCGCGAATATTGGATGCCCACTAACAGACACGCCCCATCAATGCCGTCAGAGAGGTTGCCTTCCCTATAAAGCGTGTTGCGTTCCTCACTTTCCAGAGCTCCCACAATAGACAGTCAGGGACGAGCTTACAAACCACTGAAGAATTTCTCCTACCTGACATGGCACCCTACCATTGAAATAGTCTGGCTTAACAGAAATTAATGAATGAACGCTGATCCCAAACTGTTCTCCCAGGCGATGTCAAGCTAGCTTTGCCATCTCACTATCCAGAAACAAATGTTGGATGGTCTCAACCGATGAACCCCCTGTAGTGTTTTGCCTGCAACATTTACATCTTGAAGCTAGGTGTATGCCCCGATTCTGAACTGCCACATCCACCGGTAAGGCTCTGTTAAGGACCTTCCATAGGAAAGTGGAGATCCTAAGAGGCATTTTAGCATGCCACACCTAATTCGCCCAGCCTTTTCTCTCACTGGAAACTCTGCTTGCTGTCCATGCTGAGCTAACTGAGAAGCTCCTTGTCGGGGTGAAAGGCCAAACCCGAACCTCTGGCCCATCTTCTATACAAAAGCCCTGCTGAAATATATAGTTAATGACATCCTGGGTAAAAATTAAAAAAAAAAAAAAAAAAAAAAAAAACACCGCAGATGGCGATAGAGGGCCGTTCGCACCCAGGAGCTGATGGACCTATAACGATCACAATGGGGCGGGAATGGGAGCCAAAACCAAACTTTAAAGAGGTCCCAGACCCGTCTAGTTGATCTTCATCTTTCATCATTTCCTTCACATCTAACAATTTGCAAATCAATCTATTGAATTTATTAATGTGGGCCTCAACGTCAGCCCCTCCGCCATCTTTAGATTAAATAACTGTATCTTCAAGAACAAACGATTCTTAAGAGATTTTTTGTATAGATATTCTCTAATTTTTCCCATGTACTTGTTGTTGTTTTCTCTCTCATGACATTATAGAGGACCTCATCCGTTAAGCACAATTAGATATAGGTTTTAGCTTTCTTATCGATTTTGTTCCATTTATCTTGTATCATAAATTTTGATCACTTTTTAAGAAGAACTTCATCTAATCCTTGTTGAACTAGGATACCGTTCATCTTAACTTTTCTTATTTTTTTACCAGAGTATTTTTCTATATCGAACTTTGGGTTAGATGCCATTGATACGTTGCTTTCAGATTCGATTTGCTTCCCAACGTTATCTTTGATACCACTTATTGGGGAACCGTAGAAGCACACTGAGATGAATCAAACAAAATACTCACAATCGCACAACCAAGTCCAAACAAGAACAATCCAAATTTTACGTGAAAAATCCCCTACGGGAAAAAACCATGGCATAAAGCGATGAGTAATGCACTATAAAAGTAGAAATTACAAGAGATATATTGTTACCGATTCGAACATGCCTTGAATCCACTTCACAAGCCTTAACTATTCCCTTGAAACCCTTAGAAATGATTTAGAAAGCCCTAGAACACCTCACACACTCCCAAATCCCAATAACACCTGATATATAAACTATCACAACCAGAATAGGAAACAAATTCCACACTAAAGCAATTCTAAGCACATCATCAATGGGACTTCGATGGCATCGGCTACTCATCAAGGATCTGTCAATGATATCAAACTTATTTCAATGACATCGAGTAGCAACACTAAAACATTCCAGCAACCAACATGGAATTTTTTGAATTTTCTCGATGAGATTGAGCACCTGTCGATGGCATTGACGTCTGCTTACTGGCATTGAGTGGTCTGTCAATGGCATCGATAGACCCTATTGCTCACAGATTTAAGACATCAACAACAGCCCACACTACTTCTCTTCTTTTAGTGCAGCCATAGAGAAGGCTTATGGTTAGGGAACCTATATGATAAAGACTTTGTGAGGCCACCGGAATGAATTTGCAACATCCACACCATACATATATTGTGCAGGCTTATATTCGGATGAGTGCCTAAAATGAGACATAAAAAGCTCCAGTGGGCCCAGCGCTAGAAAAGTGTGCATGCTCGCCCACCCTCAGGACCTCTTTCTCTCTCTACCCCTCTGGCCTGCATATGTTTGGACCAGATTGCGCTGTGTAGCCCACAGCAATGTCCACTACGTGCCACTAGAAAAGCTCTATGGGCCCACCACCACTAGAAAAGCTCCATTCATTTTGCAAGCTCATTTCAGGGCATGAACCCAAAAATAAGGCAGATCCAAATCTCAAGTGGACCACATGTACATGAAAAAGTGGTAATCGAATGCCTACAGTTAAAAACTTCCTAAAGCCTAGATGATGGGAAAACACGCCTATCAGGTTGATCCAAAACTTATAGAGCTCCTAAGAAGTTTTTAACGATGGGCGTTCAATCACTACTGTTTCCTATGACATGATCCACCTGAAATTCGGATCCACCGCATCTTTTAGATCATGCCCTAAGTGAGCAGGAAAAATGGATGTACAGCGTGAATAAAATACATATATCATGGTGGGGCCATAGAGCTTTTCCAGTGTACATATTACCAACTTCAGTGGTTATTTAGTGCTCCACTGCGCAGTTCAACTGCCATACGTTTGCCCTCACCTTTTCCCTCCATCTCTTTCTCCATTTTTTTAAAGTGGGTTACACGCCCAAGTTACCTATAAAAAAATTCAACAACTAAGGTTGCTCTAATTTCCCTCTATTCTAGGGGTAATTTGGTAAACTCCCTAGGAATCATTTCATCACCTTGATTACGTGAAGAGCCAGCAGTATGAATTGCTTTCCCCTACAAGCCACTGACTAACAAGAAAAGGCATGCATCTTTCCAGGCTTCTATTTATGTAGGAGGCGTGTGTGAGAGATGAGTACTCCAACGATCTCTCCAAACCTCTTCCTAATCCTTGTGGTGCAATCACTCTTATCCTTTTTTTTATCGCATATAATATCGATGCTTCTTCATGTTTCTGAGACGTTTGTATACAATTTCACTTGTATCTGAAAAAAAGTAGCAGAAAAGGCTGTTGTGTGTGAGAGCGAGCACGCAAAACCAAAGATCTTTCATTCATGGGTCGAGCCCCATGTTGCAGTGGTGAGCATGCTGGTCTGAAGAAGGGCCCGTGGTCGGTCGAGGAAGATGAAAGGCTTAGATCATTTATCCTACAAAACCCTAACACTAGTTGGCGCCTGGTCCCACCCAAAGCAGGTCCATGCCCATAGAGAATTTACAGCAAGATGATGGGCAATCCTTATGAACTATACACTGAAGTTTAGTGTACAGACTATTGTTATTGTCAAAGCAATACCTATATGGAAAACATCTACCATGGAACGCGTAGCCTGAAAAAAATGAAGTGGTCGTTGCTAAATATCTTATCAGTGGCAATGATTGGCAGTGCTAGAAATGTTCAGTGTGATCTCTTTAGACAGCTTGTCCAATACTTTGCAATCACCACACGACTATAGAGATGGTTTATACACCTGAGTTTCTGTGTATGGTTTATAAGCAAGATCATTTCTCATATAATTCATTAGTTGGTCCTTTTAATTTGATTTTATTTTAGTTTTTTTTTTTTTTTTGTCGTCGCAGGACTGTCAAGATGTGGGAAGTCGGCACGGCTGCGATGGATGAATTACTTGAGGCCAAATATAAGAAGAGGGAATTTTACACCCGAGGAGGAAAACCTCATAATCCAACTCCACGCTGCTCTTGGAAACAAGTGAGTTATCAGCTCTTCCTCTCCTGCATAGAGATTTTATTGGGAGAATATTCCTAATTTTATTTCATATTTTTCCCTAGTCATTACCCCCAGTAGAATTGTACAGTTTCAATTCTAAAGAGTACTTGTAATTCTAAAATGACCTTGAAATTGTTGGATTTAGAATTTCTTCTCTTTGAAGAATTCCAAAAATCACGAGTCGGGACTCATTTCATTGTATTTGGTAGAAGAGCTGTTTTGCATCCAACACGAACATGGACTGTGATTTTTTGAAATTGTATTGGGGGAAGAAATCCCCTCAAAAAATCAAAGTTATATTTCTCATGGGCCGAGCCATACGCAGCCTTAGACTTTATAGTTATACAATTCATTCAGGTCGGATGCAAAATAGGAACCCCATCTACACCTTTCTTTCCCTTTGTCTTTTGCTGAATCCGCGAAAAGCGCCATCTCTCTCTCTCTCTCTCTCTCTCTCTCTCTCTCTCTCTCTCTCTCTCTCTCTCTCTCTCTCTCTCTCTCTCTCTCTCTCTCTCTCTCTCTCTCTCTCTTGTATACTAGTAATTAAACAATAATAAAGATGGTATTGTCCATTGAACTCACCTAATGATATATCAACATCTCAACCTTTGATTGGACCAAGAGAAAAATGGAAGAAAAAGACTTGACACTTTTTTAATTGAAGGGTGTCCTGCAATCATAGAAGCAAAGGAATTTCTAGTCTGTTTCTCCTTCATATACTATTGTTTTCATCTTTGGTTTATACTGTTATCAACATTAGAATATTAAATAATCCTATTTAATAATCAAACAGTAAGATGTGGTGCCTAAGTTATCTTTGTCACAAATATCTTTCTCTGGAATCTTTATTTTCTTATTGTGTGAGAAAAAATAAAATAAGGTGAAGAAGACAACACTAGCAACCACAACAACGATAATAGTAGTAGTAGATTAAATTCTTCTTGAAAGTGGTAAATTATTCAGCTTGAGAACATCAATGGCAAACTTTTGCTGTGGATGTCTAGCCATCGATGGAGATGAGAAGTGGGTCCCTGCTTGATCCCGTCACCTTTTAAAATGTCAAAGCAAGTGCTCCAACTTCTGACCCCTAACAATGAAATTATTCATCCATTCCAACTTGACGAAATAAAGATTCACCCATAGTAACCTTCTCGCTATGGATGTTTCTAATCTAGGGGTTCTAGGAATGGAGGAAAGATCACCGTCTTCTTCCTCTAAGCTAATCCTTGAATCCACAGGACACAAAATCTCTAAAAACAAGAATACTATTGAAAATAGTGAATGAATGGTTCTTTACAAACTTTATATATTTAAATAAGCTTAAACTCTTAAATAGATTTAAATTAAAAACTCTGCTGAAATAATGAACTTGCTAAAAATAATAAAGATGCCTAAATCGACTCAAACTTGTAAACCACTCGAAGGTAACCAAACAAGAATTTTGAGATGGGAATGGTCTCTTAAAACCCTAAAATTACTAGAAATGAAAATTTTCTAGTAAGTTTGGATCTAAAATAGAACTTTACTCCTAAAAACGGCCTTCTTTTTTTTTTTGAGAAATGAGACAAGGCCAACTAACCCTGTCAATTGGTTGTAGGGTTCGCCGATAGCTCGCTTTTTTAATGATATATCATACTCGCGGTTCCAATAACTAGTTGCAAAGTTACGGTACTTGTTAAGCTGCTTTTTGCTAATCTTGGCCCTTTCATCCTGAATTCATGTAATCATGCCACTCCATTAAATCGTCGATGACCTATCTTACATCAGTTTTGCATTGCATCACTAGCAATAAATTTAAATGACTATTCATTTCCCCATGTGCAACCATTAGAATATTATTACTCACAATAGCAATGGGACCCTCTTTTCCATGGCCTTATATCTCTTAGAATAAAATTTCATTTTGTTTCTAATTTGCATTTTCAGGTGGGCAGTTATGGCTTCCCAATTGCCTGGGAGGACCGACAATGAGATCAAGAACTTTTGGAACACAAGATTAAGGAAGCATTTGATCCTTAAAGGACTAAACCCAATCACCCATCAGCCGTTGAATCCTTTCTTCTCTGATTATGTCAAGCAATGGATCAAATCCTTTGAAAACGTGATTGTCGCCAGTATAATCACACAATCGTCGTCTTCTACTACTGCTACTAACAGTAATGGTATCAATAGTATTAACAGCCATTCTCTTGATGCATGTCTCCCTCCTTTCATGTCTCTACCATTAGAACCGACATTGAATGGAGAGGCTCTTGATCAACCCCAACTGTTCGACACTCAATCAGTGGGCCCCACATCCAAAAGCAGTTCATGGGTTGGTGAAAGTTCTCATGGTGCTGGTGAGAACTTCGTTGATGATTTTATGTTGGGAGGAGATTCACCTAATAATCTCAGTGAGTATTTAAGGGATGAGTTTGGAGACAACGGAGGTGAACCATGGTTTGGGGACAGCACAAGTGGGGACATTAGTTCAATGGCATCTACTGCGCCTGTAAATTTGGAAGAGGAATCCAAGAGATAAGGCAAATCACCTACTCTCGCCAGCCATTCCTGCCTATGTCACATGTGTGCATGAGATCCAGGCCGTTCATCAGGTGGGCCAGTCATGTATCTTTCATGGCCCAAAAATAGGCCAAACTAGTTGTCAGGGGCCCCAGAAATCTCCAATTAATGTCAAGCTTTCATCTAACTTTCCCAATAGTCCATGTTTTCCATACACGTGTCCATCTGATGAACATATGTAACAGTGAAGCTCCACCTTGTAAATAGCATGGAAATTGTATACACGTGTGGCATTTGTACTTGTTGCGTGTAATCTTAGCATTTTTCATTGATAAAATTTCATTGACCTGGTGTTAACTCCTACATCATGGAATTTGTACTTCCTTTTTTTTTTTTTAGGGGTAGATTTCATTCATATATCTAAAAAGGATTTACAACCTGCACTGCTTTGGAAGCCATTCGGGCCATCCCATAATCGAGGGGACCTATCATAAGGGGTCACAAATCGACCACCTATGTACAAGAAATTCTAAAAGTGCAAAAGAGAAACCTCACAGTTAAAAGTTATATGAGACGGTTCTGAGTGACCCAAACCCGACCTTGTCCAGGAAGATCAGGCCACGAACCTGCAACGGGAGCGAAGCCAAGTGGAGATGCACTGATGCCGACTGATTCCAGCACCCTTCCCGGGCCATTCCATCTGCGGGACCGTTGCCTTCCCTGGGAATGTGAGTAAAGGACAAGCAACCCAGACGTTTCAAATAGTTTATCCTAGCAACCCAAGGTTTCCACTTCCACAGAATCTGAATCTCGGACTGATTGGAGAGAATGTCAATCACCATTCTAGAGTTGGATTCTACCATGACCTTGGATATCCCCCCGTCAATACAAAACACCAGTCATTAATTTGTAAATTTTTTACCATGGAATTTGTACATATCCATAAGGGTTGGGGAAGAAAGGATCTAAATATACAGGAATTTTCTCCAGTCATTTGTAAATTTTTGAGTTGTACTTGTGAACGAACATATGTTTGCATCCATGAATTTGTTTTATTTTTGGATGATTAAAAAATTTTGGAGTAGAAGTCTGGAAAAGAGTATAGATCCAATGGTAGGGAAAAATAAATATATAAAAAATAATTAACTCCAACAATTTCTTTCACCTTAAACAATCCATGAGGTGGCCCATTAGTTGGATGGTTCTGTTGGGAGACCATGGAAGCACACATAGATGAATCAAGCAAAGCACTCTAATCACAACAACAAAGTCTAATAAAAAACACTCTTAATTTAACATGGAAAAAGCCTTTCGAAAAAACCATGGCACAAAGCGACAGATATCACTATGAAAGTAGAAATTACAAGAGAGAAAATACTCGATTTGAACAAGCCTAGAATCTCCCCATACAAGCCCTTGAAAACCTTAGGAACGAATTAGAAAGCTCTGATATACACCTCAATCCTGATTACACTATATATATATATATATATATATATATATATATATATATATATATATATATATATATATATATATATAGCCTCTAGGTGAATCACAATCGAAATAGGAAACAAATCCCGCACTTACGCAACTGTGTATTTTCTGCGCAATCATTCGATGGCACCTTGGATGAGACTTCGATGGCATCGAACAACCTTTGATGCCATCGAACAATTTTTTATTACATCGAACAAACACCAAACATTCAAGCAACAAATCATGGATTTTCCAAATTTTTCCAATGGCATCGGTTAGTGTAAGACCCGTATCCTTGACCGTACTGTTCCGTAGGTTCCCGCGGTCTTTCCGGTCAAATTCCGGCAACCTTCGACCCTTAACCGGCATTGCGCACGACCCTGATTCACATGTCGTCAACCCGTGTCGACTCAAACTGAGACTTGTACCAATGCGACCGCACCGTCGCCGCGGTTCCGATGCCGCGACTCGCGCGCCGAGGCGATACCCTGGCCAGGAGATGTGGGCCAGCGTTCGGTGCGAGGAAAACACCGCGCGTTGCGAAACCCAAGAGAATCTCTACGATGTGTCACATCAATCCATCAATCCATCAATCAATCAATCCCATCAAGTCAAGTACACATCACTTCACACTCTTCCCCAAGTAAGCCCCAAAAGTCAAAAAGTTCTTACACAAGCATGCTTCTCTTACACAAATGGCCAACAAAGTCAAAAGGTGCTCTTACACACCCATCACCACCACATCCATCAAACATCACCCATCTCTCTCTCTCTCCCTTTACAAGTCTCTCTCTCTCTCCCTTTACAAGTCTCTCTCTCTTTTCCAAATCTCATTCCAAGCAAACCCCATACGTATGAGCTCTCCCTCTCTTTCAAAGCTCCAAGTGTGGCCCACCTTTCCCACCCTCTCATCTCTCATCCTAGCCATCCATTTCTCATCTCATCCGTTGGAATTAAAGCTAAGGAGCTAAAGAACCCTTAGAAGCAAGAAGATCAAGTGGTGGGTGCTTTAATAGAGTAGTTTTCATTTCTTTTAAGATGGGCCAAGTGAGGCCAACCGATCAATGGTTTGGATCTCACTTGGGACCCTAAAATGTGGCCGATGGCCCACTTTGATCATCATGATCATTCCATGATGGGGCCAATCTCCATGGACCCCATCATGATGTTTACTTTCTAGTTGATAAGGGTCATCTAGACCGTCTATTTTATTGGAGAAGGAATCTCCACCGTTGGATTGTGATTTAATGGACCCACATGTAGTGGGACCCACCTTGATGTATGTTGAATGCAAGAGGGACCCATAATGGCGGGGCCCCTCCATCCTCACCGATCTCCCTCTACCTCTCTCTCTCCCCTTTCTTTTATGTTTTGTGTGATGATTTGGCCGTGTGGCCCACTTGGACGGACCCCACCATGAAGTATGTATTTAACCCAAGCCACTTGTAGTTGGGGCCCACTCTATATGTATTGGATTGACAACATCCATCATCAGGAGGCCCACCTGGTAGGCCCACTCCCTATGAATTTGGAGCTATGAAAAGTCCAGCGTCCCTGGACGCTGGACGTCATTTGGAAAACACAAATATCAGCTTGTTTCTAAGCTTTTGGGTGGCTCCCATGTATAGGCCCCACCTTGTTGTATGTGTTCAATCCACGCCATCCATCCCCTCCACAAGAACGTTTCTGGTGTTGAGCCGAAAGATGAGGTTGATCCAATATTCAGGCGGGCCGTACCATAGGAAAATGTCTCTTTTACTGTTCAAAACTTCTAGGACCCACCTTGCCTTAACCACACATCGAAAAATTTCGATCTTTGGACTCATTTGATGTATTCCGGGCCCGAGAATGCAATGGGCGGACTAGATTTTCAGGTAGTGGGCCCCACATACCATTTTCTGCAAGAAAACAGAAATAAAAAAAATAAATAAAATAAAAAAGAGAAGCAGAGGCTGCTACCTCTGCTGTGTCAGGACGGCGCAGGCCGCGCCTGCGCTAACCTTTGGCGGACGGACAAGGGCCACCACGGCTCTAGCCGTGGGCCCCACCATGATGTTTATTTTCCATCCAACCCATTTATTTGGTGGGCCACCTCCTGAGGTGGGCCCCCTCCAAAGATCGGTCCGATCCGAGTCCCGAATGGCCCACACCAAAGAAAACAGTGAGAATTGGAGGTCTGCCATTGAAACCTTTTTGGGGCCCACAGCAGTCTCGGATCAAGCTGAAAATTTTTGTCACCCTTCATCTAGGTCTACGTGACCTTATGAACGGATTGGATGGCATGTAAACACTACGGTGGGCCCCACATGGAGCCTACATGATTTATGTATTTTCTCCACCGTCCGCTGGACGGTGGAGCCCGCTGTGATGCATGTACGTGTGTGCGTGGGTGCATGCACGTGTGTGCGTGTGGGCGTGGGTGCATGCACGTGTGTGCGTGTGGGTGTGTGGACGTGTATATGTGCGTGGGTGCATGCACACGTGTGCGTATGGGTGTGTGCATGGGTGCGTATGTGTGTGTATATATATATATATTATATATAAATATATATATATATATATATATATATATATATATATATTATTGTATATATATACAAATATATTATATTATATTAAGTAATATACTTTATGGTGGACCCTCATGCGGACCCTCCACCATAATGCTTATGTTGCAACCATTCCGTCTATCCATTTTGAAAGATCATTGTGTGGCATGAGCTAAAAATGAGCCAGATCCATAGTCCAAGTGGACCCCACCTTGGCATGTTTTGAGGTTCATCTTAATATATTTGTGGTAGATCATTGAGGCCCACTTTGATGTGGATGTAAGGCCCATGTCATTAGGCCATTTGATGTATTCTAAGGCCCATGGGTTAAGGCCCATTGAGATGTATTAAGGCCTATGGGTTGAGGCCCATTTGATGTACATATGGGGCCCAATTGGTGTGGCCCATTTGTTACATATAAGACCCATGAGACTAGGCCCATTTGATGTATCTAAGGCTCACGGGTTATGACCCATTGCAATGCGCATAAGGCCTATTGGTGCGGCCCATTGATGTGGCCCACTTGACGAATGAAAGGCCCATATGGTATGGCCCATTTGATGTATCTAAGGCCCAATGGGATGAACCTAAGGCCCATTGCAATGTGTAACCCCAACCTGGTTCATGTAATGATGTTTACGACGGGCAATGCCTTGGGAGCAATGTTGGTTTGACGTCCACATTGTCGAATAATGTTGGTTAAATGTCCGCATTATAATTCTCCCTAGGGCCCATTGTTAGGCCCATACTTGTAGGCCATCTAGGCCCATCTCCTTATGAACGACATCTATCCCATATAACATGTTTAGTATAGTCCCATGATTCATGATCATACGCATCATATGCATGCTTGATATGAGAAGTGACTGATCATAGCATATGCCTTCGGGCAGATTGTTTAGGGGCTCCCGGTTAGGCGGTGTGCCCCACATGAGCGCACGAGGTGCGCAGGATTGCTGCATGACTGCATAGTGTAATTCATGCATTCGCATTGTGTGATATGGTTACTGTACGTCCTAGCGACATCAGGGTCGTAGCCTCCACAGGCATATCGTGGTTGGCAGGATTGAATACCGAAAATCTTGTTCTACATGGGGTGCTATAGATATCCCTGGGTGAAAGTCTCTAAACCCTTATGGTACCAAGAGGTTGCTCCAATGTCTAGACCGAGTGGGTGCATGAGCGCCGATGGCCGATTACCAGGAGGCTGCGCTTTCCACTGTGTCGTGGTCGGTTGGAAGGGGGTACGGCCTTACCCGCCCGAGAGGAGGGGGCAATGCTAGGCTGAGTTTGACCAGCTCGAGGAATGGGTCCGCTACCGACGAGCTGAGCCTGATATTGGCAGGCGGGTAGTGAGGTCTCTTCCACTTACCTTATTGCGCGCGATGGGGCGGCAATCTGGTTTAGAGTGTACTAGACCCCGGTGATATCCCAGATTTTGAGCTGTACTGATATGTGGACTTAGATGAGGATTTGTATGCTTGAGTTACATTTCGCATCGCATGGCCTTGGTATGGCCGACATCATTCATGCCTTGCATCGCATAGCCTTGGTACGGCTAGTGGTATTCATGGACTCGTCAGCATGTTCCGCATTACTCTGATACTTCATAACTGCATTACTACCTTGCGCACACACTTTCACCACCCTCTAAGCTTTCTATAAGCTTATGCACGACCGTTGCGTGCGGTGTGACGTGAGGAGCAGCACGGCCTGAGGGAGCGACGGATCTTTGGAGCTTTTGTTCATCCCATTGTATTTCCCTTTATGCTCATTGTACTTGTAAAGTTTTTGATCATAGTGGAAATATGATAGAGTTTTTGGGTTGTTGTTTGTGGGTTATGCCTTTGGTTATGCTTATTACAAATTAAACGGATGCTGAAAATCCTCCTTGTAGCATCCCAGGATCGGAACCTGGCGTATGGGCGCTGGGAGCCGAGAATGGGGTTCTAGAGGAAGTTGTAGCCGGATTCGGCGATCGGGAATTTTGTGAGCCCGGTTTCCGAGTTTGGGGCGTGACAGTTAGGCCTTCGATATCATCGAACAGCCTTGCACTACCAAAAAAACAGGGCAACGCTGACGGCTAAAACCGTCGGCAATGACCTTTCTCAACAGCTTTTAGCCGTCGCAAGGTCCATCGGTAAAGGGTGCGACGGCATTGCTCACCGACGGATAAAATCCGTCGGCATTGTCAGTGGCTAAAATCCATCGGCATTTTCGGCGGCTAAAATCCGTCGACGATTTTCATTAATTAAAAAAAAATATTATTAAAAATTAATACCTGTGGAGGTTTTCTTGTTTTGTTGTTGTAAGGAATATATATTCTCCTTTAAGCCCTAACAATAATAACACAAGCACCATGAAAATTCTAGAAAGAAAATAGAAATCAAAGAAATGAGAATAAGGTTAAGGTTTAGGTTTAGGAAATCGGGTTCAGGTTCGGGATCAGGTTTAGGTTTGGATTTTCAAGTTTAGGTTTAGGTTAGGGAGTTGAGATTACGATTAGGGGTAGGTTTTAGGTTTAGGGATTTGAGAATACATTTAGGTTTTAGGATTAGGTTTAGGTTATAGGTTATAGGTTTAGGTTTAGGTTTAGGTTTTAGGTTTTAGGTTATATAAGTTTAGGTTAGGTGGTTAAGGTTTAGGTTATAGGTTTTGGTTTAGGTTAAGGTTATAGGTTTAGGTTTAGGTTAAGGTTTAGGTTTATGTTATAGGTTTAGGTTAAGGTTTAGGTTATAGGTTATAGCTTTAGGGAATGGAGAGTAGGTTAAGGTTTAGGTTTAGGAACTCAAGTTTGGGTTCGGGATCGGGTTTAGGTTTGGGTTTTCAAGTTTAGGTTTAGGTTTAGGTTAGGGAGTTGAGATTAGGATTAGGTGTAGGTTTAGGTTTAGGGATTTGAGAATACATTTAGGTTTTAGGATTAGGTTTAGGTTTTAGGTTGTAGGTTTAGGTTTTAGGTTTAGGTTAAGGTTAGGTTATAGGTTATAAGTTTAAGTTATAGGTTAAGGTTTTGGTTTAGGTTAAGGTTAAGGTTAAGGTTAAGGGTTAGGTTTAGGTTATAGGTTATTGGTTATAGCTTCAGGGAATGGAGAATAGGTTAATTAAGGTTTTGGTTTAGGAAATAAGGTTCGGGTCGGGGTTCTGGATCGAGTTTAGGTTTGGGTTTTCAAGTTTAGGTTAGGGAGTTGAGATTAGGATTAGGTGTAGGTTTAGGTTTAGGGATTTGAGAATACATTTAAGTTTTAGGATGAGGTTTAGGTTTTAGGTTATAGGTTTAGGTTAAGGTTAGGTTATAGGTTATTATAAGTTTAGGTTATAGGTTATAGGTTAAGGTTAAGGTTTAGGTTTAGGTTTATGTTTAGGCTTAGGTTATAGCTTTAGGGAGTGAAATAGGTTAAGGTTTAGGTTTAGAAAGTGGGTTCGGGTTCTGGATCGGGTTTAGGTTTGGGTTTTAGGTTTAGGTTTAGCTTAGGGAGTTGAGATTAGGATTAGGCGTAGGTTTAGGTTTAGGATTTGAGAATACATTTAGGTTTTAGGATTATGTTTAGGTTATAGGTTATAAGTTTAGGTTAAGGTTTTAGGATATAGGTTATATAAGTTTAGGTTAGGTGGTTAAGGTTTAGGTTATAGGTTTTGGTTTTGGTTTGGGTTATAGGTTTAGGTTTAGGTTTAGGTTTAAGTTTATGTTATAGGTTTAGGTTTAGGTTATAGGTTATAGCTTTAGGGAATGGAGAGTAGGTTAAGGTTTAGGTTTTTAGGAACTCAAGTTCGGGTTTGGCATCGGGTTTAGGTTAATTTGGGTTTTCAAGTGTAGGTTTAGGTTTAGGTTAAGGAGTTGAGATTAGGATTAGATGTAGGTTTAGGTTTAGGGATTTGAGAACACATTTAGGTTTTAGGATTAGGTTTAGGTTATAGGTTGTAGGTTTAGATTATAGGTTTAGGTTTAGGTTTAGGTTTTAGGTTTAGGTTTTAGGTTATAAGTTTAGGTTATAGGTTAAGGTTTAGGTTAAAGGTTTTAGTTTAGGTTAAGGTTATAGGTTTAGGTTTAGGTTAAGGTTTAGGTTAATTAAGGTTATAGATTATTGGTTATAGCTTTAAGGAATGGAGAATAGGTTAAGGTTTTGGTTTAGGAAATCAAGTTCGGGATCGGGTTTAGGTTTAGGTTTAGGTTAGGGAGTTGAGATTAGGATTAGGTGTAGGTTTAGGTTTAGGGATTCAAGAATACATTTAAGTTTTAGGATTAGGTTTAAGTTTTAGGCTATAGGTTTAGGTTTTAGGTTTAGGTTAAGTTTAGGTTATAGGTTATAAATTTAGGTTATAGGTTGTAGGTTATAGGTTAAGGTTTAGGTTTAGGTTTAGGTTTAGGTTTAGGTTTAGGTTATAGGTTATAGCTTTAGGGAATTGAAAATAGGTTAAGGTTTAGGTTTAGGAAATTGGGTTCGGGTTCGGGTTCGGGATTGGGTTTAGGTTTGGGTTTTGATTTAGCTTAGGAGTTGAGATTAGGATTAGGTGTAGGTTTAGGTTTAGGGATTTGATAATACATTCGGGTTTTAGGTTTAGGTTTAGGTTTAGGTTTTAGGTTTATGTTATAGATTTAGGTTAGGTTATAGGTTATAGGTTATATGTTATAGCTTTAGGGAATTGAGAATAAGGTTAAGGTTTAGGTTTAGGAAATCGGGTTCGGGTTTGGGATCGGGTTTAGGTTTGGATTTTCAAGTTTAGGTTTAGGTTTAGCTTAGGGAGTTGAGATTAGGATTAGGTGTAGGTTTAGGTTTAGGGATTTGAGAATACATTTAAGTTTTAGGATTAGGTTTAGATTTTAGGTTATAGGTTTAGGTTTTAGGTCATAGGTTATAAGTTTAGGTTATAGGTTTTAGGTTATAGGTTAAGGTTTAAGTTATAGCTTTAGGTTTAGGTTTAGGTTTAGGTTTAGGTTATAGCTTTAGGGAATTGAGAATACGTTAAGGTTTAGGTTTAGGAAATCGGGTTCGGGTTCGGGATCGGGTTTAGGTTTGGGTTTTCGAGGTTTAGGTTTAGGTTTAGCTTAGGGAGTTGAGATTAGGATTAGGTGTAGGTTTAGGTTTAGGGATTTGAGAATACATTTAGGTTTTAGGATTAGGTTTAGGTTATAGGTTATAGGTTTAGGTTATAGATTTAGGTTAAGGTTTTAGGTTATAGGTTATATAAGTTTAGGTTAAGTGGTTAAGGTTTAGGTTATAGGTTTTGGTTTAGGTTAAGGTTATAGGTTTTGGTTTAGGTTTAAGTTTATGTTATAGGCTTAGGTTTAGGTTATAGGTTATATGTTATAGGTTATAGCTTTAGGGAATGGAGAGTAGGTTAAGGTTTAGGTTTAGGAACTCAAGTTCGGGTTCGGGATCGGGTTTAGGTTTGGGTTTTCAAGTTTAGGTTTAGGTTTAGGTTAGGGAGTTGAGATTAGGATTAGGTGTTGGTTTAGGTTTAGGTTTTAGGTTTAGGTTATAGGTTTAGGTTAGGTTATAGGTTATAGGTTATAGGTTATAGCTTTAGGGAATTGAGAATAAGGTTAAGGTTTAGGTTTAGAAATCGGGTTTGGATTCGGGGTCGAGTTTAGGTTTGGATTTTCAAGTTTAGGTTTAGGTTTAGCTTAAGGAGTTGAGATTAGGATTAGGTGTAGGTTTAGGTTTAGGGATTGAGAATACATTTAGGTTTTAGGATTAGGTTGTAGGTTTAGGTTAAGATTAGATTATAGGTTATAAGTTTAGGTTATAGGTTAAGGTTTAGGTTATAGGTTTTGGTTTAGGTTAAGGTTAAGGTTTAGGTTTAGGTTATAGGTTATTGGTTATAGCTTTAGGGAATGGAGAATAGGTTAAGGTTTTGGTTTAGAAAATCAGGTTCGGGATCGGGTTTAGGTTTGGGTTTTCAAGTTTAGGTTTAGGTTAGGGAGTTGAGAATAGGATTAGGTGTAGGTTTAGGTTTAGGGATTTGAGAATACATATATGTTTTAGGTTTAAATTTAGGTTTTAGGTTATAGGTTTAGGTTTAGGTTAAGGGTGTGGTCCCTACAAATACAGATATAAACACGGCCTATCCAAATGGTCAGGCCACTCCAATGCTGTCCATATGAAATGGACAGCTTCATCATGGTCATAACAGCGGTTCCCACCTTCTAGGGACCCCCGCTCAATATCCAGATAGCTTCGACATACATCCGAGTCTGTTCCATCAATTTCAAGCAAATACATAAACACGGCCTGTCCAAATGGCCAGGCCACTCCAATGTTGTCCATAGGAAATGGACAGCTTTATCATGGTTATAACAGTGGTTCCCACCTTTTAGGAACCCCTGCTCAACATCCGAATAGCTCCGACACACATCTGAGTCTGCTTCATCAATTTCGAGCAAATACATAAACACGGCTTGTCCAAATGGCCAGGCCACTCCAATGTTGTCCATAGAAAATGGACAACTTCATCATGGTCATAACAGCGGTTCCCACCTTCCAGGGACCCCCGTTCAACATCCGGATAACTCCGACGCACATCCGGATACATAAATGAGTACAGTTTCAAAGAACATTATTAGCAATGTTTCAAATGCATACCTCCCTTAGAAAGTTCTTCAGTTGATCCTCATGAAAGTCCTGATCTGTAAGAACCTTAACGGCAACATCCTACATTCCATGATTGAATAAACAAGAAGATCTATCACATTTACTTTCAAGTCAAACAAAAATGCGAAACGTCATTTTCAAACCAAACTACACTCGTTATTTTCAAATTTCACGCGGCCACTTCATTCCCCCACTCTCTCCCTCGATTTCCCCACTCTCACCTCTCCGTCTCTCTCTTGAAGCAAAAAAGAAAAAAAAAATCTCCGAAATGTTTTTTCAATCCATCTTCCATTTTCTTCTTAATAAGAATATCCATATTTACTAATATTCCTATTTTTCTATTTTTCAAAAGAATGAGTTCGAACTCTGAAAGCATCGATTCCAACACTCGTACTTTCAGCCCAAACCCTAACCAAGGACTCTAAAATTACCAAACTGTCATTGTGCGGGAACCCCCGAAATCTAGGAAATCTAATGACTTGCAATCAACTATTGCACAGTATATGAACCTCAGCGGCACCACAAAGGTATACATAGTATTGTATGTTGAAATTATCTTCCAAGAATAAAAAAAGCATAATAGTCCACAAAGCACTACATCAATACATTATTCTTGCCTATAAACCAAGAAAGACTATATATAGCATCTGCCGAGCAAGTGAGTTTGCCTTGCACTTTAAACTTTCACTAAGATCATAGAGTATCAACACATGTTATATGTAAGTGTTTATGAAATTGGATAATAAAAGAAGATATAAGAGGAAGCCCAATTGCTCTAATAGTAAGTGATCTCACCCCTAAGTTCCCAATTGTCCAATCAAAAAGGGAAACAAGAGAGAGAATGAAACAAACAAACAAGAAAAAAAAAATCTAATATAAAAGAAACTGAAACTGCATGCATGTCTCCTCTTAGGCTGAAATTACTGCAATCAAAGTGGCCATGTTTCCGTATATGCTAGATCAAGAGGGAGCTGAGAAGTAGGGAACACAGTCTCAAGTACTTAAAGAGTTTCCACCACCAAAGAGATTAAATCATTGGATTGTACTCATCAGTAACTTACAGTAATGCAGACGATCACATACACCAAAAACTAAACAATGAAAGAAAATCAACATTTGATGGTCTAAGTAACTAATAGAGAAAAAGAAGAACACAGGATCTGCCAAAAGCCAAATATATGGGAGTAAGATGACAACCCAGGTTAATTTATCAGCTACAGAAAAATCAGAATCAGCAAAAACTGAAAGGAACCATAATATATTGTTTATTCGCTACTATTTAATACTATGTAACAGACTGACTTTCAACTCCAAGCACACTTTTATACTGAGGCTAAAATTCCTGTCTGTGACAAACAAGGAACTTCCTCTATTTTTTAAAAATAAGAATAATTATAAAAATAATAATAATAATAAATCAATGTACGGCGAACCGAAAGTCTTCTACTGCAAATAGCTCATACAAAAATTAGAACCATCCATTTGGTGGGACAGTCTTGAAGCTTTTTATATTTCGATAGAACAACTTTAATCGAGGAAACGGTAGACATCTTATCTAAGGTTTCAAAAATGCTGTAAAAGATCTTTTGGATGGATCGTCCATTCATGATTATTTTCAGGTAGTGGCCCATGACTTGTGGTTCCAACGTAATGGACAGTCCAGATCGATTGCGAAGCTATCCGTGCCTCCAACTAGTCTAAAACTAAATAAATGTTACTCCACTTATAGGCCATTAATTAAACCCTCTCGCGTGATGTCATGTTCTCAGTTCTGCTAATTTCCTTTCCGTTTGCTAGCTTGACTTTTCATGCAAGAGCTTTCTTTCTCATCTCCAAAGTTCGAAACGCACACGCGCCACGTATGCACATAATCCACATCATTTATCAAGTGGGCTACTGTACAGAGTCCACAGAAGTGCTACAATGATCTGATCAAACTTCCTGGGACCGTCCAATTACTCCAATAACGATGGATTTTCAGTCCCAGATGATCCACCCTAAGCTCCCCCGAATGGTACCGATCCCGCTGGCCAAATCTACATTTCTATTTTTGATTGCTAAATCACCAATATTGTTGACAACGGTCACCAATCTACTTTTAAAAAGCATCCTTTATAGTTTCAATTAAGAAACTCTGATAAAAAATGATGTGAACTCTATATTGCAGATAAAGCTGAACTTTGTGATGATGCTATTGTAAACTTTCTTTCTACATGCAGAAATTTCTTCTGCCTTGAAGAAAGCAAGCAATATCCCTTCCACATCAACTTGTACAAGGACCATAACCCACAAAATAAGTGAACAGTGAATTAACTAAACAAATTTATGAATCTGTTACCATTATAAAATGACAACTGCATGATGTCAAGAAGCATGAATTTCACCTATACAGCAAGTTTAAAACAGTGTGTCCGCATGTATTCCATTCCAATATATAAATTTGGTAAATTGCACTTGGAACAAGAAAATATCAAGATTCAATCTGTAAAGAGACCACACTCTCAAGAGATAAGAAAATTGCACCTCATTCTTCTGTTTGTAAAGCTCCATTTATTGCAGATAATCTTCCCTCTGCTTCTTGGCAATCTGAAATACATAAGAAATAGAAATTAAGAGTGTTTGTAGACTTGCAGAGGCGGAGAAGAAAATGTCCAACAAGCAGAAGGCGTTACCTGATACTGAGCTATAACCTTTTTCTGAGAATCTACATACATATGAAGCTGCAGAAAGCAAGCAACAGGAAACATTCGACATAAATGCATTTGTACATCATTGCTCTTTAGTTTCGTATGAAAAAAACTGACCTTTCTCAGGAAATCTGCATCTCTGCCTTGCGTTGATGGAGAAAATAACCTTAAAATACATAATTTAGTTAATAGGAAAGATCAAATTGTAGACAGGCAATGATCAAATTGTAATTACATTTCCCAGTATTTATGATGCAGAAACATTTGTGAAAACATCAAATTGTAGATGAAATGATGCAGCAACTAGAGATATACATATGCAAGTTAGAAAATATTATCCAAACATCTCATCACCATCAAATCATCATTCCACCTCCACATCCGTCTAGTGATCATCACAATATTTCCTAAATCAAATTTGTAAGTAAAACCTGAAAGTTAAATGCTATAATTTGTTTACTTAAATCTATAGAAGTAGTCCAAGCATATAGTTATTTGAAGTGGCCATTTTGTGCAAATATATTTGTGACTATAGATATATACAGTCCATGATGATGGGCTCAAATGGAAAGATGCCCATGAAGTCCAAACTTGTTTCTTACTCATTTGCCATACAGGCTTTCAATTCATCCAAGTGTCAAGTCATGTTTTTAAGAGAGAGAGAGAGAGAGAGAGAGAGAGAGAGAGAGAGAGAGAGAGAGTTTGTTTGTGCAACAGTGATTTTAGGTTAAGGTACCAGGAAGATGTCTAACTGAACTTTCAAAAAAAAAAAAAAAAAAACCTAATTTACAAAGGAGGACTCACCACCTTATTAAACAAGAAGAAACCAACCTTCCAACTCTTAAAGAAAGCCTCTCCACAACAACTAGCTACAAGGGTTTCGCGTAAACACCAAATTCCATCAGATCTATATAGTGATACCAAAGGAAACACAACAAATAGGAAAATGAAACAATAACATTAAAGAGAGAAGACATGAGCACTATTTACACCCACCCCTTTTGATTTGCTTACACAACATTTCCAATCTGGGATTTTGAAATACTAAATAGGTCCACTCTTCCAAATCCCGAATTGGATAATTTGGGCATGCAAAATCAATCAGGATGGATGTAGATATCAATTCCCTAGAAGAAATAAATTTCTAAAACCTCCCAAAAAACCCCTAAATTTTAAAGTTGTAAGAAACATAAGCTGTAATGCACATTACAACTTACAAGTAGGGCCAACAATTTTGCCAGTTAAGGCAATCCAAACTATTATTTTCCTTAATGGTCAACAAAAACCCATTTGGCAGTTAAGGCAATCCAAATAAGAAAAAAGAGACTTAGTGCACCATACGCTGTCTACCATAAAGCACCAAGAAGTAACTTCATAGATCCACAGAGTATAACAAATAAAATATCAAGATAGGCTTCTGCAATGCTTGGAGAAAGGCTTCTCCAAAATTGTGGTAGTAACAATTGGTGATCAAAATATCATTGGTTAGCATTGGAATTGGAGAACCATGATACTCGGAATCTTGCCTTGGATAGACAACTGGGGAGGGGAAGTGAATTTGATGGGTGTGTTCCAAGTCGTTTTATTATACGGGCGGAGAGAGTGAGGGGCTTCCTCTTCCTCGACAAGGTTGGTCTCGGGTCGATCGAGAGAGGAAGAATTAAGGCCTCTCTCTTGCTTGTTGCGTTGTTTGTTTTTTTCCTTTTTTACTTTCTGTGGGGTCGGGCCTCTTTACGATAGGTCTTCTGTAGGTCCTTTTTTTCCTTTGAAGACCTGAATTTCTGTATCTTTTGTCCAGTAATGAAATATATCTTTGTTTAAAAAATAATAATAAATAAAATATCAAGAGATTTGATACTCAGTTTTTAGATAGCAACAAGCTGAATTTGATGGTCTAAGTAGCTAATAGAGAAAAAGAAGAACATAGGATCTGCCAAAAGCCAAATATATGGGAGTAAGATGACAGCCCAGGTTAATTTATCAGCTACAAAAAAATCAGAATCAACAAAAAAGAAGAAGAAAAAAAAAAAAAAAACTTGTATTGTCAGGAAGGAAATTTAACTCGTACATGAATTTAACTCATACATGAACTTTGATTTTTTACATCTACACATTTGCTAAACCATGCAAAAATCTCACTGATTAGATGATCCAATCATCTTGGTTTGGCCTTATTTTTTACATTTACACATTTGCTAAACATGGAAAATATAGGGAGACACTACCAAATTTCTAACTACATGTAAACTAAAAATGATGACAACCTAAGTACATGGTATAGTACTGAACTGTCCAAAATGGGACAATTTAGGAATTCATAAAGAACAAGCATTTTCAATCAAATGAATATACTTGTTGAATATAAATTCCTAAACGGGGGGGGGATACATTATTAAACCAGTAGGTGGCATAAATACTAATTATAATTGTATCATGATGGAACATCAAGGAAGAAATGGGTTATAGTGAAACACAATCAATTATTTCAACAGTTTTTGTAGCATAACTATAAATAAGTACAAAAAACATATTTATCTTAAAAACATCATACACAGTCTAACATATTTGTACTTAATATGCAAGAGCTTCACCTAAATGACCCAAGTCGTGCTGTTATGTATGTAACGACAACCCCCGGAAAAAAAAAAAAAAAAAAAAAAAAAAAAAAAAAGAAACAAACAAACAAAGAAAGAAAGAAAAAACCACTACATCTTAGACACCTTAAAACAAGAGGCCTCAAACAAAGGAATGAACTCCCCATTAACCATACAAGCCTTAAAAATCAAATCATCTCAAAGAACCTCAACTTCCAAGTATTTTTACCTTCAAATCTGTAAGATTTTAAATCTATTTTTAAATATGGGATTGGACGATGGAAATACCATGGTATTTCTAGACATGTAATCATTGTGCAATAAAGGTGTTAATTCCATCTAATGCAAATCCAGACCATTCAATCCTACTATTGTTACCTGATTTCGAATTGTTGTGAGGCATGCTAGTAAATGGATTTTACTAGTAATATGGTACAATTTTCAATTACTCATTCAAGTACTCAATACCAGTAATCAAAAACTAAAATTCCAAACTTCTTTATTTGATCAAAATATTCAAATTTCACCTCCAATTGTTCTTGGACGTTCTAAGAATAACATACTTCATTGCAAAGATCCCACAATCATTTTAATCTCTGACCTGGAAATAGACAGGTTAAGAAGAGAAATACAGCCACAATCCACATTCGCCTTAAATTTTTCCTAAAAGAGGTGGTTAGGATCTTCCAAACTAATATATTAGAAAGGATCAACCATCCAAGATACAAGATCTAATAATGGAGTTTTACTAATGAAATTGAATCAGTCCTCTTTTGTTTTAGTCATCAATTTTCAGAGCACCAGTAGGGTCTTTGGATGGTTAGGATTGTGCAAACAGTGAAAACCTTGGGTCATCTCCTGTACATTTGTAGGCCACTAGATGGACAGTCTACATCATCACACATTCCACAGTGAATGTTTTCTATCCATGCAGATAGGAAACAAACCCTTTTCAAAAGGGTGGAATTATATGATTTTTTGGGCCCACAGATTGTGTGTAGGGCTATCAAGAACATACATGCAAAGCACATGCACATGGTCATCTTGACAGTTCATCTGAGGATCCCACCTGTAAACTCGATGTAGGATCTAATCATCCAGAGGTTGACTTTAAACTTTGGCGATTGCTCATTTATTTCAAACCATTTGTCATTCGCCATCCATTCCCAGTAGGTAAGCAGTACGTAGCAATTTATGGTGTTGATTCTTACCAGTAGCTTTACAAGTTCAAGAAGAGGCTGGAGCAAAACTAATAGAGAAAATTTTGCATAAATTTGAAGGCACAACAGAACAAGACCTCTGCTTTCCTTTCAATCAACAAGTCCAACAGAAATCAATCCTTTATGGTTAGAAACTTCATGAGTACAAGAAGGGACCAAAACTTTAAACAAAAAAATTACATAAGCCCATTAGAAATCAATATCATAAATTGTCACCTACTTCCCTTCTTCATAAATAAATAAATAACAAGAAAATCAAAGATCGTAAGGGGTCATTTGGCTCCTTAGAAAAGTACCCACCTCAAAATAGAATCTAAGGGTAAATTCCTATGATTGGGATTGGTAAAGCCTAGAAACGATTTCCAGTTAGAAATTCCAGCATTTTGCATTGTTTTTTTTTTTAATTCCTAGCCACAAATTCAATTGGAAATTCCAAGCAAATGGATTCCTTCCCAATTGTCACTTCTTTGAATTTTTAAAAAAAAAATAAGTACCTGCACCATAGAATACTCATGATCTATCTGTGCACGAGGCATTCTCTTTTATTTACGATAACACCATTCTCATTCAAGGTTTTCTGCAATACATCCCCACGCAATGCCGCATGATGGATCGAGATCATAGCGGTTGGATTTGAGTTTATTTCAATGACCCAACCCATTTATGATAGTGCCCCTATTAGATTGAGTACTTAAAACTTTCAATTATAAAGAGACTGTAAACCGTCCATATTCACCATAAAAGAGTAAATTTATCAAAGAGTTGAAATAATCAAATCAAATTATACATACATACATACATACATACATATATATATATATATAACTTACCATATAAAGTCAGAAAAACCAGATAATTACTAGTCAAAGACTAAAGTCACGACATATCTTATTACAATACATATGCATATATTCTAGCAAACCACTTCCAATTCACAACTATATATTTTATTAATTACTAGTTAGCATGGAAAGGTGTAGATGATTTTGTCTGTTTGCGTGCCTTTGTCAATCCTTCTCTCCTCTCTTCTCTGACCAAAAATATAATACAGAGTGTATGATCGAGGATTTGCACTACCCGAAGAAAGAACTTTTCAAAGGTGTGGCCAATATGGACATACCACTTATGTTTTTATGTTTGTTTTTTTGTTTTAATAGTAACACACTTGGTCAATGCAAAACTGCAACTGTAAAATACAAACACCAGTTCCAAAAAACTGCAACTGTAAAATGTACAAATTCCAGGAATATGTAAGTCATAGATCTTTAATAATCCAACCTGTCCCTACAATGGAAAAGAATAATAATAACATGTAACTTCATGGAAATAAAAAATTTCGTGTGTTAAACAATGATCATCAAACTAAGAACATGTGCACTTTGCAGGTTTTGTGTTAGCACTAGTGGGGCCCTTGATTCTCCTATGTCAACCGTTCATATGATGGGTCGACTTGGCTCATTCACCAAAAACCATGGAACAATTAGTACACTTTCAATGGAAAAGCTGTCAGATATTTGATGGCTAGGATCTTCCTGTGTTGGGGCTTTTGGTGCATGGATTATCCACATTGGGCCCATCGCATCAATGGCTTGGATTGCTGATCCATGGCGTGTGGTAGATAACTAAACATCCGCCCATCTTACCATCTTAACTGTCCGTATGATGGTCTCGCTAAACCAAGGGCTTAAAACAGAGAAACCATATATATCGAGATCGTTTTGGCCCACCTTTCTCTATCCTCTCTTTTTCCTCATTCCTATTAAATATCACCTCCTCCACGTGCTTCTGCACTTGGCCCCTATTTCAACTAAGGCATACATCATAGTGGGGCCACGTAAAACACATCATGGTGGGTCCGATCAGCGAGGAAAGAGAACTCACCTATTTGAAGATGATGTTGCTCAATGGTGATGGAAGATGCCGCTGCTCGATGGCGATGGGATGCCACTGCTTGAAAATGGGAGAAGCTCTTGAGGGAAGTGGGCCCGCGATTCTCGAAAATGGGAAAGAGGAAATGGCGCTCCATCTCCCAAATCCTCTTTTAAATAACATAAATCTTTCAAATCCAAAACAGTGTTTGTTTACCATTGTTTATAACAAAAAACCTGTTAACGGTCGTACATATAAGAGGGACCATTTTTTGGATGGTTAAGATTGTATTATATAATAAAATTATAAATATTAAATGTCAAGCCCCAAACCCGAAAATCGAATTCACAAGAATCTCGATCGCCGAATCCGGTGCCGACAGCCTCCGTAGTATCCCATTCTCGGCTCATAGCATCCATGCGCCAGATTTCTGATTCTAGGATCCTATAAGGAGGATTTTTTTTATACATTTAACTCGCAATAAGCATAACCACAAGATTACCCAATTCACAAAGGCAACATCATCATCACATATCCACTAATATAATCATTTGAGTACAATGCTGAAAAGGAAAATACATAAATTAAAAATCAAGCTCTAGAAGACCGCTACACGCTCCAGGCTCAACACTGCTACAACCTAACATCACCTGCACGCATCTATCATGCATAAGCTTATAGAAAGCTTAGAGGGTAAGCTTAGAGGTTGGTGTAAGTGTGTGCACAAGATAAGTGTCAAGTATTCAATATAATGTCATCATCATACAGTACCGAAAATACTGATAATTCATAAATCGTACAATATCGGAATAAGTAGAATTACTAACAAGATCATGAATTACCAGAGTAAGCAGAAATACTGACAAGAGCAAGAATTATCAGAGTAAACAGAAATACTGACAAGATCATAAATTATACGATAACAGAGTAAGCGAAAATACGGACAAGTCCATGAGTCAATCAATATCAGAATACACAATATAGAACAGCTATGCAAATGAGGAGTCATAAAGAGTCAAATATCAAATGCCGAGGATGCGATGCAGTATGTAATTTCTGATGAGTCCACGAATAATGTAACATCCCAGATTTTTGCCAACCTGGGATTAGACGTTCTTAGACAATGGGTCGCTCCTAACACATCATTAACTTGTCAGAACTGAATCCCAAAGTCTAAAGCCGCCTTTGAACCCATTTCCTTCACAAATCTCACCCTTCACCACCTTGTTCTTTCAATTTTCCCAAGTACCTGCACCCTAGACACTATCTTAAACTAGCTAAGTAGTATAACTTGGATCACTTTATATACAAACTACAAAGGACTAAGTACCACCTCAGACAAAAATCTTACAGGACTAAATCCTTTAGAAATGAGACAAAGTAACTAAGTGCTAAACTAGATTAGCTACGAAATCCGTTTGAATCGCTTTAAATACGATCTGCAAGATCCAAAACTTGTAGAATCATTGACGCTAGGTTACCCTAAAATCTCGAATCAAACTCATTACCCGACTGCTCTCGGGAACGCATTGAAACTCCGTATCAGGTCTAGACCGCACATCGTGAGTTCGAATAATATGAGGTTAAGGACTTAGGACCGCCTCGTTGGGCTTGACAACCATCTCGGAAATCAAATCCAGCCAGTGTCCCACGGCTGTTCGCTTGAGTCCGGAGCGAGAGAGTGTGAAAATATTTTTTTCTTTCCAAAATAAATATCTTAAATAGTAATCTGAGACTCGTCGCTTGCGAATCAGTATTAAGCAACCAGACCGTCAGAATCTGACCAAATTATACCCTCGGATCAGGAAAAATTTCATACACATTTACATGTACTCGGAATCTCCGATCGAGACCCACTGACCGTCGAACTGAAACTGGTCCGCCACGCGTGATCTGAGAACCCTACTGGAACGAAAACTTAATAGAACCTAGATCCATAGTCAGTGAGCTTAAGTCCGACCTTTGGCTCAAGGAGGCCCGCCAGAAGTCCTCCATTGAGCTGAAACAGCTCCGCTTTGGCTATAACTCAAGTATACCTTGACCTTAGGTCTATTTCGGTGAAGTTTTAGGCTATATAAGGACCTTAAACCCTCTCCCATTTCAGCCATACGAATTTGGATTTGAGAGAGAGAAAAGAGAGAGAAAGTGTGGGAGTTGTGGGAGGATCTTCCTGCCACTCTTCCCTGCTGCTATCCATGCTCCACCGCTCCGTTCTAATCGATTTCCTGGCGATCCCGGCCTCGTTTCTAGGTAAGAAAACCTAACCCTAATCTATTTTAAGGTTGTATAGGTTGTAGGTTATGAAATAGCTAACCTATTTCGTTCTCTAAGTTGTCAAACTGCCGAATACGGAAGCTTAGCAAACCTATCGACTCTGTTACGATTCTACGACAAAAGGTGCGGACTTTAGGTGTATAGGTTATGGTTTTCAACACTTTCAATGTCAGATAATGATATATTCATGATCTGCATGCAATTGCACATGTACAAAGTGTTTTCCGTTTTCTGTTTCGATTAAAGTTGTAGAATATGGAATTTTACATATTCTAGGTATTCGTATAAAATATGGTATACGTATATTTTTTGAAAATGTGTTTGACATGATTATTTGTTGTATGGATATATGATATATAGATAAAATACTTATTTGGCGAAAGGATTCGCCTAAATACATGTTTTACTAATATACACTATGTATGTAGAAATATTGTATTGTAAAAGTACCGTATACATGTATATTTTAGAGATGTGTTTGCCATGACTAATTGTTGTATAAATATATTATGTGTACATAAAATACTTGCTTGGCGAAAGGATTCGCCCTCATACATGTTTGTTAACATACACTATGTATGTTGAAATAGTGCATGTTAAGTGTTTGTGGAAATGCTTGAGTGAATAAGTGTTGGGATGTTGATGCTTTAGGAGGATGTTGAAATGGGATTCTCAACTACCTTAGAGACATGTATGATTACCTCCATGAGGTTGTTTACTTAAACCGCTTACTTGCAACATATGTGTTTGTATTCCTATTGACGTAGTGCTTTACAACATGCCTTATATCATGCTTTATAACATGCTTTATAACATGTCTACTAGTATGTTTGAATTACTTTGTTTATCATGCTTTACTCCACATGTTATGGATGAGAATTGATTGAGTTTGGGACTATGTCTATAGTCCAGACAATCGGTACCAGTTTGGAGATCGTGGTTGAGTTTCATGTTGCCAAGTAAGATGCGTTTGATGAACCCGAGTCGTACGTCAGTTAGCGATAGTGGTTAGGCCACGCGAAGTGCTTATGCACTTCATGTCGTCTAATTGATTGTGCGCTCGAGTTAGTCAGGCCCATCAAGTAACCCGATGTGTCTAATGTATGTTCACCATGTTTGGTCGCTACTGCTTGAACCTAGGGTACCAAACTTACCAGTGAAATCCCTTTTAACCATGGTACCTCGATCCGCTAAGACTCATGAGCCGGGCATGGTGATATGGGACACCGTGGTCGAGCTGTCGGCCTACGCTGGGGCCACGTGCCTCCCCATAGTGACCAGTGAGCAACTAGACTCGTGAGTCGATTATGGTGGTATGGGACACTATATTCGTGCTGTCGGCCTACATTGATAAGGTGATGGGGGAGTGGTGCAACGTATGCCAGCAACAGCCCTGGCAGCCCTTTATAGTGACCTCGAGCATACTCTGAAATCGCGGTGATCCTTAGAGTTTGTCGCGGTATATAGAGTATGAACTAGGCCTGTTTCTGTATAGTGATGAATCGTTTAAGAGGTGATGGGAGAGTGGTGTAACCTTTGTGCATAACAGACCTGACAGCCTTTGCAGTGACCTAGAAAACATACCATCGTCTAATATTAACTAGGACTGACGACCCTAGAATGGATCATGTTTGGGAATGATACAAGGGAGGTACCTTAGTTTCCTAATCCTGCTGTTTGAAATGGACTAACTAAAAACTCGGTAATCATGCTCATCATGCATTGCATGTGCCTGGAAGATGTGGAGCACTGAGGGATAAAAGCATGCCGCGAACGTGAAATGGTGTCGTACGAGGGAGGGTGTGGTGAGGGCATCCATCATACCTGCATCCATACTTGCATTAATAAGAGTAGTTAGGAGTGTTTGATTTTACTGCTTTATCATTACTACTTGACTGAGTCGATAACATGTTAACCTATGCTTTATTGTTCCACTGAGTTAGCTACTCACTCCCATGTTACAGGACGATGTTTCGAACACCCACCAGACATTGTCTGATTTCAGATGGCGACGCTACTTCTGAGGCAGAGCCGGACCTTTGCAATGACTACGATGCTTGCTTGTATTGGTTGTCTTCTGACGGCTTCCTGTGAGCCGTGTCCTGATCGACGGGGCTTTCTGGGATATTGACTAGAGGACCTTACACATTTGGTATATTTTAGGATTGTACTTGTAATTATTTAACTGGTAATATTATCACACTCACGGAGACTCATCATAGTTTATATATTTTATCTATCTATCACAGTCTTCCACTTGCAAATTTAACTGTCTCTGGAGTATGATATGTTGTTTGGGCTTAATCTCACTCATGTTCACTACTCTAATACAGTCAACATTCAATCATCATTCATTTTGTTGCATAAGTGATGTTCTGGAACTCGAGAGTTGAGTTACTACTTTACCTTCAATTTTTGGGATGTTATAAATAGCGTCAATCGTATTTAGACCATATAAATGCAGAAACACGGTAACCCAAAATACCATATGTCGCAGATGTAATGCAATATGTGGTGCGAATGGAATGACCATACTGGAGTATGAAGTCAGGATGATAGTATGTAATATCGCAGGCTATGGAGTCCATCACAAGGGACTTCTATCCAAACCAGTCTCATACCTAAATTTGGATAGTCAGACTCAATGTGGTAAACTCCTAATCTCAGGTTAGTCGCGTGCCCAACCGAAATTCTAGCCATGCGAAGGTACACGTAATAAATAGTTACGCACCACCAGCCCAAGTGGATAGTGAATGAATGAATGAATGAGTATGCAACTCCTGCTCAATAAGTCCACATATCAGTACGGTTCATCTCTGGGATCATCACCGGGGTCTATTACACTCTACGCCAGCTTGCCGCCCCTATCCGAGCGCACAACTGGGTAAGTGGAAAAGACCTCACTATCTGTCTGCCAATATCGGGCCCGGCTCGTCGATAGTGAACATATTCCTCAAGCTGGTCAAATCAACCTAGATATTGCCCCCTCACTCAGACGGGTAAGGTCACACCCCCTCCCAACTGACCACGATACAGTGGGAGACGCAACCTACTGGTATACTGCCCTCATGCACTCATATACATCCACTCGGTCTAGACATTGGGGCATCTCCTGGCTACGAAAGTTTAAGGATTTTCACCTAGGGACATCTATGGCGCCCGTATGCTAGAACCAAACATTTTTGGTGTCCCATCTAGCCATCCATGATATGCCTGTGGAGGCTATAACCCTGATATCGCTAGGACATACAGTAATCACAACACACAATGCAAGGTGCATGAGTCATACAATCCAATCATGCATCAATCCTGCGCATATCGTGCGCTCGTGTGAGATAACCTCCGCCTATCAGGGAGTCTCATAAACATCCTGCCCAATGACATATGCAATGGCCAATCACATCTCATAACAAGCATGCAGATGATGTGTATGGGCATGTATCATGGAGCTATGCTGTCACATACTCATAATCAATATCAACGATCGGCCTTAACAATGTAGACATCTAACCAACATTGCCCCAAGGAATGGCCCACATAGAGCAAAACATATTATGGGCCTGCGGCCTCACACAAAGGCCTAATATACAACACAGTGGTCCTTACTCAAGGGCCACATATACACAAGAGGTGGGCCCTTCTCATGGGCCTCACTCAAGAGCTTAATACACATCACGATGGGCCTCTCACATGGGCCTAATATACATCACAATGGACTCCATCGCCTGGTCCTCAAATGTATCACAGTGGGCCTCATCACATAAACCTCACATTCATCACATTAGGCCTTACACACGGGCTGAATATACATCGCAATGGGCCTCAAATATGGACCGTATATACATCACACAGGCCGAATACGCACCACAATAGGCCTCAACTACGGGTTGCATATACATCATATGGTCTCAACAATCGACCTCGACAATTCGAAAATCGGCCTCCACAAATTGGAATCGACAATCGGCCACGACAAGCAGAATCGGTAATCGGCCACGATCGGTAATCGGTCACGATAATCGACCTCGATCAGTAATCGGTCAATCGGCCACAACAAGCAGAATCGACAATCGGCTACAATTGGTAATTAGTCATGACAATCAGCCTCGATCGGTAATCGGTCAATTGGCCATGACAAGCAGAATCGGCATTCGGTCACGATCGGTAATCAGTCACGATAATCGGCCTTGATCGGTAATCGGTCAGTTAGCTCGGCATTCAGCCACAATCGATAATCAGTCATGATAATCGGCCTCGATCGAAAATCGGAATCGATCTCGACGCAAGGCAGGGTCTAAAGATGGATGACCGATGATGGAACAAGTAGTATCAATGAGGCCCATTCGTTTGGGTTAACCCACTAGAGAGTGATGAGAATGGGCCTAACCAGGCCTAAGGGAAGGTCACAATGTGGACATCCAACCATCATTGTCCATCAATGTGGACATCTAACCAAAATTGCTCCCAAGGAATAACCTACATAGGGCCAAACATACAATCACAATGGGCCTCTCCAAAGGTCGCGAACACATCACGGTGGGCCACCTTACGTGGGCCAAATATATACACATCAATGTGGGCCTCGCCAAATAGGCCTCATACACATAATAGGTGGGTCACACCAATGGGCATTGATATATAATATAATGGGCTGCAAATACATCACAATGGGCCTCGTCATATGGGCCATAAATACACCACGATGGGCCACAACCCTTGGGCCTCAAATACACAACATGTAGCCCCGCACATGGTCCTCAAATACATAACAGGTGGGCCACATAAATGGGTCTCATAAGCATTAAGTGGGCCTTAACAGATGGACCACCAATACATCAAGGTGGCCTCATGGAGGAGTCATAAATACATCAAGTCAGGCAGTATCAATGGGCCACACCAACGGGTCGCACCAATGGGCCTCATAAACATGAAATGGGCTGTATCAATAGGCCTCATAATATCAAGGTGGGCATCAACAACGAGCCACAAATACATCACTCAAGTATCATTAAATGGGCCTTATGTAAGGTGGACGACATGAATATAAAACAGATGAATGGTTGAAATGTAAAACAGATGAACAGCGTGAATGTAAAACAGGTGGACGGTAAGGATGCAAGGCACATACGTCATGGTGCAACACCATCTCAAGATGGACGGCTTAGATTAAAACACATATATCATGTGGTCCCACACCCATTAGCTGGATGGATGACGTGGGTACAAAACATATACATAACGGTGTGGCACATAAATCACATGGGCTTCACAAGTACGGATGATGCAGATACAAGGCTGCCTCATGGTGGGCCACTGCACATGCTGACATCATCAGCAGCAGTGAGACCCACAGAGCCGCTGACGCCACAACACAGCTATATTGCTAGTGTTGTAGTCACCCGATCCACGTCCAAATAGAAGGTGGGTCCCACATGGGGCCACCATAACATTCATTTGACATCCAACTGTTGATAGGGTCATATAGACTGGGTGAAGAGAAAAAAAAAACAAGTTTCATAATGATCCAAAACCTCTGGACCGGGAGGTTTCAATGGTAGACATTAAATCCCTCATTGTTCCTGATGTGTGGTCCACCTGACAGACAACGTGGATATAGAACAAATACATCACTAGGGGCCCGAACGTCCAGACAATGGACGGTGGATAAAACACATACATTTAAGGTGGGTTCCACCATCTGCCTGGACGGTGTGAATGAAGCACAAACATCACTGTGGGCCCCATCGTCCGTGTAACGCCCCGGTTTTCGAGACCCGAGTATAGCACTTGTCTCTCGAAGACCCAGGTGTTAATTAATAAACAAAAGGGTAATCAAACCCAAATCAAAGTGCGATTAACGGAATTAAGCGTAGTATAGATAAACCCAAGCAGTAATAAATCCTGGGCCACTCAGCTGGGGCCCAAATACAAAACTTTAGTTCTCAACATGAAATGAAATGTTAATAAGCAAGAAAGCTACTGATTTAATCCAAAATAAGGTGCCTCTCCTGTACACTCCTCATTGTAAGCCTCCTCCTCGACCTCCGTCGCCTCCGGCTCCTCCGCAACTCCCTCTGTTCCTGTGTCCTCTGTATGGTTGAATATTGATGAATGAGTGGCCAACTCAGTGTGATCTCCCGCTAAGATTACACACGCCGCCCAAACAAGGAATAACATAAAAGCATGGGTGATAATCCAAAACACAGTAGATGCATCTTTTTTTTTAAATGCATGGATGTATGAATGCAAATATCGGCCGGGTAAAACGTCCAGACGGCCTATGTCCGGGAAAAAATCCGGACGGACATGGGGGTCGTCACCTGGGATAAGACCGGTCATTAGCGCAACATTCAAGCGTAATCGCAGGCGAGTGATCCAAGTCAATATCACAGTCGAATGACTAGTCACAAGCGCAACATTCAGCGTAATCGCAGGGCAGAGTGATCCAAGTCATCGAAATATGCTATGTATGCATGACTTGTCAGCCCATTATTAGTCCATTTGCAATCAGCCAATTTAAGTAAGCTCACGGTCACTACGGGGAGCACATGGCCCAGCGTAGGCCGACGGCTCGGGCATAGTGTCCCATTACCACCATCCCCGGCCCATGAGACTACCGTCTTAGGGTGTGTGTAGCACCCACTAACATGTGGTTAATCAATTTAACATAACGAGGTTACCACCAATGCCGATTAGGGGTGAATGTTGAAACTACTAAAAGTGGCGATTTAAACATGTCGGCGTGAATGATTTAAAAATGGATAAACGACGGTATTTGGAAGGGTTATGAGATTCACCCCTAGTCAGTTAGGTGAAACCACACATAGATGGTAAACCCCATGATCAAGTACCACAACCAAAACCTCCATGTCAGGGGCCTACTTATGTCACAACCATCTAGTTACACCCCAAGCACGGACTCTCCTTTACTAGGACTTCCCGTGGAGAGATTTTAGCAGTATGTGTGTCATAGCAGCATATATTACAATATGAAAGGAGAATAAGGAACGACACATGTATTCCTATCAATATACAACAACTAAATATACATGACTAATTGACTAGATCATTTACCAAGGCAGTTCAACAGTCTAAACAATAGTAAGCATGAGAATTATCATGTTTAGCAGATAAATCAAGTGAATACAATTTATTCTACACACAGTTTATCATTAGTCTAGCTAGCTATCTACATTAATAAAGTTGTCATTTCTGGTCTAGTTAAGGGTGGAAAGCTTAAGGGGAAGAAATCATCACCAGGCAAGGCGTAGAATGCTCCTAGAGGCAAGTTTCCTGGAAAGATGGTGTGCTTGCACCACTCCCTTAGCTCCCTGTATCGGTCCATTCGTAGTAGATAAGGAATTACAAAGTTAAACACTTGAGGATAGATGGAGGGTTGGAAAATCCTAAGTCAAGGTTACCTTAGGCTATTTTTCCATGGCGATCAAACTCACTAAGTATGAGCCCTTGTTTTTAACTAAACTGGGTCCCAACACGGCCCACTTGATCACTAGATCAGCCTCATTCTTCTCCTTAGATCCTTAGGACAAGTTTGTCACATAACATACATGTATACATCACACGTATGTCACATAACATATATATGCATACATTTTATGCCTGATGTATGTATTACATGACATAGCATATACATAGCATATGCATGTATTATATGTTTGACTTATGCATTTCATGCATACATTACACATGTATCACATAACACATACATACATGGCCCACTGACCTTATGGAGGGCGTGGCCATGACACATGTATAGTGTGGGATTTATATAGTGGAGGCAGCAATTGCCGCAGATACAGAGGCGTGTTGGCCCACCTTCCAAGCAGTGGACGGTTGGGGACAAACACACGTCGGGTGGTGAGTGCCCATGCATGCACGTATGTGTGGCCAACACCCATTACATGATGTACAAATATATCAACTTGGGTTCCACTTGAGCATAGGTGTTGAATCCGAACGGTCCATGAGATGTGGAATCCCAAGAAACCCTAGGGTTTAAATTTTCATCTGATCTAAGATTCCGGTGGACTATAGCAAGGAAAAATGTAATTTCAAGGGCAGAAACTGTTTGCATTAATCATGGCCCACTGAAGTTTTGGTTCAAGGTAAAAATTGGGACCAAGGGGTTTTATGAGGTCCTACTCTAAGTGGACCATTCGGATTTTTAAGACTCATCAGGTATGATGAGATCTCAAATGTTTGAAATCAGTTAACGTTGGCAGGTGGTGGCACCCACTGGTTGGCAGGTGGTGGCACCCATTGCCTACATGCATCGTTCATTTACCTCGCATGTGGGTCCCATGTAAACACGGTGTCGAATCGGAACGGTCCATGAGATGCGAAATCCCAATAAACTTTAGAGGGTGAACTTTCACCCTGATATAAGATTCCGGTGGGCCATAACAAAGATAACTGCAAATCAAAGGAGGAAACTGTTTTCATTTCTCATGGCCCACCAAAGTTTCAGTTCAACCTAAAAGTTGGAACCAGGGGGTTTCTTGAGGTCCTGCTCTATGTGGACCGTTCAGATTTTCCAGACCCATCATCCACGACGAGATCTCAATAAATTTTCATGTGAGCAGGTTGGCAGGTATATATATTCCTTTTTAAATTAAAACGTCCGTATGTGGACGTTGGCTAGTGGACGGCCAGGGATGCACTGTCCCACGACCGACGGTCAGGAGGCTCCAGGTGGCCCGAGGTGGCCCACCGCCAGCTGCCTACACTTGGCGAGGCCCGTTCCCTAGTGCAGCCCAGCTGCAATTGGTGAGGCCCACCTTCATTTTGCAGGGCCCAAGGGCAGCAGAGTGCGGTCTGTTTGGGCTTCCCATAAGGCGCGGTCGGCTGAGATTTAAATCTCAAGTGGGACGCACAGCGGACGAGTGGCGTGGCCCACAGAAGTTGTCTAATGGTGTGGCCCACCAGGGATTTAGCTGGGGTCCACACAGCGCCCATCCACCAGCCTCATGTTGAGGCCCGATACAGAGCAGCCCACTTAAACTTGGCGGGGGCCCACCGCAGCCCATAACCGCTCGCCCTCGCCCTTCTAACGACTACAAAAAAGTCGACGTGCGTCGGCCTCTGTTCGAAAGAGAGGTTTCGTTCCTGGGCCAGTAGGCCACCCTCACGGGGTGAAAGGTAGATCCGGACCGTTCATCGGAGGTAGAGGGAAGAAAATCATCCGAGGGCCATGTCGACCTTCCTTGGCCATGAATGCACACATGGTCTCTACGGCGATTGGAAGGAGACCGCCGCCGCATTTGAGGCTTGATTAACTCGGTGGACCATATCATTAGATGCCCAGAGCTCGCCATTCATGGTCGAAATTGTAATAGGAGGACGGTGGGACGGTGTGGATATGAAGCAAGGTAGATTCACGGGGCCCACCCGTATTTTAACGTGATTGGGTCCAAACAGGGTCCTCGTTTTTCTTTATCCGCCCGAAACTAGCTATTGTTTGGCCTAGTTTGGCCGAAATACCATTTCTACCGCCCTAGATTTTGCATCGGCAAGGCTTTAGTTAAACAACCCTTAGCTCGACAAGAGCTTTTAGTTGAGTCGATTTTTCGGCCCGAAGCAGGTCCGAAACGGCTATTGTTTGGCTCGTTCGAGACGCTAAAGTGGTTGGACCGAACCCAACCATTGGCTTGCTTGGTCTCGGTCGAGGCGATTGTTCCTTCTATTAGGCGAACTACGGGGAATGAAAGGGAACAAGTTTACGAAACGAGATTTCTCCTTCTCTCAAGTCAGAATGTGAGGCTCGGCCTTCTTCCTCACTTTCTCTCTTTTTCTTTTCTCTGGTGTGCATTTCCTAGGCTACAGTGCCCTCTTTTATAGCCATTGAGGAGAGGGACGGACGGTTGTGATCGTTCTCACCGTGGGGGCTGAGATTTGCATTTCCTAAAATGGAAAGTCGGTCTCTCTCTCTCTTTCTCTTCACAGGATCGGGTCGGGCTATACTTGGCATGGATTGACGGTGGTGTTCAAGCTGTTTGTTTGAAAACACCTGATCAAACGGTTATACCATTATGATCGTGTGGGTCCCGTGAAGAAATTGAACGGATAAGAACGTCCAGGAAAGTGGCCGTGGTGGCCCACTTATGGGCTCGATTACGTCGGTTTAAAATATCTGTTTGGCGGGATATTTTTGAAATTTACAAAATGGTCGGACAAAGCACGTTTGACCGAGCCAATGGTTCAGTGCACCTCATGCACAAGTACTCTTTGTGCATAAGCATTGTGTAGAGGCCTACGAGAAATGTTACTACCGCGATCCACTCCATCCATTTACATTGAGGACCTTACTCAGGGATCTGGTCCATTTTGGATCGATGGAGAGTCCTAGGTGGCCCGTTACGTACCCTTTTTGAGTTATTTTTGGCCTATCTGGCATGATCTGTTGGCCGGTTGGACCCGATATTTGTTTTCAACGGTTAATGTCAAGTACTAGTTATGATGAAAGCGTGGTTTGTCACTAACTAGTTCTCATGTGTTGGTGACAAGTGTATTGCAGCAGTATTAACTATCGTAATGACTTTAATTTAGAGTGTCTGAGTAGTCTCACCTTCCTGATTGACATGGTGCGTGCTCTGACCCTTGAAGACCCTGTTGGATGGCTTTAACGTCGATCGGAATCCCCATCCTGTGTATGTTGAGTTTAAGCTTTTGGTTAATCCAAATAAATTTTAATTTTGTGTGGGTTTAAAAGGCAACACCCGTGTACTGAAGGTACGGGGTGTTACAGTCCGCCTGGACGGTGGCAATCAAACACATATATTGTTGTGGGTCCCACGTGGGGCCCACCATAACGTTTGCTTTCCATCCAACCTGTTTATAAGGTCGCACGGACCTGGGTGAATTGGAAAAACAAATTTCATCTTGATCCATAGCTTCTGTGAACCCAAAAATGGGTTTCAAAGGTAGACGTTCAGCCCCACTATTTCCTACAGCGTGGACCACCTGAGATCTAAATACGGATGATTTTAGGGGTGGCCCACAGTCAGAAGGAGAGCCACCCAATGCACGGTGTGGATATACATCACACCTCACGGTGGGGCCTACAAATGGGACCCGTGGTCCCTGCCCATACAGCGTCCACGGCTAGCATCCTTGGGCTGTCAACGGCAACGGCGTCTGCAGCTGCTGCTGTAGTTTTCTTTTTCTTTTTTTTCTAAGGATTTTGAAAGGTGGGGCCCGCATCAGGAAAATTCACGCCAACTACTAGTCTCCTCGTCTCGTAATAGATCTAACAAGTCCAATATGCAATATTTTCGGTGTATAAAAACATCACAGCGGGCCTTAACAGTTAAAATCGCCCAAAACCACTGTTTCCTACATTATGGCCCGCCAGAGATTCGGATTAACCTCATTTTTTGACTCAACGCCTAAAATGAAGTAGGAAAGGGAATAGATGGCTTGGATTAACAACATACATCAAGGTGGGGCCTGAACGAGTGGCCTACCCAAAAAGCATGATATCATATTATTATATTATTACATTTTTTTATTGTATGCTGCGGTCAGCACACCCACCATCTGTTCACTGTTCACAAGTCCAGCGTCCAGGGACGCTGGACATGGGCGTTTATCAAGGTGGGTCCCACGTGGACGTTTTGTCAAGGTGGGTTCCACGTGAGCATGGCCCACTTGATTGGGATCAACCTAATACTTGTGTTTTCCCATCACCATGGGTTGGCCCATATGGTTTGGACGATTGGATAAGATATACATCAAGGTGGGGTACATCCAGGTGGGCCACACGGCCAACTCATATCACAAAAAAAAGGAATGAAAAGAGAGGGAGAGAAAGAGAGAGAGAGAGAGAGGGAGAAGCACCCATAGTTAGATCTCGGACTCTCCCTTCCACCGATGCGATCTAGAGCTCCAATGGTTAGACTTCAACAGTCGAGATTGGACTTGGATGGTGGAGATGGAAGGTATGAGGATGGGCCACACCAAGCTCTCTTATGGAGCTTGGACGTGGGTTGTTTGAAGAATGAGGAAGAGAGATGAGAGAGAGAGGTGTATGAGAGAGAGAGATGGGTGATGGGTGATAAGTGTGTACTTGTTGTAAGAGAGAGTTGACTTAGGGGAAGGGTGGTTGCACTTGACATTAATTGGTGATGTGTACTTTGATTGATGGGATCGATGGGATTGACGTGATGGATTCTCTCAGGATTGTAACGCGCAGCGTTTTCCTTGAACTGAACGCAGGCCCACATTACCTGGCCTGGGTATCGCCTCGGCGCGCGAGATGCGGCATCGGAATTGCGGCGACGGCGTGGTCGCACTGCTACAAGTCTTGGGTCGAGCCGACTTAAGGATACGAGATACGACTTAGAGTCGCACGCAACTGCCGATTATATGTTGCGAGCCGCCGAAATTCGACCGGGAGGACCGCGGAAGCCTACAAAATGGTACGAGCTAGGATATGGGTCTTACATTAAACACTTAAAACTAGACGGATTATTTGAATGGTCTGGATAACTCTATATCATTGCCACTATTTACATTAACGAGTCACCACTATTTTACATTATGTACACAACTCACATCTTCGTCCAAAGAAAAAAATGGTAAACCAAGCTTTGGAAAGGGGGAGGGCTCTATGGGCCCCACCAGGATGTATATTTTTCATCCACGCCGTCCATCAATTTATAAAGAACATCTTGGGATTGATCCCCAAAAAATGAGCCCTAAATAAAAAAATTATTTAGGATTGTATTATATAATTAAATTATAAATATTAAACACTTAAAACTAGACGGATTATTTGAATGGTCTGGATAACTCTATATCATTGCCACTATTTACATTAACGAGTCACCACTATTTTACATTATGTACAAAACTCACATGCTTTGTCCAAAGAAAAAAATGGTAAACCAAGCTTTGGAAAGGGGGAGGGCTCTATGGGGCCCCACCACGATGTATATTTTTCATCCACGCCGTCCATCAATTTATAAAGAACATCTTGGGATTGATCCCCAAAAAAATGAGCCCTAAATAAATCTTGATCGGACCACAAAATGAGAAAAATCTGGAGGGTTGGACGTCCACCGTTCAAAATTGTACCTAAGCCGACGGATCATAGACCTTAGCCGACCGATTTTAGCTGTCGGCTATGCCGACCGATTTTAGTCGTAGCCAAAACCACCCTAGATCCGTCGGCGTTGCCCAATTTTTTGGTAGTGTTGATGACACGAAACCTCTTTCAATGACATCGAGCAGGACACCTAACGTGTCCAACAACTAACATGAGAAATTCCGTATTTTTACGATGGCATTGAGACGGACTTAGATGGCATCGAACTGTCATCGATAGGCATATTGATTTACATATTTAAGACATCAATCAACAATATCCACCATAACTTCAATCGCCATTCTTTATAGTTCATTTTTCCTATTCTCTAATTCTTCTTTTTGCATTGTAACTCCACCATTGCTTCTCATGCACACTCCATCTTTATTTACGCCTTCACTAAGCTCACAAAAGTTACACAAAACTTAAACTTCTCTGTAGGAACTACCTTTGTGAGCATGTCCATCATATTCATGCTCATGTGAATCTTCTCCAGAGTCACGCCTCCTTCCTCAAGCACTTGTCGGATAAAATGGTGACGAACATCAATATACTTAGTACGTGAATGATAAACGGTTTTTAGCCAAATTAATCGTGCTTTCGTTATGACAATTAAACGTCATGGCCTCCTACTAAAGCCTCAATTGATTTATCATCCCCATCAACCAAACATCTTCCTTGAATGGCTCCATCACAGCCATATACTAAGCTTCGGTTGTGGAAAGAGTCACCGCAGACTGAAGCTTCGACATCCAACTAATTGTTCTACTCGCTAACACAAACAAGTACTCTAAAGTCTACTTTCTAGAATCCACATTGTCTGCGTAATCAAAATCCACATATCGTACTAACTTGGCCTCTGATTTCAGGAGGTGTAAGAGACTTTTTGACTTTTGTGGCCATTGATGTGTTTTTCTCGCACCGAACGCTGGCCCACACCTCCTAGCCAGAGAATTGGATCGGCACGCGAGTCGCGGCGACGGTGCGGTCGCAAAGGTACTAGTCTTAGGTTAAATCCATTCAGGTGGACGACGTGTGAATCAGGGTCGAGCGCAATGCCGGTTAAGGGTCGAAGGTTGCCAGAATTCGACCGGAAAGACCGCGGGAACCTACGGAATGGTACGGTCAAGGATACGGGTCTTACATTACATCCATTTGTTCCAGCTCAAGATAATATTAGACAAACAGCGTCAACACGAATCTGATAAATACTTACTTCACAACCGACGTAAATATCTCAGTTAAGTCAATATCTTCTCTTTGAGTGTAACCCTTCACTACTAACCTTGCCTTATACCTATCATGTTTCTTCTTAAAGATTCACTTGCACCCAATCACTTTTCGGCCAACGGGAAGCTTCACCGGCTCTCACATCTCGTTCTTGTACAAGGAGTCAATCTCATCATTCATCACAGCTTTCCACTTTTCTACACCAGGCTCATCAAAAGCCTCATGAAGAGTAGACGGGTCCCCCCTCATCCGTAATGAGGGCATATACGATATTAGAATCATTTATGTATCTCGTCGGTAACCTGCGATCTCGCGGTGGATTCCTTCTCACAGATAGTTGCTCCACCTCCTATTCTTCTGTCTGCGTATCTATGTCAGCCTGAATGTCATCTGTGTCTACCTAAACATCCACAACCAACTTTTTCAGTTCCTCGTGCTCATCCTTACGGAACAAGGATCCTTCGTCGAACTTGACGGGATGGTTAATGATGATTTTTCGTGTGACCCGGTCATACAACTTATACCCTTTCACACTACCACCATAGCCAACAAAGATATACTTTTTAGCTCTTTGTTCTAACTTATTTCTCTAAATTGATGGTACATGAGAGTAACCTTCACAACAAAACACACGCAATGTTGAGTAGTCTATCTGTTGACCACTCCATACTTGCTCTGAAATTTTACAATTAATAGTCGTATAAGGGACCGATTCTCCAAGTAACAAGCTGTATTAACGGCCTCAGTCCACAAATCCTTGCCCAACCTAGCATTACTAATCATGCATTGGGGCCTCTCTAAGAGAGTATGAGTCATCCACTCTGTTGTATCATTTTGCTCTGGTGTGTGATGCACTGTGTCGTGCCTCACAATCCCTTCATTCTTGCAGAATTGATTGTACTCACCTGAAGTAAATTCTTCATCGTTATCTGTCCTTAGTACCTTCACCTTTCACCCTGGTTGTTTTTCCACCATCACTTTTCATTGCTTAAAATTAGTGAAAACATCAGATTTATTTTTCATAAAATCAACACATACTTTTCTAGAGTAGTCGTCAATGAACATGACAAACCATGTTGACCCTCCAATGAAAACCACGGACAACGGCCCTCATACATCAGAATGCACATAATCAAAAATACCCTTGCATACATGTTTTCCAGATTTAAAAGATAATATTGAATGTTTACCATATATACAATACTTGCATATGCTTAAATCAAAACTTTTAAAAGCTGGAATTAAACAACAGTCAGAAAGTACCTTCATGCGTCGCTCACTTATGTGGCCCAGACGTGCATGTCACATACATGTAAACGTGGAATCCACTATAAACGTTGCAACTCCACCTAATGAAGTACTCACGATCAGTCTGTAAAGGTTTCCTCTCCTTTGTGCCTTCATAACAATGAGTGCCCCTTTTAAAATTTTAAGGACATGATCAAAACCGGTGAACTTACACCCAAGCACCTCGAGTGCTCTAGGAAATATCAAGCTCTCCTTATGCCAGGAACGTGTCTCACCTCGATCAAGGTACGCTCCATGCCATCAAACATCTTGATGCGCACCGATCTAACACCCATCACATTACAAGCATTGTCATTGCCCATAAATACCTGGCCACCGTCACACTCTGTAACTAGTGAACCAGATGAATCATGTGATATGATTCTCCAGTATCCAAAATTCACTCATCCATACAATCATCATATAAGTGTCTAATCATAGATACTGACAACACATCACTTCCACTTATACCTTCATCAGACTCAGCAGTGTTGGCTTTCCTGGAAGAAACTTCTGAGTTCTCTCTTCTTGCCCTAGGATTTGTACAATCCTTCTTCATATGCTCAAACATCCCACGCTTCCAACACTTCAACTTTCCCTTGCCCTTGTCCTTGGATTTGGATCTCGATCGAGAAGATCCACTATCCTGCTAAGAATTTCATCCCCTCATAACCAATGCAACGGTAGAGGTGCACACGTCACCGTTTTTCTTTCTCGTCGTCTTTTCTTGAAGGGCTGAGATAACAGTATCAACACTAATGGTCAATCTACCGGTGCACAACGAGTCCCTGAATAACTCATACAAGGTTAGGAGAGAATTCAACAAGATGCATGCCCGATCCTCATCTTTAATCGTTTCCTCAACATCCAGCAATTTTCAAATCATCTTGTTAAAGTTGCTAATGTGGGCATCAACATCACCTCCCTCTGCCATCTTCAAATTAAACAACTGAAGCTTCAAGTATAGGTGATTTACAAGAGATTTCTTCACATATATATCCTCTAACTTTGCCCATAAACTTGCTGCAATTTTCTCTCTCATGATATTGTAGAGGACCTCATCCGTTAGGCACAATTGTATGGAAATTCTCGATTTCTTATCCATCTTTTTCATTCATTATCTGTCACAAATTTCTGTCACTTCTCAAGAAGTGTATCATCCAATCCTTGCTGAATTAGGAGACTGATCATCTTGACCTTCCATAATTCAAAATTATTTTTTCTAAAATATTTCTCAACATCGAACTTGGGATTAAAAGCCATTAATACTCTATTTCATATTCAATATGCGCCCCAGCGATAAGCTCTGATACGCCACTTGTTGGGGAACCGCGGAAGTACACAGAGATGAATCAAATAAAGCACTCCAATCGCAATAACCAAGTCCAATCACAAACATTTTAAATTTAACGTGGAAAAATTCGTTCGGAAAAAAACTACAGCGCAAAGCGACAAATATCACTATGAAAGCAGAAATTACAAGAGATAAAGAGAATACCCGAATTGAACAAACCTCGTGTCTCCCCTCACAAGCCCTTGAAAGCCTTATGAACTAATTAAAAAGCTTTGAGATACACCCTAATTCCGATTACACCTATATATATAGCCTCTAGGTGAATCACAATCGAAATAGAAAACAAATCCCACACTTACGCAACTCTGCGTATTTTCTGTGCGATCGTTCAACTAAACGGAATAATGTAAAATTACCCCTAAAATCTTTAACTTTGCAATGCATGGCCTGCCCAAGTCCTGGAGGAGGCTGATTTTTGCATCTTCAATTCATCTTGGTTAGTTACCCCAGATTAACCAGTGGTTTTGATGAAAGATACTCACCATGGTGGCTCCACACACAAACACATGGTTGGCTTCTCAACTCCGGAAGTGGAATGCATACTCAGCAAACTATGTGGGGCCATCGTAATGTATGTGCATTATCCACACCGTCAATCCATTTTAGCAGCTAATTTTAAGGCATAATCTCAAAATTTAAGCATATCCAATGCTCAAGTGGACCACACCAAAGGAAATAGTGTGAATTGAATGCCCATGGTTGAAAACTTCTTTAGGGCCACACAAAATTTGAATCAAAATTGACATTTGTGATTTCCTTTCATCCATGTCTGTTTGTCCTCGTGAAAGGTAGGATGACAAATAAACATCACTGTCGGCCCTAGGGAGGTTTCAAGGACGTCATTATCCCCACTGTTTACTGTAGTATGGTCCACTTAAGCTTTGGAAATGCTTCAATTTTGGACTTATATCCTAAAATGATATGGAAAAATAGATGAACGGTGTGGATAAGACAAATACATCAACGGTGGGGCCCACAAAGTTTACTCAGTACTCAATCCGCCTCCCTTATCCCCATTGTTACATTCAATCCGCCTCCCTTATCCCATTGTTGCTTGTGGTGTGGCCCACCTAATGGTCGCACCAGCCTGAATTTGTGTGATTTTGTGTAACCATCCACTATTTTTATGCACGTGCGGTCCACCATTGGCTGCACCAACCGGATTTTCTTAAGCATCGACTCTTTTTACACATGCGGCCCACCTGATGGCTGCACCAGCCTGATTTTCTATAACCGTTACTATTTCTTAACACGTGCGGCCCGCTTATCGCTGCACCAACCGGATTAATTTTCTCCGAGCATTGACTATCTCTATACACGTGCGGCCCACCTGATGGCTTCACCCACCGGATTTTGGGAAATGGCGCACGCACGGTGGAGCCTACCAAAAGAGCCCAGATCTCGCACAAGTGCAATGTGAAGAGAGGAGAATCCAGATCCCGGCGTTTCTCAGGCATGGTCCATGGATGATGGTGCCTTTATCAATCCTTTTCAGGCCTTTATCCATCCTTTTCAGGAATATATATATATATATATATATATATATATATATATATATATATATGAGGCATGCTCTCCTACACACCTACGCATGTGCGCACCTTTTCACACATGTCATGGGTGTCGAATCCGAATGGTGCATAAGATGCAGAATCCCATGAAACCACATGGGGTGAATTTTCACCCTGATCTAAGATTCTGGTGGGCCATAGTAAAGAGAAATTCAAATTAAGGGAAGAAGTTGTTTGCATTTTTATGGCCCACCAAAGTTTTGGTTCAAAGTAAAAATTGGTAAGAGGGGGTTTCATGAGGTTCTGCTTCATGTAGACCGTTCAGATTTTCGAGAATCATCAAATATGATGAGTTCTCAAAAAAGTTGGTAGGTAGTTTATATATATATATATATATATATATATATATATATATGGAAAAGGTACCATGCGACTCTAGCTGATGGGAACGTCCCATGAGGTCAAGCTGTGTGGGCCCCACCATGATGCGTGTCGAACATCTACCCCATCAGTTAGATGCACCATTCCATTGTGGACCTAGGTCTTAAAAATCAAGTCAATTCGTGACTTGTGTGGGCCACACCACATATAGAAGTTGAAAGGAGCCATGCACCATTAAAACATTCATAATCATTTTTTGGGCCCACCAAGATGTGGTTTGCAAATCCAGCCCATCCATTATGTGTGTCCCACTTGGATGAGGGTTCAAACCAAGTTTCGGCAGCATTTAAAACTCAAGTGGGCCCCACCAAGTGCTTTTATATGTTTTTGGCATGTCTTCACATGATTTTAGATGGTATGGCCCACCTGAGTTCCGTATATGGCTGATATTTGGGATATCCCATAATTTAAAGGGGACCTATCAAATGCACAGTGTTGATGGTCGACACACATCACGATGGGGCCCACGCAGCTCGACCTCATAGGCCGTTATCATGAGCTCGAGCACATAGTACCTTTTTTATATATATATATATATATATATATATATATATATATAGAGAGAGAGAGAGAGAGAGAGAGAGAGAGTAATGCCCACACACAACTAGTTGGACATTACTTTTTCATCCAACTAGCTATGCATTTAATGAAAACTTTCTTCTTAATTATTAATGTAATTAATGCTTTCGTCCAACTAGTTATGTGTGAGCATTATATATATATATATATATATATATATATATATATATATATATATAGGGTTTAGATACTATGCCCTCGAACCCACTATAAGCTCCCGGGAGGTCGAACTATGTAGGCCCCACCATGATGCGTTTCGACCATCAACACCGTACATTTGATGGGTCCCCTTTAAATTATGGGATATCCGAAAAATCAACCGTATACGGAACTCAGGTGGGCCATACTATCTAAAATTATGGGAAGACAATGTTAAAACATATAAAAGCACTTGGTGGGGCCCACCTGAGTTTTGCATAGGCTTGAAACTTGGTCTAAACCCTCATTCAAGTGGGACACACATAATGGATGGGTTAGATTTGCAAACCACATCTCGGTGGGCCCTCAAAAATGATTATGAATGTTTTAATGGTGCACGGCCCCTCTCCACTTCTGTATGTGGTGTAGCCCACACAAGTCACAGATTGACTTTATTTTTGAGACCTAGGCCCACGATGGAATGGTGCATCTGACTGATGGGGTAGATGTTTGAAACGCATCACGGTGGGGCCCACAGAGCTCGACCTCAATAAAATTAAATGACAAAATTACCCTTTAAAGAAAGGTAATGGCTTTGTAAAATGGATAGGCAGTTCTGTCAATTGTTATTCGAATAAAAAAAGATAGTCCCACATCGGATAGCTTTTTATATTTCCACCTCTTTAGAAAGCCGCAAGGATGCTAATTATTTGTCTCTTCGGAGACATCCGATAAAATTGGAACGATACAGAGAAGATTAGCATGGCCCCTGCGCAAGGATGACACGCACAAATCGAGAAATGGTCCAAATTTTTTTTTACCCTATTTTCTCATAGATGTAGCCTGCCCTATTAGTGCAGCAGCCTGATTTTTTTATCTGACTGGCCAAACCTCAGTTCATTGGCAATCTACTATACACGTGGTTCGTTAGTCGATGACATGCACAAATTGAAAAATGGTCCAAATTTTTTTTTTCGGGCTTGCAACAATGTCCAGCTGCCGGCCAGTTTGGCATATGTGCTGCTTCTGAGGGTCTATCATCTCAAATTTCATTTATAACAAGGTACAGGAAGCTGTAGTTGATCTGAGCCTTTAATCTATCCAGGCGCATAGATACTCCAGTTATCTGACTGGTCAAACCTCGCTTCATTGGCAAGACACATACACGTGGTTCATTATTCGGATGCCACCCATTGATCGTTTACAGTTGCATAATTTTGGTCATGTGGGCCAATCCATGGCATGGCTAAAAATGGTGATGGGCGTAATCACTAAACCCATGTTCCAAAAAAGAAGTGGACCATGTTTGCATTTGTCCTATGATGGACCAATCTAGAGAGAATGCTTGGGTCTATTTGGATACTGTTATACTGTTGGACCTATTTGGATTCATTGAAATGTAAATTGGAAAAATTGTGTTTCTGTTGTTGTTTGTTTGCCAAAAGCATGAATAATGGGATTTACATCCATACTTTGGTCCACAACTAGGTCCAGGGTTGAGTTTGATCTGGATCCTGATTCCATTGCCTTTTATATGGTTTTTAAAAAATAAGCAATATTTACAACAACAACAACAACAAAAACTGAGGTTACATCTCCACAGAATATCCAAGTAGCAAAAACCATGATCAGCACAGGCACATCCAAAGGTGGGAATCCCACCAGATCCCAATTTGAGTGTGACTAAGGACTCATTCCCACAACGGATGGATGGTTATAACTGAGGCAGAAGGCTCAAATGGCTCCATGTCTTGAAACTGGACCGACACCCTGACAAACCGGATGCCACAGTACAATAAATTTAGAAATTAGTCAGTGGGTATCCACGAATCTACCCCCAGTGTGCTGTTTTCACTGATTTTCCCTCAGAAAATGACACGAGGCATCCCTTTTACAGGCAAAAAGTCTGCTAAAATGCATTCCCACATATGGCAATATCATACACTAATAAATCTGGATCACCTTCCAATTATCCAGATGTCTCACTTTGGTGGATATTAATAAATAAAACCTCCTAAAATTGGATCATTTCATCCTTTTTTCATTAATTCGGCTCTTTAGCTTTAATCACGGATGGCCAATATAACCTTACTTATGAATTCAATCTGAGAGTTCCTTTTGGGTACCCCCGTCAAGGGGAATACTATTAGAAAAACAGTTCGGGTCATTGAAATATATCCAAATCCAACTGCTGAAACCCCAAATTATCCTCTTTTTCTTTTTCTTTTTTTTACGTCGAGGTGGACGGGTTTACGTCAAACTCCACACATTTTAAGTCGATCTAGACCATTCAAAGTGTGTGAGACCCACTAAGTTCACCACAATCCCAAAAATTATAACAGCATAAATTTTACAAAATATTCCAACTGACCGAGTTTGCATTTTGAACTTGGACCTGCCCATGTTTCCTCTTAACCGTCCATCTGATTCGCCATGCTAACAATCATCCAGCCAAAGTAAATCTGTCAAAACCAATGCCTGATCATATGGGAGCATCTATCACCAAGGATCACATGCGCCACAATGAAAGTCCTTACAAAATAATGAATAAGATCCTTTATCAGTCATCTGAAAAAACACAACAAAAAGCCTCTACCTCCCAACCAGTTGCAAATCCGCTTAGTGGGACATTGAATGGTATGAGCCATTACATGGATTGACCCACAATCACATTCGGCAAATCCATTCATAGGCGTGCTCTTGAAGAAGGGTAACTTACATGCTCATGTCGCTGTTCTAATGCTCGAGATTTCTCACCTTCCCTTAGCCTTGTCACATGCCCGCTGAAAAAAAAGAATAATAAGCCATGGCCTGTAACATTATAATGCATCGTCATTGTTATCATCATCATCATCTTGAGGAATCTTCTTGCTTTTTTTCGACTTCACCCTCTTGCGTCGATCTCTGTCTTTAGATTTAGATGACTTCTTTCTTTTCCGATGCACTGTTTCATCGTCACCTTCAGATTCGTCGTCACCTTCAATTCCTGTACGTTCAGACTCTTTCAACTCTTTCGGTTGCTGAGAAATGCCTGCAGCTTCTGAAACTGCACAGACAATGGAATCAACGAAAGTGAGTTGTGTATATAATCAAAATAAATGTCAGATGCTCTCAATTTCATTCCATAAAAATTATAAGGAGCTTCTATTTACACCACCAGATTCTGTAGAAACACCCTTCTACTTTTGGTAATACAATGTTATGTAGTTTGTATTACAAAAAGCAGAAAGGGTAGATGCATCTATCAAACAGGACAGGCATAAACACCTACTTCCATATTCTAAATGCATCCAAACTTGTCTGAAATTCAATGGAGGGGATAATACACAAAAGAAACATAAGGGATCATTTGGATGCTTGCAAAGTCCTTGATTACGAATCTGTTTACAGGTAATCATATTACAGGGGGTGTTTGGATGGGCAAATCTGACTGAATCAGATTGAAAGCTGTAATCAGCCCTCCCTCCCTCCCTCCCTCAGCCACAGGCTTTATTGAGTTGGGCTTATCCCAATGATCTATCTTACATAAAAACTTTACATGTTGTTTGATTATTTTAAAAGGATTTACCACTCCAAGCTATGTTGTGAATGAATACTTAATTACAGGCTGTAAACAGATTTCAAGTTATCCAAACACACGCAACTGTTTCCCTGTAATCAGATTACAACTTAAAGGGGTCCTTACTCTTACCCGGGTGGTAGACTCCTTGGAGTTTCAACACCGGGTCAAGGGTTCGAGTACCCACGGTGTTGAAATCCGACGGTGTGCGTGTGTGGGGTGTGTGTGCGTGTGGTGTGAATGTGTGGGGGTGTGTGTTAAAAAAAAAAAAAAAAAAAGATTACAACTTAAAGCCAAACAGGACCGCATGTCAACACTTTACGCCTGTAATTAGATTACCTGTAATAGGATTACAACTTAATGACTATACAGGTATCCAAACAACCCCTAAATAAAATGACAAAAGTTTAGCCTACAACTGCAACCAATGTATTGAGACTTCATTCATCAGCTCAGAACATGGCAGTTTGGCCAGGCTCAAATTACCAAATCACAACTCCAAATGTTATAATATATATATATATATATATATATATATATATATATGGGAAAAGGTACTATGTGCTCGAGCTGATGGGAACGTCCCATGAGGTCGAGCTGTGTGGGCCCCACCGTGATGCATTTCGAACATCTACCCCATCAGTCAGATGCACCATTCCATCGTGGGCCTAGGTCTCAAAAATCAAGTCAATCCGTGACTTGAGTGGGCCACACCACATACAGAAGTTGAGAGGGGCCGTGCACCATTAAAACATTCATAATCATTTTTGGGCCCACCGAGATGTGGTTTGCAAATCCAGCCCATCCATTATGTGTGTCCCACTTGGATGAGGGTTCAGACCAAGTTTCAGCAGCATTCAAAACTCAGGTGGGCCCCACCAAGTGCTTTTATATGTTTTTGGCATGTCTTCACATGATTTTAGATGGTATGGCCCACCTGAGTTCTGTATACGGCTGATTTTTGGGATATCCCATAATTTAAAAGGGACCCATCAAATGCACGGTGTTGATGGTCGACACGCATCACGGTGGGGCCCACACAGCTCGACCTCATGGGAGCTTATCGTGAGGTCGAGCGCATAGTACCTTTTCCATATATATATATATATATAAGATTTTCGAATGGGTGATCTTTTCATTACATGGTCGAATCAAACACAAAAATAAAAACACATTTCTAGGTAGGTTTGAACCTATGAAGATTGAATGAAACAGGGCAATGAGATAAGAGGCAGGATTTCCAAAGCTAGTATGGGAAGCCCATCTGTCACAGCTTCACCTGCCTGAGAATAAGAGAGCAATGGCCACTTACTAAATCCAAAATCTGTATTAACCCCAGATTCAGTCTTGAACAGGAGTTGCAGACATTTTTTTTTATAGCAGCCATGGAAACGCATGTCCCCACTAACTCAAATTATGATTTGCACTCTCCTGCTTGGGAAGATAGTGAGACAGCCAACAGATGACCCTGTCCAGGTAAGTATATCAGGACCTGCAGACATCTGAAGCACGAATGATGTGGATGTCTGAGGCTAGAAGAAGCCGTGGACCAACCAGCAGTTGAAAGTATAGGAATTGCCAGACATCTTGGACTGTCCCCAAGTCACAAAGAGGTGAGTAGATTCTCTATGGAAGGAGAAAGCTCATTGCTGGACAAAGATACAAATCTTGGCATGAAATGTCTTGCAACTTATGCTAGGAATTTTATGCCTGATTCATAATCTTGTATTTTGATATGATCTGCACAGAGAACAGGAAAAGCACTTGATAAATATAACTTTTCTCTAGGGCAAAGAAGGCTTGCTTCATACATGGGGCTATCAATAGGTTCACAGACCCGTGGGAACACAATTGATTTTAACGGATCCGGTTGCAATTTTTGGACTCATTAAGAAATCAGGTGGGGTTCAGGTCTCACCTTTTTTAACGTGGTCAAAAATCGGGTATGGTCGGGTTCATGTTGAGTCCATCCACTTGGGCTCCATTAAAATTGGGTCAGGTCTGGTCAGGTCAAGTCGAATCTCGCTCAGGCCTAATTATTTTTAAAGGTATTGCAATATATTAGATATATATTGATTATTCTAGCAACAAAATGAGGCTCCTAAGCCACAAACATATTAGAGAGCCTGTTACACACCATGTATGTGTCCAAGTGGCATGTGTGCAATCTAATCCATCCATTGGGCGAGCCCCACTATGTGAATGCTCTTATTTGTCATGAATCCAACTTGAAACCAAAATCCAAAGACTCAACAGGTACCGGAAGGGCTGAACCCAAACAGATCCAGGTCTAGCTCTACAAGAACAAGACCCAGACCCGGTAAGACCCAAAACCAGTTAGCTAGGTATGGATACCGTTGGACCGAACCCACCGCCCTATTCATTCGCTTCCACCCAAGTGATTAGATAAGGAAAAGGCAACTGCACCTTGCCCAATCATCTCTTTTTTTTTTCTTCTTTTTTCTTTTTCTTCTTCTTTTTTTTTGTTTTTTTTTTTTTTAAAGGTAACACTACCAGTATCTGAACCCTGGTACACTCACACACACTATGCTGTCTCCACCAACTAATCTAACAAGCGGGAGGATGCAACCACCAAGGACACCATACCACCAAAGAGAAGGTTCCCATAAGAAGAACCCTTAAATTTTAATTTCAAGTAAAGACTCGGAAGATGCAAGTCATGCAACCACCGGCGCTTCTTGAGTTTTGACTCTCATGCAACCACCGGCGCTTCTTGAGTTTTGACTCTCATTTTTTATGACAGTGACCCAATAATGGAGAACATCGTAGACACTCCCTGAAAATTTATCAACTGAGAGCTCATTTGATCAAATCATCACCATTCATAGCAATTGTCAACTGGGGATACTACGATCATAAAAATATGGCCTCTGTCCAAATTCCCCAACATAAAAAAGGAAACAAGTACCACAAAATCCCTCCTCTTTCTCCTGAAGAGAACCCAAACCCAACAATGAAATACCAAGTGATGCTGAAGATGCCACAGAAGGTATGCACAAATTGATAATAAGATGGTGCCGATTCCACCTCCCTTACTAGACCCCTTACTAGACATGAAGCATGTGTAGGGGAGATAATCTCCATATATTGGAGATCATGGGCCATGGCTTCCTTGGATTAATTTACTGTTTATTGGGGAACTATTAGACAGGCTATAAATTCTTACTACAGAAATATATTCCAAATAGTTTACAATTTTTTTTTCTTTTGAAAGAAAAGTCCTGGAAAGTTACATATGATCATTCAAAAGAAAGTTATAGACATGTTTAAGACTCTAAGAGTAAACAATTCACAAATCAAAACCTTATGATAACGAGTAGTTACTACCAGTGTTCGAAATATCGATACTATCGGCCGATATATCGACCGATATTATCGTTATCGGCCCCCAGCGAGACGAAACCCGTCCAATAACACTAGGAAGATACAAAAAATCTCAAAATCCAGATATCGCACGATATATCGTCGATATCGCACTATATATCGTCGATATCGCCGATACATCGTGCGATATCGCATGATTCCTCCTTCCATTATTGTCGGAAATCGACAAATATAATCATTATTCGGAAAAAAAAAAAAACATTTCAACAAGTAGATTTCGGTACCTGTAGAGGAGATCGCCCCAATCGGAAGCTGTATTTGAAGGGCCATTCAAATTGTAGCAACAAAATCTCTAATTGGGGAGAGATTTGGGCGAAATCCATAGAAATCCAGAGATTTCGCGAAATCCAGAGAAATTCTCGGCGAAATCTGGAGATATTCTCGGCGAAATGATGGATTTGGTAGAGATTTTAGGGTTCTGGAACGCCGGAACCCTCTCTCCTTTGAAAAAAAAGGGCTCCGAGCCCTTTTTACGAGATGCGGATGGGCTGGCGTACCGCACACCACCGACGTGGATGATGTGTTGACGTCACCAAATTCTATGGGTCCCATCATGAGGTATATGTTATATCCAAACCGTTCGTCCATTTGGCGAGCTTGTCGTAAGGGTTGAGCTAAAAAATAAGACAGATCCAAAGATCAATTGGACCACACTGGAAAAAGTAATGGGATATTGAACATCTACCATTGAAACCCTTTTGGGGGTCACAAAAGTTTTCGATCGTATGATATTTGTTTTTCCTCTTCATCAAGGTCTTTGTGACCTCATGAACAGATTGGATGGAAAAAAACGTTATGGTGGACCGTACGAATGTTATAACGGTGAGAATCATTGTCCTCACTGCTATTTGTGGTATGGTCCAATTGAGGTTTGGATGTAACTCATTTTTGGGCTCATGATCTAAAATGATCTCTCCAAATGGATGAACGGTGTGGATATAATAAATACATTATTGTGGGGCCCATGTAACTCTGATCTCCTTTGAACTGTTGTACAACTGGAGGTGGATGATCGTTCACGCTACTTCGCATGAAGTTCTTGTGCTGGAAACTTAGGTGGGGTCCACCGCGATGTTTGTGAGAAATCCACTCCATCCATCTGTTTTTTGAGCACATTTTAAGACATCAGACCAAAAAATGAGCCGGATCCAAGACTCAAGTGGGCCGAAAACGTGAGGACTGAAGATCCACAATTGAAATATTCATGGGGCCACAAGTTTTGAATCAGTCTAATATTTGGGTTTTCAATTCATCCCAGTAGTAATGACGTTATGAACCTTATGGAATGTAAACATCACTGTCGACTCAAGAAGGTTTCAACCGTAGGAATTTACCTACCCACCTTTTTCTTTAGTGCGGCCCACTTGAGTCTTGGATCCTGCTCAATTTTTGCCTCAAGTCTTAAAATAAGCTCACAAAACTAATGGATGAAGTAGATTTCTCACAAACATCACAGTGTGCCCCACTCCTGCGAAAGGATTTAGTAGGAAATCCGCGTCCCATCTTCACACGACACATACCAATACCTCGCTGATGTGTGGTACACCAACCAATCCACACCCTCCATCCATTTTCATAAGTAATTTTAAGGTATGAGCCCAAAAAGGAGACAGATGTAAGATCAAGTGTACCACACCACAAGAAAATGTGGTGGCAATGATGTCCACCATTGAAGCTTTTTAGGGCCCACCGTAATGTTTATTTGTCATCCAATCTATTCACGAGGTTTGACAAACCTGGATGGGAAAACATAAATATTAGCTTTATCCAAAAAAATTATAGCCCCAAAAAAGTTTAATGGTGATCATTCAATGACCACTATTTTGTGTGGTGTGGTCCACCTCGAATTTGGATCTGCCTTATTTTTCAAGCCATGCCCTAAAATGATATGTTAAAATGAATTTCAATTGAAGTTTGGATATGACTCATTTTCATACATATCTTTATACATTTATAAATGGTATGCATCATATTTAAATATATTTACCTTAGCTTAAACAGATAACGCATAACTTAGTACCTTATACAAAGAAAATTTATTATGTGCACTTCTTTTTCGATATTTTATGATTTAAAAGTGTGTATTAAGGTCTTTTTAAATAATCTCTGAAGTTTCATAAAAACATTCAACCATTTTGCTAATGTTTCCCCATGTTTCCCAAAAAGTGCGATAAATTATGCGATACAAACGATATATCCCGTGCGATAACCGATACGTATCTGTATCCCAAGGTTGCGATACATTGCGCGATACTGATATTTTGAACACTGGTTACTACAATTGTTATTAATATCAATATAGCTATTAAAAACAGAATTATTAACGCTTACGTTGGCATGTTGGGGAAATTGCTGAAAAATAAGAGAACACAATACGTATTAGACATGGGCATTTTGAAGTGTCTAGGATTCTTAGGTAACATGGCTGCTATATTTTGCAATCCATTTAAAGCTCTACATTTTATTTTTTATTTTTATTTAATTTGGAAAGATTAAAGCTCTACAGTTAAATCTCATCTGCTGCAATTTGTCGGGACAGATTTCCAGTATTAACAACAGCTTATAAAATGAAATGCAATCCAGATTCCTAAAAGCCGTTGCTGTAACACATGTCATGTGTACCACTGATATGAAATAGGAGATGAGGTTTTAGCCTATTCAAGGATTTGTTAGGGTAGTTTGCAGTTTCTTCTTCTGATTGCTGTCTTTTGGGCTCCCGTTTGAGGACCTCTCTATTTGCATTCTGCTCTCTCTTTTTTTTTCGCTCTCTAATAAAGTTTCAGAATATCCATCCAAAAAAAAAATCCAAAGTCAATAAGAACTTGTCAAGCAATACAGGTGTGACAGAGAGACAACCTTCATCCTCAAAATTTGCATCAATCACAAGGCTAGTAAGATGCTGCTTGAGGAAAACCTGTTCCAAACAGTACATGGAGTCATAAGATTCAGAAAAATAAAAAAAGAGGGGGGGAAAGAAGGCATGTTTAACTAGAACAATATTACGAGGAACTCACTACCACATCAAATCAATAGTTTACCTTAATAGTTAAAGAGGTTTGCAAGTCCACACTGAGTATATATATGTGAGGCTTGCAAGTCCAAACCGAGTATATAAACCAGCCAATCTACACAGCACCACATGCCAAAAAGCCAAACAGGTGTGTGATCAAAGCCAACATCGGGTCAGTCCACCTGGTAGATGCCCTTACACAAAATCAGAGTGGTACAGTGATCAGGTGGGTCACAATTATGAGGCAAATGAATGGCTAGGAAAACTTGGCCTAACAGTGTCCAATGAGATTACTGGACCAACGTGATTTTCAGGCCAGGGTATCTACACAGTGGGATCCAATAGATGGACAGCTTGGATCTTGCACTCATGTGCATTTTGGCACATGCACAGTGGCATGTAGATGGGCTGCCTTCTACACAGGTGCAGGATGTTTTCAATGAAAAACCATGGATTTGGAGGTTCAATTTCGAGATTTGGGAGAGATGGGGCATGTTGCGGAAAATTGGGAAAAATAAAATTTTCTCAATTTCTCACAAATCAGTTGCAAATCTTTGTATCCAAACACAAAATCAAACATGTCTATAACCTGATCTGGTGATGCTTCTTTTGATTTTGAATGTGTTGCTTGTGTTTCCATATGTCTTCTTACGTTTATAAATTATATGAATAGACTTTAAATATACTTGCATCAGTTCAGTTGGACAATGCATGTATTAGGACCCCATACAAAGGAAACCCCTACTATGTGCACTTTTTTTTTTTTGTAATGTCTTAATTTATAAGCGTGTATTAATGTCTTTTTCAACAATCCTTGAAGTTTCCATAAAAATTTTGACCAATTTCCTAATGTTCCCATGTTTCCCAACAGCATCGATACATTACACGATACAACCGATACATGCGATAACCGATATGTATTCGTATCCCAAGGGTGCAATACATTACGTGATAAAGATATTTAAAACATTGGCTACAACTGAATATAGACTTTCAAAGTTCTCAATGCAGAGGAATTGTCAAAACATCAAGAATCTTCCTAAAATTGCACTCCGGAACAATTTCCGACTATAAAACGGAAAGGCTGCATTAGAAAGGCTAGGGCATTAAATTGACCTCCAAATGTGGGATCCTCAGCACGAGAAGCAGATTTGATATCCCAACGATTTTCAATGATCCTGTACTTCTCCACTAGCACCCTTCTAAGGGTTGAATCTTCACCTTACCTAGCCTCCACCACCACTTACCCAACAACGCCAGATTGTAAGTATTCTGAGCCCAAATCCTCCACAACTTGCTTCTGAGCCCAAATCCTGCACAACTTGGCTTTTGCACCTCCTCCAAGGCTACTAGATGGGATTTATGTGAACCATCTCTATCGTTCCATAAGAAACACTTTCGGATGGATCGATTTGAGTGTCAATCTTCACTGGGCAGCAGAGAATCAAGAACAAATACACCGGCAGAGGGGGAACGAAAAACTTGATCAGGAGAGAAACTTACCTTTCCATGATGCTAACTTCTATTGCACTTTTCGATGACACCATCCCAATTTCAGATCTGCCAGCCAAAAGAGGCTCAAATGGGCCATTGGGAGCAAAGCACGCAGGTTTTGTTGAATTTCCTGAGAACAGTTGAGCCTCGAGATCTGGTACATTGAACTTCTTCAGCGACTAGTTTCTTCACTCCTCGAACCAAGCTTATATCACTAAAGTTCATCGATGGGCTTGTTAACTTCTAACCACCATCATCATAGACTTGTCCATCTATATGGGGTGGGCTTTAGGAATCTTGTTGCACCAATATTCAAAACAAGAATTTCCATGATTTCTTCACAGAAGTTTCACAACTGGCTACTGCCTGAGATATACCCTTCTTTTACAGGGCTTCGGGCTGGCCCAATTTGCGTACCTGACATTTTCAGATGGTCTAGCAATAGCACGTAGCCATTTAGTGTGTAACAGTAGTAGTATGACATTATTTTTATCCACCCTGCCATGAGAGAACTAAGAACATGATATCCATTGCCACTATTTTTGTGAGAGTTGTTGGATCATGACACATCTTATGCATGTGATAGTAGCATGGTGTTTATAATACAAGCTTCATTGAAACAACCAAATATTATATCTGCAAGCTGTTTCAATGATTATCTCACACATTATGTTTCCTCAAGTGACGCTCCTTGCAGATGCACATCTGCAATTGACAAACCAAAGCACCCCCACAAGAGCCATCATGTGCAAGATCCAAGTTGTCCATCCAGTGGGCCCACCATCGGCCCAAAAGATTAGGCATGTCTTCTCATCAAGTGGGCCATAGAGGTGCAACTTGGGTTGGGTAAACCTGAACCAATTGCCCAAACCAAACTTTGGGCTGTGTTGGATAGAGGTTGAGTTGGGCTTCAGTTGAAAATCCTCAACCGAACCCTTAACTCGAATTGGTTGGGTTGGGTTTGGGTTAAGGCCTCAGGCAACCCGACCTTATATGTAGTACATACGCATGTGGGTTATGACAATATACATGATAATGTAAAATCATAGTGTAGATAAAAGAGAGAGTTCACACAAGTTTCACCTGCATGATCAATAGACTCATTATTTTTTGCCCAAGCATGTTCACACTTCAACACGTGTACCGTCATCATCTGTTGGGATTTTTCACATATGTTCCGCCTCCTCACATTAGAGGCTTTTCATTGAATATTCATTAGTCATGACTCAGAAATCATGACTCTATTAGAAAGGCTGGACATCAACAACTTGTTTTACGCAGTCCACAAAACACCCAAGCTCTATGAGGCTCATCATGTCATGTATGTGACATCTACTCCATTCATTTCATTATTTTTTTTTATGTAAGTGATAATTATAGACTTTATTTTGCTAGTGTTATTTCAGCTGTTATATATTACTTTAATGATATTATTTGATGGTTAGATCTTTTATTTTTGTACTAGTTTACTAGTGGCGGGTATGAAACTGACCCAACCCGACCTAAATTGACCCAACCTGAATTTTCATAGGGTCGAGTATTCAATACCTTGGGTTGAGTTGGGTTGGGTAGCTTGGGTTGAGTCTAGGGTTGCTTGGGCCTTGGGCCAACCCTTCTTGAGGTTGGGCTAGTCTTGGGTTGACCCTCAACCCAACCCAACCTGCCCCGAGCAAGCCACATGTTCATGTTGAATGTCTAACACTGCTTATCATTTTTGAACAGCCCATTGTTTTGGTAAACATATGGATCCTAATAATGAACATCCATGCCTGTTGTTGGACAAAGGCACATTAATGGTGGGGCCCACCTGATAATAAAGCGCAGCTCTTGCACGCTTGTCCCGCATAGGCATGTGTTGGGTATCTGGACACAACTGCAGGTGAGTGCTTTCAAGTAGCATTCCTCTTCCTCGTGCTAATATAAGGTTGAAAATAAGCTTTTCTTTTCTCGGATCACTTCACCAGGTAGGGCACAAATATTTTAAATGAAAACAACAGCTTGAACCATATTGAGATGAGTGTTGTTGTTAATAGATGCTTCAGGCAATAGTGCTACTTTCCTTTTAAGAGATCCCGAGAGATTTATGTTAAAAGAAAGAAGAAAAGAAATAGAAAATCATGATACTGGGAAGGAACTCCCAACACAGAAGATCAAAGAGCGCCCTCTTTGGGCAACAAATTGACCATTTCAATAGCCCTTTTACATGTAAAAGAAATGTTTAGCCAAGAGGCAGAATCTCAAGTCTCGTCAAAGATAAAAGTTAAAGACCAAGCTTCTTCCTGGTCAGGGATTCCCAAGTGAGAACATTTCTAGAGTCCCCTTTATGTGATAGTAGTACTTACTTCATTCCACTATGTACTGGAGGATCTTGTACATCTCCAAATCATAAGCGTTTCATTCCAGCCTCACAATAATGGGAACAAATCTTTTCTAAATTATTATAGGGGCAGAGTTGATAACCATGCCATCATAGGTGACCCAAAAATATCAACAGGTACTATTGACCTCTTCTTAATGCATTATTTCACAATATTTTAGGCATGTGAGCTAAACCATATTACCCAGATTCTTGTGTATGCTCAAGGTATCATGTTGGACACCACATGATCCCGATACATAAGGATCGATTTTCAACAAATTTCTGAAACCACATGAACAAAAAACAAGAATTTGAACAGCATACCGCAGAAAGTGGTTGTCGTGTCTTTACATCCCAGAAACGTAACCAGCTGTCCAGCCCTGGAGAATAAGTACAAGCACATCAGTTCAAGGACAATGAGGAAAAAACTCAAAAAGAGTAGTATATAACCTTGATGGAGATGGTGACCATAAGAAACAAGCCCGTGAGACAAAACCACGATAATAATATAAAAGATTTCACCAGGACAACTTGAGCGGAAAACCACTACAAAAGTAGTCATGCCAACAACATGACAGAGGTAAGGTAGAACAACTTCACAGATTCAAGGATATACAAAGACCACTAAGAAATCAGCAAAACATCTGTTTTTATTGTTTGAAATCATTTTTAGGGCACAACATTAAATGCTAATCTTGTTCCAATGGAAGTGATGGCTGCAATCTATGACGACTATAGATTATATCGGCATCAGGAACTACAGAAGGAACTTAAAACACTTGAAAGAAGCTATGCAGGTGCAGGGAGTACAAGGAAGGTGTCAACATCTAAATGGAGAAAATAGTGCACAAAGAAAGTTTTTATCATGTATAAAGTTGATGATATTGTCCGGTTGAACAGCATGATCAATTGATTGAGACTATTATGGAAACTGCTTCATACAACAGCCATGATATTGGCAAAGATTTGTCTACAAGCTGAACTGGTTTCTCCTTTGGGCAAATGATGGCAGCATTTTTTGTCACGAGGAAGAAAAAACTTGTAAATTTAGTATTGAATGGCATGAAGATACTTCTACAATGCAGGATGACATATCAACCCTTCTTAGCAAAAGATGATGTAACTAAACTCTCACAGGATCATCATAGAAGGGAACTGAACAAGACCAAAAAATAAATTGGCAGCACAAAGGACAGCAGTCTTACTTACCAGAAGGAATTAGCCATCAACATGCATGCACAGTATACAATGTATATGGTAGCAAAATTTACTACAACATACAAAATAAAAAATAATGCATTCGCGTCTCTTTAGAACCGTACAATTGCAGGAATCCCTAACCATTTTATACTACTATGCTTCCACCATAAATATGGTTATGTACATGCCATACAGAGCATAGATGCTATTAATAAAAACCCAATACGAAGAAATAGATATTCAACCGAAAGGCAGGTAAATCATGAGCAAATGACGCAATACCTGCATGTGTAGATTATGCCCCACGAATACACAGAGAACAAGAATCAAAACATGAGTACAACCCTAAATGTAAAATCATTGCAATACGAGTATCTACATGTAAATTTCATTGATGCATATTCATCCTTGTGTGTCTACATGATGATACTTATTTAACCATTGACAAGTATGACAAATGCTGCAAATTCACCCAACCCAAAGGAGCTACAAGATTGAAAAAACCAAAACATAATAAATGCAATGGTTGGAGAAAATAAATACTCTAGAATGGACCAACACATGAATCAAAGCATAACTAATAACAAACAGATGCTACATGAGATGGGAAATAAACACACACAAATAAGTCACTCTATAATTATGACAGTCATTATGAAATTAGGCCAACGTCAGTTTAGCACTGTGTTCCAGGATAATAAACTCCCAATGCCAAATAAGGTACTGTATTACAAGAGAAAGATGGTTATATAACTGACGCAACCTGATCAAAAGAAAATACAGTTTACAACTCACCGCATGAGGCAATCAAGGGAAGCTCCGGATGCCTTACAATGGACCTTATGCTGCCACTACATTTACCCACAAAGCATCCTAATAGTTTTCCTGCAATACATAAAAGAAAAAATATGGATATTTTATCACTGAACTCACCATCTTCAAAAAGACATACAATTAGAATCCAAACATTGAAAAAAGGAACAACTAGAATTTTAACTAAATTTTTGCCATGTATTTGAATGTCGAAGAAAATTTTCAACGTAAAGGAGAAATTCAACCCCTGTTGATTGAACAATACATCATCATCATAGTCTTGTCCCAGCTATTTGGGGTCTGGTCTACAGATACCGTCCGGCCAATCTTTCCTATCTAAGGCCCTTTCCTCAGAGAGTGAACAAGCCATCATATTGCATCTCACCACCTCAATCCAAGTCCTCTAAGTTTCCCCTATCCTCCTTTCAGAAATGCAAACACGAACACCAGATCAACTCCTAACCACAGGAGCAGGCACAAGCGGAGATTCGGGAAGAACTAAAGATCTGAATTGGGCCCAAAAAAATCCTAAACAATAGCCAGAAATCAACCTGAGGTCTGCAACAAAGGGGATCTAGATTCAGCTACCAGAAGAAAGCAATCTTGAAGTAATCAAAATCAGCAAGCATAAAAGCTTCAAGGAAGTTTGGACTTTGGAAGCCCAAACAAGGGTTTATATCGTGCTGACATCAGGCCCTAATGTCAGCATTTCTACAGCAAAATGAAGTTTGTCTTATGTATATTCTTGTGTAAGGTTGGGCAAAGACCCATGGTCACAACAACAATCTTAAAAACCATCAACTTCAGGTAATTGAGAAGATTGGTGCAAGACCGACCTCTTAAAACATATTGTTGTGCAAGGTTGGGATTTAAGAGATTCCTAATCGTAGGGGACAGCTGTTAAAGGAGGTTTAGTTTAGGGACCTCAATTAGTAGTTTACTGTTCGTGCAGGAATATTTGTTTTGCTTCATAACATCAGAGTTTTTTTTTTTTTAGAAAGACAACGAGATTAGGTTAGAAAAAGAAGGGAAAACAGAACAAAAACAGCAGCCGATACTGCTGATATAGCAGACAAAGGCTACAGGCCAAGAAACAAAAGGTCGGAATCCTTCAAGGATTCAACAAGGGTGGGCCCATTCAATGATTAGCGATTTAGCTCTAGATAAGACCCAGCCCACAGAATTAGCAGAGTCCCGAAAACATCTGCCGTTCCTCTCCTCCCAAACGCACCACCAAATGGCAAGAATGGCCATTTTCCGCAACATGTTTCACTTCTTTCCAAGCTTCACCCCTTGCCAATCCAAAAGGAAAGAGGAAACTGAATCAGGAGGACACCAGCTAAGGCCGAAGCAGGCCTGAATAGTAGCCCAAATGGCGGAAATGAATGGGCAGTGAAGAAGCAGATGGTCCACCAATTCCTCCGCCTTCATGCAGCACAGGTAAATGTTAACTAAGCACATCCCTATCTTCCTAAGATTATCCACTGTCAGAATTCTTTTCAAAATGACCACCCAGCCGAACACGATGAACTTGGGAGGGGCTGGGAATTTCCAAATTTGCGAACGATGATGATCTGCGGAGAGGGAGGAATTGTCCAGCTGAAGATAAAAGGAGCGAACCGAAAATCTGTTAGTCTTGGACATGTTCCAGAGCAGCGAGTCTTCGATAAGAGGGTTGGGATGAACCCTGTACATGCACTCAAGGAGGTCCACGTACTCTTGAACCTCCCAGTCTTGTAAATTTCTCCTGCAATCCACTGACCAAACAGCCTTTCCAGCAGCAACCGAATAACAATCAGCAACCATAGCAATATAAAGGTGTATTTGAAGCCTTGTTAGGATATTTTGAACCCTCTTATTCATATTAAAACTTTTCTCCTCTTTTAGCATTGCATGTTTGTAAATTTGTTATGATCTAAAGTGAATTGATTGTTTGAATCTATCCATAATTGCGGGAAATTTGTGTTTCATTGCAAGAAATCACATATATTGGCGCCAGTAGGAAAATTACATATAACTTCATGACTGTAATCAACCTATCTAATAGACTTTTAGATAGCACTTGATGGGGACATCAGGCACACACGCGCACGCACGCCGCCCCCACTACGCACGTACGCAAGGAAAAGGAGGGCCCCATCGTCGATCTGGCTCAATGACGATATCCAGGGAGGGCCTCCTAGCTAGAAGACAAGTTTTGGTTCAGAAAAGTGGGCCCGATAGTCAAGAAAAGCCCGTCATGGGATCTCATGATCGTGGCCCACTCATCGGATTGATTTCATTTTTTAGGTTTTGCCTATTGATATTATTTAGAACATTGTAAATACTTTATATTTCTGTGTTTGGTTTTTATTTTAGTTTACTTTATCGCCAAGTAATAGGTTGCGCACATGATGCGAGTTTTTGGGGTATAGGGATTTCCTATAAATAGGCACCCCTTGTAGTTCTTTTGATTCATTCAAGTTTAATAAAAATTCCTACTTTATTTTTCTGCTCTCTTCGTGAGTTGTGGAAGAATTCAAAAGTGGGTGCGAAGCCCTCCCTTTTCGAAGGGCTAACTACCGTGGTGCGAAGCCACATCGACCCCGATTCATCCCTATCCTCCATCATCCCTTTTCTTCTATCTTCCACTACCATCCATACTTCACATTCGTCCTTGGTTGCATCAGTTTCCTTTCATTACAGCAGGTTCTCAGATTTCGGCCCGCAGGGGGGCTGAAACTTCGACAAAGCACCACGCCCAGATCAGAGCTCAGATCGACGTCAAAATCGGGGGTTTTGCAATCCATCCCTGGCCGACCAAGGCCAAGGTGGCCTTTTTCTGAATAGTGGGCACCACACACGTGCGGCCGAGATCACATGCATGTGCGTCTGGGCCATTGTTGTCGTCCACACGCGAGATCATCTTTTCGTTCAGGTTTTTATCCTTTTTTATCCTTTCATAGCCATTTTTTTATGAAACCTAGCCCTAGATTACGTTTTCCTAAGTTATATGCCCCTTTTCTTACCCTAGGGTTCCTTGATTTGAAATTAGTGAATCCTTTGGATTAGGGACTGATTACTACGCATGTGTGGATGATTATTTCTTATCTTTGAATATCGTTTAGTTCATAATTTTTATCAATCCAGCCCTATCATGTGTAGGCCTGGACCCGCATAGATTCCCCTTAATTGAATATTTGGACTTTCATGTGGGATATGGAATTTGTGTAATTGTTTCTGAACAAACGTGATCTTAAGCCTGAAATCTCTTATATCATATTTAAATTTCATGTCCTGCATCAAATTGGTATCAAAGCGGGAGGTCTCGTGTTCGAGACTCCTCACCGGGGGTGATTAATGCAGGGGCATTTTCACACTGGGCTCGAGTGCGGTCGCCTGTTGGATGCAGGGGCACACTCGGGGTGGGTGACCCATGCAATTTGGGGTCCACGGGGGAGGTCTCGTGTTCGAGACTCCTTATCAGGTGTGAGTAATGTGCATTTCACACCGGACTCGAGTGGAGTAGCCCGTTGGATGCGGGGACATACTCGAGGTGGGCGGCCCATGTGATTTGGGGCCCACGAAGGGGGTTCGGCCGAGGTCCTAACCCATGAGATGTGGGGCCTAGGCTATAAGATAAATGGATTAATTCGCCATACTCTAACAGTTCGAGCTTTTAGAGCAAGTGGTTAATTGTCCTACATCAATAGGCCTATATAAAGGAAAAAATAAATATCAGCTTGATCCAAAACTTCCGACTCCTAAAAAGTTTTCAACAGTAGGCTTTAAATCCCCACTGCTTCATGCGGTGTGGTCCACTTGAGCCTTCAATCTGCCTTATTTTTTTGCTCCTGGCCTAAAATGATCTTTCAAATTTTATGAAAGGCGTGGATAAAACATATAGATCATGTTAGGCCCCACAAAGCATGTGACATGACCATCCATCTCTAGCTTTGTCCCTGGTGGGGGTAGCACCCAATCCGTGCCCCTTTATGAAGCTCTCTCTCTCTCTCTCTCTCTCTCTCTCTCTCTCTCTCTCTCTCTCTCTCTCCATTTTAAGTCATTGGTGTGTTGATGTGGCAAAGTTTTGCAGACCCATCATGATGTATGTGTTACATCCACACCACCCATCCATTTTGTCATATCATTTTAGGGCATGAGCCAAAAAATGAGGTAGATCCAAAGCTCAAGTGGACCACACCACAAAAAGTAATGGTGACAGTGACGCCCACCACTGAAACCTTTTTAGGGCCCACCATGATATTTATCTACCATCCAACTTATTCATAAGGTCACACATTTTTATTTTTATTTTTTTTTTTTGAAAAGTTACAAAACTTGTATTAGAAAGTGAATAGAGATAGCATGGGCACGGAGAAAGCGGACCAGAAACTAAGCTCCTAGGAAATCTAAATTACATCCCTTGAGTTTATCAATGTTAACAACCCATTCAATGATTAACTGTTTAACTCTACGAACAATAGTCTCCACCGAATTGGAGGTATCGTTGAAACATTTTCCATTCCTTTCATTCCACACCGACCACCACACCGCGAGGAGGGCCAATCTCCATAGCACCGTTCTGTATCTACCCATTCTAACCCCATGCCACGCCTTTAGAAGTCAACCTACCGATTTTGAGTGACACCACCTAAAGGTCATACAAATTTAAACACAAATATCAGCTTGATCTAAAACTTTTATGGCCCCAGGAAGTTTTCAATGGTTTTTCAATGGTAGGTATTCAAACCCCACTGTTTTCTGTGGTGTGGTCCACTTAAGCTCTGGATCTGCCTCATTTTTTGGGCTCATGCCCTAAAATAATTTGGCTAAATGGATGGACTGAGTGGTTATAACACATACATCATGGTGGGGCCCACATAACTTTATCGTGTCAACACTACACAACCAGGTCCGAGTCCCATTTACGGACACGACTTGGCTAGTACGGCAAAACCAACAATGTAGGTGGTACCCTAACCGTGGGACTCACCTCAATGCATATGTTATATCTATGTTGTCCATCCATTTTGCAAACTCATCTTATGGCATGGGCCCAAAAATGAAGCTAATACAAATCTCAGGGGGACCACACCAAAGGAAACAGTGGTCATTGAACAACCACCATTAAAAACTTCCCAAGCCCCACCGTAATGTTTATTTTCCATCCAACCTGTTGTTAGGTCACACAATCCTGCATGAAGGGAGAATGCAAATATCAACTTGATCCAAAACTTTTCTAACCCATTAAAAGTTTTTAATAGCCATTCACCATTGTTTGGATGTGCGACCACCCGAGATTTGGATCTACCTCATTTTTTAAACCATGCCCTAAAATGGGCTAGCAAAACATATGGACGGCATAGATATACAACACATACATCGAGGTGGACCCATGTTCAAGGCCTCACCCACTAAGTTGTTGACCCGCCTCACATAATCTAGGCCATAAAAAATTGTACAAGAGGCATATATTAACTCAAAATTAACCAATTAAATTATGGGACCATTGTTGCTAAATCACAGTCCCAAAATCAAATTATTTGAACGATTTACACTATTGATTTGCGGACTTTTGTTTTTTTTTTTAATAAGACAATTGAATATTTTTCATTCTTCATTATCAAATAAATATCCATCAATTTGGGGCCGATTATATTAGTGGGATGAGTGCCAATAAATTGCATGAATTTGAAGCTGCTTTGGGCATCGAGTGGTCCGCTAAATCAGCTTCAATTCGGCAACATTATTCATCTGAATTTAATATCAATTTTTTCTTAAGATCTATTGGGGTAAATGATATCAAATTGTTAGGTATATGAATTACATAATAGGACACAAAAATCTCTATATTCATATGTTGAAATGAAATGGGCACGAGTCGCAAGGTATGTAATACACCAGTCACCAATACTATAAATAATAGTAATACCTGCAATTGTTAGATGTTTTAGTATTGCATTCATTCTAATAAAATTTATCGTTGATATTATATAGTGAGAAAATTAAATATAAAAGGTTTGGAATCAAACTCAGGTTGCCAAGGTTTACAAATCCATCAGACAGCTTGATACAGCATTCTCACTAAAGATTGGACCGTTACACCACCATAAGCATGTTCAAAACAAAAAAAAAACAAACAAACGAATGCATATTTGGAATATTTAGATTTTTCTGAATTTTCTGGATATTTTTCCAGAATTTTTCTAGCAAAAAAGAATTTTCAACCGATACGGGAGCATATCAGTCGTTACTCCGATACTTTGTATCGATAACGAGGGTGACTGTTACGGCCACCGTTACATATAGGGAACACCTTGGTGGAGATTAAAGACCTAAAAACAATGAATATTGCATTACTTGGCAAATGGCTTTGGTGGCTTGGTGAGGAGGATGGGGCCTTTTGGAAAGAGGTCCTTAAAAGCAAATATGGTACTTCGGCAGGGGGTTGGCGGACTAGAGATTCGTATGTTTATAGAGCTTCAGCCTTAAGGAAAGATGTGTTCTGTGAAGGCAATGTTCTTGCAAGGAGTGGGGTTCTCCATAGGTAACGGCAAAAAAATCAGATTCTGGGTAGATGTTTGGGTGGACTTTGGGGCTCTCAAAGATCAGTACCTCTCCATCTTTAGTTTGGCACCAGATCCTTCTATTCATGTGGTGAACTCTCTCCTATGTTGGAGGAGCAGGTGTGTGAGGGCCACCGTGTAGACATCTCCTTCAGTTTGGGTGGACTTTGCAGCTCTCAAAGATCAGTACCTCTCCATCTTTAGTTTGGCACCAGATCCTTCTGTTCATGTGGTGAATTGTTTCTCCTATGTTGGAGGAGCAGGTGTGCGAGAGCCACCGTGTAGACATCTCCTTCAGGATGAGGAAGTGGAAGAGTATATCAACCTCTTTGAACGCATTTATCTCTTTGCCCCAGTTGAGTCCGAAGTGGACAAGATGGTCTAAAGAGCTGATAGGTCCACTTGTTTTTCGGTCAAATCCTTCTACTCTCTTTTATTCGATGTCGATCACCAAAGAGATGTGTGGAGCACCCGTTTCATGTGGTCCTATTTCGTTCCCCCTAAGATAGCAGCTTTGGGGTGGCTAGTCGATAGGAAGAAATTGCTCACCGTGGATAATTCATGGAAAAGAGGAATGATAATTCCAAATAAATGTATCATGTGTATGCAAAATGAAGAGCCAGTTGATCATCTCTTCTTGCATTGCCCCTTCATGGGGCCAATCTGGGCAGATATTATGGGCTGTTTTCAAACCTCATGGAGCCACCCATGTTCGGCAAATCGATGTTCGGTTGCTTGGCACGAGGCTAGGGCTATACATCGAGCCGAGTCGAGTCGAGGTGGGCCAAGCTTGGCTCGACTCGTCCATGCTGTACTCAAGTTCGAGCACCCACCAAAACCTCCATTTTCAGTAATACTATCTTCCACCTTCGATCGGGATTAGCTAATTGGACGCGGGTTTGTTCGGAGAGACCGGGAGTCGGGAGAGTGAGAGAGAGAGCTCCGATGGAGACGAGTTCATGTGGGCGTGCGGGCAGTGTGCTGGAAGCCCTGGAGGTCCGATGGATGCTGGCCGAGCAAGCATGCGGGCAACAGCTGGGTGGGGTAGGGTCGTAGAGAGAAAGATGAGAAGAAAGGGAAAGCCCCAAAAGTAGGGCCGGTCAGGTTTGCCAGAGTTTTAAAAAAAAAAAAACTTAAACTTAAGTATATATATTAAATATATAATATATATAATATTAAAATTTTTATATTTATTAATCGAGTCGAGTCGAGCTCGAGTTCGAGCTTCAAGTCGAGTCGAGTTTGAGTCGAGTCGAGTCGAGTTGAAATGACTCATGCTCGAACTCGGCTCGAACTCAACTCGAGCTTCACAAAAATAGCTTAACTCGACCCGAATCAGCCATTCAAGCCGAGTCAATCCGAGCTGACTAGAGCCGAGACGAGCGAGTTTCTCGAGCTAGCTTGACTCGCGTACAGCCCTACACGAGGCTAACTTCGGTCATCCAAAGAAGGCGCTTTGGAGAATGGCTCTTCTCACTACATGGTGGACAACGTGGGAAGAAAGAAATGCAAGGTGCTTCGACAATTCCAAGAAAACGGAGGAAGCCATCTCCCAAAGAATTAGATTAATGATTATCAAATGGGCTTCTATTGTATCCAAGCTGAGGGGTTGTAATCTGGAATTTCTTGGGGTGTAATTGAGTCATTGTCTCGAAGTCTCATTTTTGTTGTTTTTTCTCTTCTTCTTTTGTGTTGTATTTGCTATTGCTGCAGCTTTAATAAAATGTGTCATCTTTCAAAAAATAAAAAAGACCGCCTTCCATTAGCTTGACACTCTACATGGGCATGCAAACCTAGTATACCCCAATGGTGGACAGAGTAGTTACAAGCACCAGCATGGTATGCCAAAACAGTTATGTCTATCATGTAACAGTAATGGTGATAATTGTTATGCATTATGGGGCCAAAACGGCCCGTTACAAAAAAAAAAAAAAAAAAAGCCCCATTATAGGGCTGAAACAGATGTTTTCCAAAACAAAAATGTTGTAATGCAACTATAACGACAGTGGCTGTTACGACACTATTATGGAAGAGCTTGGAAACTAGGAGCACCCAAAGTGCACTTACCCCTATAGCACCTAAAGCGCATAGGTGTGCCGGAGAGTCCAGGAGCATTTTTTTTATTTTATATGATAAATATTAATATTTAATTATTTATGAGTATATGTTGATCATTTTTAAAATATCAAGATCAATACTATTTAATTCCTCTTTGTCCAAATCCCCATATTTCCAATTTTCCCCAAATTCCTAATTTCCAATCTCCAAATACCAACTCTAAATTTCCCATTTTTCACAAATCCCCCAAATTCACCAATCAAAAACCACAATTATACCAAAATCCCCAAATATTCTAAACCCTGTAGTACAATTTTTTGAAATCCCATCATTCAAAAAAAAAAAAAAAATGAAAATGCCCTAACCTAAATTTTCCAAATTCCCCCAAAATTCCCAATTCCTCTTGTATCTCTTGTACGACACCAACTAATGCTCAAAATGCTTTTGATAAGTCCAACTTGATGAGATTAACAAATTATTGGGAGAAAGAAATCAAGAAGAAAAGGAAATGACAGAAGTCGTTAGTATTTGGGGTAAGAATATGTCAAACTTTAACCTAAAAAGAAATGAGAAAGGTTGTTGAAATAGGGCTTAAAATCCATTTCCAATCTATTTGCACCCTTATCGGGTGGTAAAACACCAAAAGAAAAGCACAAGAGGAACCCATAAGGGTACTCATGTAAAAATGCCACATTTACTACAGGCATGCCTAGGTGCACGCATGAGGTAAACAACTCGCTTAGGGTCCAAGCAGGGCATAACCGACCCAAAACGCCTAGGTGTGTGCCTAGGTTGCCTTTGACTACACTAATTGCAGGTGAGTCACCTAATTGCATACAATTACTATTTCCACGAACTCGTTTCCCCAATCTTGAAACTTCAAAGCCATTTTCTAATTAACGCCAGATTTATTGTTTTTAAGAGGGCTGACTCTGTGGGTGGTTGGATTAACACCTTGTAATGGCATCTCTAATGCGAGGGTGTGTCTTTGTTGGTTTCTCACCATCCTATGGCCCCCTTGTTTTCTCCTCTTCTTCTTTCGATTTAATAAATTTCTTTTGTTGTCATGAAATATATATATATATAATATATATATATATATAATGGAAAATGGCTGCATGGTATTAGTGGCAGTACTTTATATTGTGAGGCCCATATGATGTGTGCATCACATCTACCTCATCCATTGGGGTCATCCTTCAATGTTAAGCCATGGGAATAAAATCAGCCCGAATAGAAATTCAAGTGCAGCACACCACAAGGATAGTTGGGAGGGGACACCCAATGCGTGGGGGCGACTATGATGTGGAGATGTCATCCAAGCCATTCTTTTGACACGCCCCACCAATATGGAAGGACACACCAAAAATCAGGTTGTTCCAAAACTCAGGTGAGCTACACCTTGTGAATTTAGAGATTTTAGGCATGACTTGACCTTGTTCCTCGTGGTTTGACACCCACCCAAGTCATGGATCAGCCTGATTTTTGGGCTCTACGGTGAACATGAGAGTCACGGATCAAATCAGATGCATACACCACATTGACCTCACAATGGCCCAGTAGCACCACAACTTGTGGTGGTACTGGTATAATGTTAACGTACCCCTATTCATGTATCAATGTATGTATTGTTTGTATGTGTGCATGTATCTATGTAGGGAATGCTACAATGGTAATGATCTAAAATCAGGGCAACTTAGAATGCATGTGACAACCAACCCATCCATTAGAAGCATCTCTCCTTGGAAATGGAATGATAATCCAACCATGAGGTGGGCTACACCACAGAAAAGTAATGAAAAATACCCAAGCACCTGACCGTTGCATTGGGCTGACTTTTTGGGGCGCCCCATCATCATGTTGGGGTGCACCTAATGAGTGGGTTGCATGGTATATAGACACCATGGCGGGCCCGACAACATAGAAAACAATGTAAAAATGCCCAATCACACGGACGCACACACAAATTCAAGTGGAGGGGCTCACCATATGGTTGGATTGGTCTGATTTGCACCCCGGATCATAGTGAGATGCCCCTGATGCATGAGTTGGATGACATACACACTCCTCGGTGGGCGCAACCCCCCCCCCCAACACACACACACAGAATTTCCCATGGCGTGGCCACATGATGACTGGCCTGGCATGATTTTTTTTTTTTTTTTTTTGGGGGGGGGGGGGGGGGTCGGGGGGCTCAATGCCTGGGTCAAATGTCATACACTGATTCACACACCATGTGGGTCCCATTTTCAACCGTTACCACCGTAACTATGGTGGCAAAGTGTTTTTTTTTTTTTTGGAACGATTACTATGGTGGCAAAGTTACCACTATAACAATTAAAATGTGTGTGAGCAGTAACTAGCAGCCTAATTGCTTATGATTCACCTCTTAGCAGAATTAGACATACCTGTACGCATGTCAAAAGAAGCAAGGTCGCCACACCCAGTTCCTAAATAGACTGTATATCCATCCAGATCCTCAGTTACGACCTTAATTGGAGACTCCCGGAAATTAATTGAAAGAACAGGTCTTCTTTGTGCAGATATATCATATAGGCGAACCTGTCCAAAGAGAACAAGTTTACAAGTATCAGAATCCAATCTTCTGTAAAAAGCTTTAAAGAGATCTTAAAGGGAAATACTACTAAGATGCACAGTTAATGCAAGTTTACAGTGTCATCCCTTCAGTTCACGAGACAACTTCTGTGGTGATTGGGACCATTGATCTGATTAGCAATAAAGTGGATGAGCAACAGGCCAAAAAATAGACCAACCGGACAACTTTTAAATATTTGAATTTTGGGAGTAGTGCCTAGTGAGTGTGAACCAATGCTCAGTTTTTAGTCAACCTTCTTCTTTCTTCTCACAGTAATATGAGTTTAGAGAGACTTGAATCTCTCTTTTCACTCTTTCTTTCCCAAAACATCATTAATAATAATATGACAGGACGGATACCACAGTTGCCTTGATTGCTAGGCTATGGTCATCCATGTGGTGGCTCACAAAATCAGTAGTCTGGATCCAACAAAAAAGAGTCATGTGGACAGTGAAGATGCCTCGATGCACAATTGAGCAAACATGGTGTGCTTCATAGTAGCTTTCCTCCAATCACCTCTATCGTGCCACGCCAGAGAAGGGCTTCCACTAAAGTTATTTGGAGTTTTCTCGTCATGGCTATTCTCTGGGCAGTTTGGAAGGAATGAAACAAGCGATATTTCAGAAACGGAAGATCCACGGTGGGTGATTAAGACAATTGTGGGTCTTTTTAAGGATTGGGTTCCCAATGTACATGCAACTATGGCAGCCTCTTTTCCTTGCGAGTTGTAATGTAGCGTTGTATTCTTTTCCCTCTATTTGGTGGGTGTCTCAATAAATTTTGTTCTCTCTCAAAAAAATAAAAAAAAATAATAAATAAATAAATAAAAAATACAGTAGCTTTTCTCTTATAACCAACAGTCTAAATTGGCTATGTTTTACCCAAGTGAAAGGAGCATATACTATCACAATAATAACATAAACACTGACATTATCACCGACCCACACAACAGGGTACACCAACAGGTAAGAAAAATTAACCATTTTTAGTCAGTCATTCCCAGGACAAGAACAGCCACTACCAATAAAGTGCAATTTAGCCTCTGAAAGAGATCAATTTGCTGACAGTTGACGTTCTGTGAGTTATATTTAATTGGAAATTAGGTCTCCCAACATGTTTCCAAGCCCAAGCTGTTAACAATTATAGGACTCATTCAAATTGTACAAGAAAATCCCAAGAAGGATTACCTGATGATTGTTGGTGCCAGCCACAATCTTCCGATGATCTTCTTTACTAAGGAAAGTTGCAGCGGTAAACCAAGTAGGAGTAAATATATCAAGGGCATTACGTGGAGGCTTCATAGAGAACACACAAACAATATAAATATCTATTTGAAGGCATCACCTGCAGGAATATACTGAAGTAAAATTTTAGCAGCGTGTGAGGATGGAAAGTCTCACAGGTTTTGCAGTCCAGAGTTTCTTGCACTTGTCAAGATCCCACAGATTAACTTCAACGCCCTTCCTATCTCACAAAAAGAAAAGAAACCATTTCTTTTTTTTATTTTTTTTAAAGGTTAAAAGAAAAAGAAAAAAGGAACCATCATTGGCCGCACACTAGACTAAATTGCCAAGACATTTTTTCCATATTCAGGAGCATGGTGGAACAAAATCCTAAAGCTTGAATTAAAAATCCATAAGATATTATAGATCAAAACTTTCCAATCCTTTAAATATTCACAACTCACCCTCCAAATACGGCATAGTTCTCGTTTCCATCCACTGAAGAACATAAAATTTTCCCAGCAGGACATACATTCCATGTGCTTGGAGAATCAGAATAAGTAAAATCCGCAGATGTATCACTTATTTCAATGGACCTCAAGCTCGCAGTTCCTTTCACTGTGCATGTAAGAAATGCACTTGCCCTGGCAAATGATAAATAAGTTTTGACTTGTTAGAAAAAGATTGTCAGGGAAAACGAAAGGTACTTATGCATGATTGAATCAGATAGCAATCCCACTGTGGGTTCATATTGCACAACTCCTATCACATTCACACCTTGAACAAAAGGGACACTCCATATAATGATTAAGGAAAAGAAAACAAAAAAAAAAAAAAAAAAACAAATAAGCAATGTTCGGTATAACAAGCACCCTGCAAGTATGTAGACAGTATCCAGTACCAGTATCAGTTGAAATAATGAGGAGAAAATCACAGTCTCATTGTTTCGGTGCTTTCCAAAAGATTCTGGTCATATTGTTCTGCCCTCAACTGCAAGGATGGCAGAGTCCAGTCTACTAGTCGATTGCCTTGTGCTTACTTTAATATTCATGCATTTCAATGTTTAGAAAAAAAAAAAAAAAAAGACTCCCCAAACAGTTTCTGTTAGAAAAAACAATGCAAATGGATTCCTGTAATGAAGGCAAATGGATTACAGTGAGAAGGCACAAGGTAAGATGGTCCTTGGAAGTCAGCTCCAAAAGAAATCTCCGTATGTGGTATGCTTTCCTTAAGTATGGTTGGAGGGTGGAGTTCCAAAGGATTTCAGATGGTTTGGAGAAGTGAGCTAGATATACCTAGTCTAAAGCAATGGGCGTTCATCTGTAGCTTTGCAATAGTGACGTATGAATCTAAAGGGGAAGCAGAAGAATCAATTGCTGGTTTGAATGGAAGGGGGATGGATGTGGTTGTGCAATCTGCAATATAGGCCAGATGTTTTGAATAGGGCCTACTGAGGCTTTGGTTCAAAAGCCAGGCATTGCCTTGTCTGGAAGAAGATCCAACCCTGCATCAGGGCATCCTGGGAGAAGGCTCGCGGAGGAGTAAGTCAAAGCTATCGCTCAGGCAGAAGAGGGCAAGCATTCAGGGATGTGGTGAGGGGAATTGTGGTCACTGTTCCTACAATGGCTTCTTCATCCAGCAACTTAGTGGCAGTGGCCATTGAATCAATGGGAAATAGGAAATCATGAAGATCAGTTTGTCAATGATTGATGAGCAAAGGTGTTTGACCAGTTGTACGCCCTTTCAGTTTTGAATTGGGAAGCAGCAGGCAGGGATTAGAAGGGGGTTGATGAGAGATGAATTTCCAATTAAGGTGTTAGGTACTAGGGCAAGAAGGTTGGTTCAGCAACCTCACATCAATTCCATGATATTTCTGGAGAACCATTCTATCATTCCTAAAGGCGCAATTGAAAAGATCTTGCCATGGTCTAAATGGTCTCTGCTAGCAAGTCAGAAAGATGATTCAGGCTGTATGGGGTTCCTCTAGGAGTGTTTGGAGGAAGTCCTTTGTGCAATGAGCTCTTTATCAGATCTGTGGTGGAGATTGACGAGAATTCCATGAGCTGGGAGTAAGTCAGTTCAGCACAATCACAATCAGCAAGCAGCAGGTTGTGAACTTTGTTGGTGGTGACAGAAAAATGCAAGCAGCAGGTTGTGAACTACAACGCCGATGCCGACAACAACGAGATGACAGAGCGAACGGAACCAACGGTAATCAGGGAAGCCAAACCAGACCTGAACAAATCTCAGGGACATCTGGTGGTGAGTAACGAGATAGCCATAACAGAAAGACATTGAAAGGTAGATGAATGGGTCCCGGTTATGAAGAAGCAGAAAAATGGAATACCACTGAGACAAAACAAACGGAGTGTGGACAGTTACCCAACGCTATTTGTTAAGGGATACCCAGAAGGGTGGCTGCCCATTAACTTCTCCCGAGTCTTCGGTAGGGCTGGAGTTGTGATGGATGTGATCTTACCTAAAAACAAGGGTAATGAATCATATAGAGGTTTTGAGCTGGTCGGAATGAGTTCAGAAAGAGAACTCCAAAATGCGATTCATACTCTGAACGGGGAGAGCTTCCGGGGGTGGTGGTGGTGGTGTTAAGATGTTGGTTCAAAGGGCGAGGTTCGGCCCAGAGCTCAAGGTGAAACAGAGAACAGTAGCCCCCAAATCGATTCCTATCACCTCATCTTGTAAAGGTCCTATTTCTAATAGAAAGTTTCTTCAGGGAGCATCCTCTTTCAAGGATGTGCTCCTTAAGGCTAACGGATCGGATGAATCACATGATATCAATATCAGTAGTGATGGGCAAAATCAGAGCAGGACGGAGGCTGTAAAAGAAAAACCAGCTAACGGTAGCGATAACTGCATCGTTATCAACCAAGAAGCCTTCGATAGATCCACATCAGAGTTAAAGGATTCTCTAGTGGCCATTACTAGAGAAGGAATATCGATAGCCCAGTTTAGACGGTGGCTACACGACTGCTGCAGGATCCCGGCGACATGCTATTCTATTAAACCTATAGGTTTCAAGGAGTTATGGATCAAGACAAGCACATACAAACAATCAGATCTAATAGCCATGGCAAGAGCTCTACATAATGACGGCCCGGTCACCAGTATTCTAAGATGGGAAGAGTTCTCCATGTTTGGGCATGAAGAGGTTTGGATCCTAGTCTGGTCAATTCCGTTGGAATTGTGGTATGACGAATTTTTCTTAGTTGTAGCTACTCGGTTGGGAGATTTCATTGAGTTGGATCCAAAAACTAAGTTAGGAGAGGAAATGGGGGCCATCGGAGTTAGAGTCCGTAGAAGAAAAGGGGATCCTCTAACCCCATACATCCAAGTCCTAGCAGCGGCGAGGAACATTCTTCTCCCGATCCAACAGGAGGCAAAAAACAATCCCATCCCGAGATGGGGAGATCTATGGAGGTCTCGAGAACTAGCTTCTCAGACCTCGATTCAGCCGGCTGTGATTGAGGTGGAAGAAGGCACACGACCTCCGTTCTCCATAGGAACATCCATTCCACAATAACTTCCGAAATCATACCCCACAGGACCACCAAACAACCCCAACTACAGTTGTCCTCATCTCACCCTCTGTAGAGAACAGGTGGACGGGATACAGTGTTTTGGGCAGAGCGAGCAGATGCAGGACAGTAGACCACTGGATCGTGCCACATGTCCTTCCCATATGGAAAGATCTTGCCATTCATCTATCGAATGGACGGTGGAGAATGTTTCCCGCCCTTTTTGCAATTTCAGGATCCCAAGATCGTCAAAAGGTCGTCTTCTCTCAAGGACACGCGTCAACACAACCGAGCTATCTCTGGAACGTGGCATCCATGGGGAGGGTCCAGACCTCTATAGTCGCCCCGAGCCTGCAATCGAGTATTCAAAAGGTGGTTCGGATGTTATCGGGTCTACTATAGTTGGTTCGGGCTATAACGGGCCTACAAAAGGTGACTCAGACGGCCCGAACCACACAGGCTTTAATCTTAACCTTTCGTTGTTAGCCGAGCCTATCTCTCACCGTCGCATCACCCCGTCCAACAAGGAACTATCCTGTCCTTCAGCAACTCCAAAGATCGAGCTCCCCCACAGCAAATCCTTCCTTGGGGAAGACGAGCCAGACTCCCAGTCCAATCTCGATGAGGATAGCGTCGACGACTCCATCAGTGAAGTTCAGTCCTCACTAGGGGATCTCAACAACTCCCTCCTCTGCTCCTCCCCAAGCTCCCTCCCTCATCCTGAAGCAATGTCCGGTTTCGCTCTATTGGTGTTATTTTAGCAAGATTCTGGGGATGATATCATTGAAGCAGAACCCCTTCAAATCAGGGTGGGAAATTGTTCAAATGAAATGGGGATAGAGATTAGGCCCTTAAATGTTAGTCCAGATCATAGAGCAAAAATTACAGACTCTATCCAGAAGAAAAGATGGATCAGAGATGCTATGGGTAATGTAGGGAGATCCATCGGTCTGTCTTTTGGTGATAACCCTGAAGATTTCATCGCCCTATTTCAGTGTATCGAAGCTCATGGTCGTCCGATCAGCGGCTGCAAATCCCCCAGGGAATTTTCTCCAAAGTCCAGAAGTAATAGGGAACTGCAGAGTCTCCAAATCAATTCTAATGCTTTATCGAGTATCATATCAGCCAATGCCAGAGGGAATCGAAGGGGTAAATCAGTTTCCTAATGAGAATCCTCTCGTGGAATGTTAGAGGGGTGGGGTCCAAAAAGAAGAGAAGCCTTATTAAAGATATCAGTGGCAGAAGCAAGGCAGACATCATTTGCCTTCAAGAAACTAAAATCCAAAACTTCAATTCCTATCTCATGGGATCCCTATGGATAGAGGAAGACGCGAAGTGGGTTTCTTTAAATGCGTCGGGTAGCGCAGGTGGAATTCTGATAGCGTGGAAATCTTCTATTTGGTCTTTGGAGTCGAGTTGGTCTGGCTCTTTCTCTATATTGGTTGTTCTCAAAGAGGTAAGCTCTAATGTTAGATGTTTGTTTACTTCTGTTTATGGACCTAATCTTTCAGATAGAAGAAAATAATTCTGGGAAGAGCTTAATTCAGTTAGGCAAAGGTTTTCTAGTACGTGGTGCATTGGAGGGAACTTCAACATTATGCGATATGCGGAAGACAAATCAAAGGGTGGCAGAGCCAATTCAAAGATGAGGTCCTTCTCTCGCTGGATAGATGAGCAAGAATTGCTTATTCTTCCCCTCTCAAGGTCGAAATTCACTTGGTCAAATGAACGCTCCGATCTGATTCGTGCTAGGCTGGATAGATTCCTAGTTTCGGGCGAGTGGATTGAAGCATTTCCCTCCCTTCTACAATCTTCCATGCCGAAAATTACTTCCAACCACAGTCCTATTATTCTCTCGATAGATGAAGATATCTAGGGGCTGAAGCCGTTCAGATATGATATCTCCTGGCTGAAGATCGAAGGCTTTCTTCAGCTTCTCAAAGAGTGGTGGTTGGGTTTCATTGTTGAAGGATATGCGGGATTTAGACTTTGCAAAAAACTTCAGCTTTTGAAGGAGAGAATTATAGCTTGGAAGAAAAGCGATCTTCATAAAAGGGAGCTCCAAACGGAAGACATTTTGGCCGAACTGAAATCTATTGATTCGCTTGCTGAAGTCTCTCCTATGGATGGTGAGATGTGGGCCAAAAGATTTCATCTTATCCAAGACTACTCAGCCAAAGTTTCGGAAGATGAAATATCCTGGAAGCAAAAAGCTCGGAGCAAATGGATTCAAAAAGGGGACAAAAATACCAAACATTTCCACGCTATTGCTAGCGCTCAGGCTAGAGTGAATCGGATCAGCAGTCTGGTTATTAATGGGGTTCGTACAGAAGACAAAAACTGCATCATTGAAGAATCGATTTCCCACTTCAGAAATCTCCTTCAGGATGAAGATTGGCAAAGACCCAAACTGGATCTCCACCACATAGACAGCATCGCCCAGACCGAAGCAACGGCGCTTGAATCCCAATTCTTGCCTGAAGAAGTTAAAGCATCTCTCCAGGATTTGAGCGACGATAAGGCTCCTGGCCTTGATGGTTTCCCCATCTCTTTCTTCCAATCTTTCTGGGAAGTCATTCAGGACGATCTTATGGCTTTCTTCAATGAAGTTCACTCCAGAGGTCGATTATCTAAATCCCTCGGAGCGTCATTTATTTTGCTCATCCCTAAAACCCCAGGCGCAGAATCGCTACAAGACTTCAGGCTAATCAGTCTCATTGGTGGCCCTTATAAGATCCTGGCAAAAGTGTTAGCTTCCCGTCTCAAAGGAGTTCTGAACAAGATCATCTCTCAAAATCAAAGCATCTTCATCCTAGGGAGAGAAATTATAGACAGTGCTCTGATTGCCTTCGAATGTCTGGACTCTAGCCACAAATCAGGATCTAAAGGAGTTCTATGCAAGCTTGATCTAGAGAAAGCATACGATCACGTTGATTGGAACTTCATGATTTATATAATGCAGCGCATGGGATATGGGGCGAAATGGCAATCCTGGATCAGAGGGTGCTTCGGTTCTGCGTTTTTCTCAATCTTAATAAACGGCTCCCCTAAGGGTTCTTCAAAAGTTCCAAAGGGCTTTAGCAGGGAGACCCACTCCCCTTTTCTCTTTCTTATTGTGGGCGATGCCCTTTCCAGGATGCTCAGTAAAGGGCAAATGGAAGGGATTATCAGTGGCTTCAAGATAAAAGGAATGGAATCCCCCATTTCCCACATCCAATTCGCAGACGATACCCTCCTCTTCTGTGAGGCAGATCTAGCAAGTGTTAGCAATCTACGCACTACAGTCCAGTGTTTTGAAGCGGTCTCAGGCCTAAAAGTGAACATGAAGAAATCGAAGATGTTCAGTGTAAATATGGGTGAGGAAGAAGTAGAGAATTTCATTGAATTCTTTGGTTGTTCTAAGGGTAGTCTTCCAACCACGTTTGTGGAGCTGCCCTTATATGTGGGTAAGCCTCCGAAGGTTTTATGGGATAATGTCATAGATCGTTTTGAATCATATTTAGCCAGATGGAAATATAGATACCTATCCCTGGGGGGTCGCCTGACCTTTATCAAAGCAGCTCTCTCTAAACTCCCTGTATACTTCATGTCTCTCTTTAAATGTCCGTCCTCCATTCTGGCGACGTTGGAAAGATTGAGAAGAGAATTTCTCTGGCACGGGAAGGAGGAAAAGAAGAAGTTCCATCTAGTCAATTGGAAGGAGGTCTACCAGCTGACCCAAGAGGGGGGCACAGGTATCAGAGACCTCAGGCTGACGAATAGAGCCCTTCTTAGTAAGTGGCTTTGGAGACTCGAGTCCGAAGATCTCTCTCTTTGGAATTCTCTAATCAAATGCGAATATGGTAGATCACCTGGTGGATGGTGGAGTAAGGAATCCTCTCGTTATAGAACTTCTGCTCTATGGAAAGATGTGCTCTCCACTCAGGCTGACATCTGTAGTCGTACCCGTTATAAGATCAGCATTGGAGATGACGATTCCCTCATTTATATCGTCTTGCTCCTAATAAGGCATTTTTAATCGCTGACTATTATTCTACGATCGGGAACTCTACAGTGAGGAATCCTCGTTGCCGTCGGAATCTCTACGACTGGGAATCGGAAGCACTGATCACTCTTCTCGATCGTATCAATAACATCAATCCAAACAAATCCTATGTTGATTCTCTTGTCTGGTCCCCAGATAAAAAAGGGAGATTTTCGATTAAATCTCTATATCTATGTCTTAGCAGGAAAGATGCATCCAAAGCAGCGTCCATGCTCCATAAAATTTGGAAATACAAAGTCCCCCCTAAGATAGCAGCGTTCGGATGGCTGGTGGGTAAGAGGAAAGTTCTAACAGTCGAAAACCTCAGAAAAAGAGGAATGATCATTACTAACATCTGCCAACGCTATATGTCCCATGAAGAAACAGTTGATCATTTGTTTATTCATTGCTCTTTCTTCCACAAGGTTTGGTCGGAAATCTTATCCTCTTTCCACGTTTATTGGGCTTTTCCAAATTCTACGGATAGATTGATCTCAGCCTAGTATGTAGTATTCCTACGCAAAAACAAATCCACGGTTTGGAGAACGGCCCTGCTGGCGATGTGGTGAGCGGTCTGGGAAGAAAGAAATGGAAGATGTTTTACGGATATTTCTAAGCCAATAGATCTCATAGTCGAAAGAGTTTTTCAGTTCATTTCAGAATGGGCCTGTTTTATAGTCAAGTTAGAGCTATGTAATCTGTCTCATTTGGGTGGGTAAGGGATCGCTATCTCAGCTTCCCTTTTTCCCCCTCCTTTTTTCTTAATGAAATCATTCTCTTTTATCTGTCAAAAAAAAAAAAAAAAAAAACTTCGTTGGTGGTGGATGAGCAAAGGAGTTGATTGGTTGTCCTGTACGTCTACCAGATCAGATTCTGTTCTAAAATGGGAAGTGACCGACTGGGCAGGTATTAGATAGCGGCGAGATGAATTTTCGATTAAGGTGTTAACTTATTGAACATGATGGGTTGGGCAACCCCATCTCGATTCCACGAGGTTTATGGAGTCCAGTTGTGCTCTTTTCCTTTCCTTTCCTCAATAAACTTGCCCTTTATCCACACACACACAGAGAGAGACTGCAAGACTCAATAAAGTGATGATGGTAAGCCATAGTTTCATATTTGATTAAGATCAATTGAAAAACCCTAAAGAATAAGAAAACATGGATCAACCATTGGCATGCCTTAGCTCCTCTTTAGACTACATGCAAGTCTGAAAAATACAAGCAAAGTACTACCTAGATGTTAACTCCAGCCTCTTTTTAAACAGATGCAATCCAGCAACAAGATTGTCTTCAGGAACATGACCTGCAGTATCAGCTTCACTAACTCTGATTGCAACACGAACGTCTCCATCTAGAGGGTTAACCAACTCAACCTGAAGGACAAACCCAGAACCAAACATCATCTAGAAAAGCATTCAATTAACTTAAAAGATGTCCAAGAAATATAACAGATACCAATACACTGATGTTCAGAGCTCTAAGGAGGAACTCACCAGACCGTTTTTCCTTGCAACAGCTAGAAGCTGCACAAAGTTTTCCAAAGTATTAAACAAATGCACAGTTATGTTGCAAGGAAACAATCTAAAAAGTAACCAATCTTTTTATCAATAAAACTAGAAACCGATTATCAACAGCAATAAACGTTGGATACAGTTCATCAGAGAAAATAAGACCTTCTGGCACAATTCATATCAAAGAGCTAACTCAGTATAGCTGACATAAAAACACTGGAATAAAACAAAAAAGTAATGCCTTGTGGAAGGAATTATAAGTGCTCACAAATTGGTAGAAGAACACGAATTTCATTATCATTCCCAAATGCCTCAAAAATTATCACATTTAAGCATAGGCTCTAAATTCTAAAAGAAAGTCCCCAGATGAACAGTGTATATCATAGTGATTCTCGGGGTGAAAAGGACACATTAGACAGGATATTTTAGCTCACGATTCAACTGTTTCCTTTATTGGTAAGCCGAGACTGAACCCAAGACCTCAACATTGAAATGCACCATCTTTCATTTTAAAAAAATTCTCAAATGAAGCACTATGGAAACAAAAATAATAATAATAACACGTAAGATGCATAATGTAGAGATACTTTCATCTCAAAGCAATGCACAATCCCCAGAGAAAATGGTACGATTTGTAAGATTATTGGATTGAAGCAGACCTCCTTGCTTCTGTTCTAGATAGCTGGCAATGGTGGCATAATCCAATCCTACAAACGCCAAGTCAGGGCTACCCATTGGCCTTCTCTAATTTGAAGATCAACTAGCTCCCTTACAAACCGAGACTTTTATGACTAAAATTACTCTGATTAACTATGGCTATCTCTGAAAATCAAAGCAAGTGTAGTTACTCCATGTATACCCACGAAACTTCCATAGCTGAGGCAAACTCTAGCTACCAATCATGGAACACAACTGTGCTTGCATTTCAAACATATAAGAGAAATTCAAGCTTCGTTGAAAATGTACCGGGTTAGTTCTATGGTCAGCTATGGAAGCTGCAAGCACGCATTGGGAAGAATCAGGCGTGCCCCATCTATCGACAACTGTGGGAATTCCTTGCTTCCCACGAGCTTCAACAACTGCCATTATAGTGCAACAATGATTAGAAATAATAATAAAAGACCAACGACAATAGCGGTTTCATGGCCTGTGTAAAGTCCACAGATTTGCATATTGTGTACTGAACAATAAGAAAAGGACATGGCAGCACAACATTCTGGTGATCCAAACCATTCACATGGTGGGTCCCATAATCAATGGGGTCGACGTCTGAAAAACAGACTGGATTGTAAAATCTTACATTCCAATATATACAATTGATGAATTTTTCTCGTTCAATATAAACCATTGCCAATATTCTTATCTACTGACCATTTGTAGGCCAGCTACCAGACAGCTAAGGACTTAAGATTGCCTGAACAGTGAAATATTACTGTTGTAGCCCATTCCCAGCAGGGCCCACCAGATGAATGGTTCAGATGACGTGCCATCTGTCTAGTTTTCATGCATAAATAAATTCGTGAAGTCAGCTCACAAGTTAGATTTCCCCATGATGATGATGATGATGGAAAAAGTTGATAATTAGTTGATTGGACTTTTACCTTTAATGAGACCGAGAGAGTCGAAGGTCAATGCTCTGAGGGGTGGGCAACCCGGACACTCCAATCTGCTAGTGCGTGGCATCTTGTTATCCTCTCTTTTGATCTATCTACCTAAAGAACCAAACCATAGATCGAATGATTGTTTTTCTTTTATATCATGCACGCAGTGAGTTGTTCTTAAATGGAGACACGATTCCCGCCTAAACAGATAAAAACAGAAAATTCAAATTTCCTGAAGGACACTTGAACAGCTTCTCTTTGAATAAACACACCACATCGACTAAAGCAACCAAAACAGATCCAATATCAAAGATTCTAAAATGTAACAATCTATAGAAAAAAGCAATGCTAATATAACCTGCACTTTGAGTCTCAAAGCATCTCAAGTGTACACGTGGCACTCGTAATCAAGACCATTGATTTTGTCACTCATGCATGGAAGGGCCATAGCCCAAAAATCAACGTGATCAAACTGTGTAGCCAAGCCATCCGATCAATGCCCAGTCAGTCCACATTCAACAGGCGAAACATGCAACAAATGGATGGTTAGAGCTGTCCAATCGCACTGATTTTCACGTGTGGCCCACCCAAGTGCTGGCGCACCACTCTAGAGAGTATGCCACGTGTCGGCCAACGAGCCACTTCACAGAGCTACTGCAGAGCCCATGCCGCAGCAGTGTTTCTCTTTATATCAATATCAAATTATAGAAGTGAAATCAATATTGAAATATAGAAATTAAGAAAAAAAAATGAGAAATTTCTGCACATGCGTATTGTATACTCATCAAAGCATGCTTAAAAAATAAACAAATAACTAAATCATGAGATGCCGAATCCGATTTCTTTTTTCTTTTTTTTTTTTGGACGATGTATCCGATTTTCATATGATTACTTGATATCTTGGCATGGAGCTTTCGAGGGAGGGAGAGAGAGATGATCACCTGTAAAGAGAGATTAGGGTTTTCGGAATTAGGTTTTGGGAAGAGGAAAAGAAGCGTGGCGGGAAATTGAGAAAGGAGGACTGGAGGAGAGAAACCGGAACAAAACCTAAAAACCTATCGTTCGCACGTGTAAACGCTTCACTCTTGTCTCGTTTGGATTATTGCAAATACCCCCTCTTTTGGAGACGTTAGAGCAATCCGGGACGCGGATTTCCGTCGCAGGAAGTTCCTGCTGGGAAGCTAGGTGGGGCCCACCGTGATGTTTGTGAGAAATCCATCCCGTCCATCGGTCTTACGAGCTCATTTGAGGACTTGAGAGCAAAAACGAGACGGATCCAATACTCAAGTGGCCATACAAGAGGGAAAATTGGTGAAGAAATGCCTGCCATTGAAACCTTCCTGGGCTCCACCTTGATGTTTATATGCCATCCAAACCGTTTATAAGTTCATTCCCATTGGATGAGCTGAAAACACAAAAAACTTACCCAGATACGAAACTTTGTGGCCGTGAAAATGTTTCAACGGTAGTCATTCAATCCCTGATGCTGCCTCTGCCCTGGCCCATTTCAGTCACGGATCCAGCGTATCTTTGTCCGTGTGTCCTAAAATGAGCTCTCAAAGCGACGGGTAAATTTCTTGCAAACATCACGGTGGCCCCACCTAGCTTATGATCACAGGAGTCCAGCGCATCAAGTGACAACATACGGATGTAACTCAACGGGCGTACCGAGAAAACTAGTTGAGCCACTGTGATTTTTATTTTTATTTTTTACTTTATCAGTCATCCATTCATTTTACCACGTCATTTTAGGGCATAAGTCTAAAATTGAAACATATCTAAAGCTCCAACGGACCGCATCACGGAGACAATGTGAATTGGATGCTGCTATTGAACACTTCTTTGGGCCATTGAAGTTTTGCATCATGCCTTAAAGAAGGTTTCAAAGGTGGACATCATTATTTCTATTGTTTTCATGCAATCTGATATTAAATTTTGGATGTGTTTTAATTTTGGGCTCATGGTCTAAAATGATATGCCAAAATGGATGGACAACGTGGATAAAATTGTTAGTGTTATTATATTAAGCACACGTTGATTGTCAAATTTTGTAAGATAAAAGCACTTCAAGGTAGAAACATGGGTATGGAATCACAATTACTTGCATGTTTGAAAATCAACTCAAGATCAGGCTATAATCAAGTCAAAATCGACACATCTTCCCAAAGAAATCATCACCCATATTCAGGACAAAGTCGAATCAAAGTTCAAGACAATATTACTTAGATATTTGCTAAAACACAGATGATATAACCCCATAAATACCTTGGGAATAGGTGTTTTCAAAAATTCTTTATCATGAATTTTTATTAGTATTTTTGGTATGAAATTCAACAGCCCAACTTCACGGCCAAGCAAATCAACAACTTCTGTTGAAAATTCAGTTAGCCTAAGTTCTGACTCGACTAGCTTAAGATCGAGATTCAGCTAGCCCAAGAAAATTCGGGTGAAATTTTAGCAACAAAAATCTTTGAGTTTTGTGGGAATTCGGCTAGCCGAATTTGACCTCGGGTCAACCAAATTTTAGATAAATCTTATCCCGTGCAATCCGAAAGCTATTAGAACAAATCTGGTTAAATCTGGCAAACCGAAGCCAATCTTAGGGTAGCCGAAGTTGCAACCTCTTTACCTATAAATTGAAGCTTTATCTTATTCCAAATTACAACAAAAATTAATATAATATTTTTATAAGAGAGAGAAGCTCAGGTCTTCGGAAAAGCTATCAGTATGGTATTCATAAATTTTATTTTATAGCTTATTCAATTTCCTTATCTTTAAATTGTTTTAATTTTATTCTAAAAGGGTAAACTGTATTCTTCTTTTACATATAAGATAATTGAATCAAGTAGCATTTGGATCTTACATTTTTAAAATATATAGAACCCTAGACTATTTCTGTTTGATTGAACACTGCGACATCTACGTTCAAGAAATAAGTCATTCTGCCACATCTTGTACATTTGAAGATAGTTACATTTATTGTTTTCTTATTTAGGTTTTTCTGTGATAGCCTATGAAAATCTCAGTGGGGTTTTATCTAAGATAGCCTTTGAAAATCACACTGGGGTCTCTATTTGTGATAAGCCGTGAAAATCACAAAAGATGTTTTATTGTAGTGAGCCCGTCAAAATTAAAAAAATTTGTATTAGGTTGTTAAGGTGAACCTGTGAAAACATTATTATAGTAAAAGCCAAAATTACGATGGTAATAATTTTGGAAATGGAGTATGTGTGGTTGTTTTAAACACCGAACCACTATACCTCCTTATGACATGTGGTGAATGTTTTGTTCTTTTTGGTGATTGGATGTTATTTATTATTTCATTATTGTGATGAATGTTGTAATCTTTTTATATTATTTTGCTAGTTTGAAATATTGATTTTCAAGATATTCGTGAAATAAGGTTGTCATGCCTAATATTTTTAGGTAAAGGTTGTCACACCCCAAAATCCGGGTACAGAGTGTACACCCTCAGACCCGAGTTTCGGTTCGTAACTTATACACAAAGTATACTAACTTAATTCTTTAATCAGTTTAATCGCATGTGATATTTACATTCAATATAAAGTCCATCATAATCTCAATCACACATACATAATACATAACACCAATCAACTAAGCATTTATAAAATTTGATAACTCTTAAAATAAAATAAATCTTAAAATCATTCATTTATTATACCATTATACTATAATGATATTTATTCCATGCTAATATTGATCCAAAGGAATAAAGCTAAATAATTTCTTAAAGTCTCAAAATAAATACCAGTATGCATTATTCATTAATTAAACTGTGCTAATCAAGTAAAATATATAATTAAAAATTTTTCAATGCCGTCACTTCATCCTCAGATAAGTATGGCCATGTTTCAGGTGGGTCATGCTCAAGTACAGTAGATCCTTCCGGTTATTTCGCCACATCATCTGCTAATGGCTCCTCTGTATGGTTTTTCCATCAATAAAAATGTAAGCTAGTCAGGCTTAGTGATATAACCCAACATGGTTCATAATCATAGTAATTAAAATAATACAAAAATACATGTTCAAAAATATGAATGTAAAATGGGGTATGAATGCATCAGATGGGGTGATCGTCCATCTTTCTGGATTGGAGGTCGTCAACCCACATCCACCCGTTGGGTAGGCTTCCACCTTTCGGTAGGCTTGGGTATAGCCCGCATCTGGTAACGCTCTACCAGGATCGACATTTCTTCCAGGGAGGGCCCATAGGATCGACCATGCATCATGCAATACAATGAATAAGGGATGATATATAATACATATTTTTCATATTTGGCATAATTGTCTCAATTAAAATATTCACATATAAATTTATCGTATAATTATCATATCAAAATATTCAAACTAGTAAATCAATCAAACAATCACAATGATCTATTTTAATTTTAATGAATTATGAGACAAGTTGGGTCACTCACCTGAGTTTGGTAGTATTGGCTCTGTAATGTAATTGGGTTGATTTGAAGGTCGGGGTCCTATCAATTATATCAATGATATTATTTTTCATTTATTTGTATTACATAGCGGGGCCCACCTTTGATTAACATCCTAGGTGGATAGATCCAAAATAATCAAATAATTCAAATTTCTATTCTATTTTTTTCTCCTTTATAAGGTTATAAAATTGAATGATAATCACTTGATCGGAGTAGTCCATCGGATGGTCAGATCATTCAGATTCTTGAGGTCTTGTCATATTTTACCTCTATGCATTTGAGGAGTGGTGTGGATCTAACCACATTTTCACCAATGGCCCATCTCGACCTTCTACACCAAGTGATAACAACACTTACGCAAAATATCTAAGATTCCTTTATCAAACACTTCTAGGTCTAAATAATGTGGCCCATCTGATGTTTAGATTGATCTGAATATTAGGGCCCTTATATATTTTGGCTTTAAGGATCATGTGATCCATACAGATCTAATCTAATTTGATCAGAAGCACACCAACTACAATTACAAATTTTAGATTCCCCTCCCTTATAAATGACCTTTACCCATAATTCAATACAATGAACGTGTGACCAATCCACACCATTCATTGCATTCACCAAATCAAATTATATTAAATATATAAAAATACTAAAAGGAGGACAATATACATACTCGATCTAAGCACTCCAAAATTCTCTCTCTCTTTCTCTGTTGTCGCATGAAATCCCTTTTTTAATATATATTTAAATTTGACTGGAACTCTTTTATTCTTAAGAGATGCGGAGAGAGATATTTAAATTTGACTGGAACTCTTTTATTCTTAAGAGATGCGGAGAGAGATATTTATATTTAACTAAAACTCTTTTATTCTTAAGAGATGCGGAGATAGATATTTACATTTAACTAGAACTCTTTCATTCTTATTAGTAAATTTTTCACGGCCTTTACAAAGGTTGTCTTACGAATTATTTGGAATCAATGTTTCAATACTCAAGTGATTGCGATTCTTATAATATTTACATATTCCGCATTTATTTCAATTATTTTGCATTGTCCTATCACCCCCTCTAAGACATCGCTAGCTCTCCATTTCAAAGATACATACATCTATGGTGGGGTCCGCGTAGTTTACACGGTACGCTTCCCAAAATAAGTTGGGATTGGGTATTGCCACCACCAGGACCTGCTAGAGACTAGTGTCCCATTAGGGGCTTTGTGGGGCCCATCATGATGTCTGTGTTTTATCTATGTCATCCATTCATTTTAGGAAATCATTTTAGGTGATGAGCCCAAAAATATGGCAGATCGAATGCTCAAGTGGACCACACTATAGGAAACGGTGAGGACTAAATGCTTATAGCTAAAAACATCTTGGGGGCCAAAGAAGTTTTGGATCAAGCTGATATTTATGTTTTCCCTTCATCCAGGTTCGTGTGACCTTATAAACGGGTTGAATGGCAAATAAACATCATGGTGGACCCTGGGAAGGTTTCAATGGTGGTCCATTCTCACCACTGCTTCAGCCGGTGTGGTCCACTCAAGCCTCGTGGGGCTCATTTACTAAAATGGTCTTTCAAAATGGATGAACATCTTGATAAAAACACATATATTACGGTGGCCCCGTAGAGCCCTTAACAAGAGGGTGTGTCTCTAGCTAGGTATTGGAGGGGGTAATACCGAATCCATGCCTAAAAAATACCTTATCTTATAGCCCGTTTTGCTTATTATGGTGCCCAATAATATGTGCCAATGGTATATGACTCGAATAGTATTATCTATTCGTCATAAATATTGGACACCTAAAAAATAGGCTAATTCAATCACTAAGAGGGACATGCCCAATAAATAACTTCTAAAAATTATGTGGTGGGCCACCTCATGGTTGGATCAGCCTGATTTATGGGGTTGTTTCCAATCTTCTTGGTGGTAAAACCACCCTGGCCAGGTTAGCATACATATTATGGTAGGCCCATGCATCGATAACAGGTTACCCCTTAAGTAAGGGTAAAATGATAACTTTTTCAAAGATAAAGGTGTTAATGGACCGGACATGGGAATGTGAAGCTCATGTGTGGGGATGTCAATGGGTCAAGCTTGGGTAAGCCTTGCTTTTTCAACATAGGCCTAAGTCAAGCCCAGATCCATGACGGGACAAAAGTTTATACTAAGCCTAATCTTGGATTTTTATAATGGGTTAAGCCCGAGATTGGGTGCTTCTTAAAGAAAGAGGCATACTTAATAGAGGATTCTATGTAAGGCTCGTATCCTATACCGTACCATTCCGTGGACTCCCGCGGTCCTCCCGGTCGAATTCCGACAGCTCGCGACTTGTAATCGGCGCTTGCGCGCGACCCTAAGTCACATTTCGAATATTTGAGTCGGCTCGACTCAAAACTTGTACCCTAACGACCGTGCCGTCGCCGCGGTTCCAACACCACGTGTCGCGTGCCGATGCGATACCCTGACCAGGAGTTGTGGGCTTGCATTTATTTCAAGGAAGATGCCACGCGTTGTGAATTTCGAGAGAATCTCTACAACCCATCACATCAATCAATCAATCACTAGTCAAGTACACATCCCATCACTCCACCCATCACACTCATCCCTCTCTTACACAAGCCATCCTTAAAGTCAACCCTTTCTTACAACACCCATCCCTCTCATCTCATCTTTCTTACAACACCATCCCTCTCTCCCATACATCACTCCATCCCATCCCATTATCCACCAAATCCCAAGCAACCATGAGAGAAAAATCCTAAGGAGAGAAGAACTCAAGAGAAGGCCCACTCCCTACCACCCAAACTCTCATTCCACCATCCAACCTTCATCATCCCCCCTTAAAGAGCTAGCTTAGGAGCCAAGGAATCCAAAGAGCTAAAGAAGGAGTGATATAAGTGAGTGTTTTGTAGGGTTAGATTGCAAATTTGTGATGAACCGAGTGAGGCTTACCGATTGATGGCATGGATCCCATTTGGGACCCATCTTGATGTATGTATTGATGGATGTATTAGAGGGGCCTATAGTGGCGGGGCCCCTCCATCACGTGTTTCTCCCTCTCTTTTTTTCTCTCCTTCATTTTATGGTAATGATGAGGTGTGTGGCCCACCTAATGTGTTCAGCTAAATCCAGGTTGTCCAGTTTTTTTTGGGCATCCAGTTGGTGGAGCCCACCTTGCTGTCCATTGCTGGACAGGTCTGGATGAAGGAAACCACAATATTAGCTTTATATAAAACTATGGTGGCCCACATGTGGGACCACCTTGATTTACATCTAGATTGTCCGTCCAAACCAGGGACGGTGGGCCCCATGCAGCTGGTAGCTGCTGTGATGACGACAGCAAGATTTGTGGGTTTGATCGCCTGTGTTATATCCCAACCGTTCATGCAGGAAGTGGGAACCCACCTTAATATATGTGTTCTATATTCAAGTCGTCCACCTGGTTGGACGTGGCGCCCACCCACACGTGTTGCACGTGTGGGATGGGACCCACCTTAATGTATTTATTATATATCCACACCATCCGTACTTGGACAGTGTAGCCCACCATGATATATATATCTTATCCCTGTTGTCCGTCCATTCCTGGACGTGTGGGGCCCACCCCACACGTGGCACGTGTGGGGGTGGGACCCACCTTGATGCATGTGTAGCCCACCATCATGTACGTGTGGATCATCACCGTCCATTGCTTGGACGGTGGGCCACTTTAATGTATATATTTTATCCAGCCGTCCATCTATCTGGACACTAGATGCTGGAAATAAATAAATATATATAATAAAATAATAATATTAGTATATTATATATATGCATGTGGTGGGCCCCATGTGGGACCCACCTACTGACGGATTGGCTAGGATACCTCATACCAGCTATATAGCTGGTGAGTTGACATCAGCAAGCTCCGTGGGTCCCGTTTGATGTATGTGATCTCCATGTCGTTCTCCTATTTTCATACCAGCCGTCCATCATTTGGATGGTGGGCTAGCATCCCACGCACCAACAGCTTGCTGCTGCACCTCGTCAGCAAGTTCTGTGGGCCTTCACCGTGATATATAGGTTTAATCCCCACCTTCCAGATGGCTGGATGGAGGCAAGGGACCCACCGCAGATGTATACATCCAAACCGTCCATCCAAATGGTGAGCTCGTCTTAAGGCTTGAGACTAAAAATGAGGCAGATCTATCAGGTGGACCACACTGCAAAAAACAGTGGGGGATTAATGCCTACCATTGAAACCCTTTTGGGAGTATGGAAGTGTTGGATCAGTATGAAATTTGTTCTTTTTCCACTTAATCAGGTCTTCGTGACCATATGAACAGATTGGATGGAAAATAAACACTATGGTGGGCCTTGTCGGGTTTTAACGGTAGAAATCATTATCACCACTGTTATTTGTGATATGGTTCAGATGATCTTCCATTATGATTCATTTAGGTAATGCTCTAAAACAACCTCTTAAAATAGATCAATGGTGTAGATGGCGCGACCCATTGATGCGGCCCACTTGATGTATATGAGACCCATTGGTGCGGCCCATGTGATGAGGTCCACCTTGACGTATTGGTAGCCCATCCACGAGGCCCACCTTGATGTATTTGTAGCCCATCCATGAGGCCCACCTTGATGTATTTGTGGCTCATCCATGAGGCCCACCTTGATGTATTTGTGGCCCATTCGTGAGGCCTAATGTGATATATTTATAGCCCAGTCATCGAGGCCCAATATGACTTATTTGTGGTCCATCCGTTAAGGCCCACCTTAATGCAATTGTGGCCCATTTGATGAGTCTCGATGTGATGTATATTGGCCCATTTGATGAGGCCCGATGTGATGTATATTGGGCCCTTGTGTGAGACCGTGGGCCCACTATACGCTTGACTCTATGTGGGCCACCCCTTGGGAGCAATGTTGGTTAAATGTCCACATTGTGACCTTCCTTTAGGCCTTGTTAGGCCCATTCTCATCATTCTCTTAATGGGTTAACCCAAATTATTAGGCCCCATTGATGTTGCATAGTCCATCCTCGCCGTAGACTCTGTACTACCGAAATTGATATATCCACGGCCGAGGGCCGATATTTATATCATGGTTTAGATCGGTTGTTCATCTATGGACCCCGCCTTGCATATAAGCCAATTATTGATACCGATTATCAATACCGATTATGAGTATGTGACAGCATAGCATGATGAACATGCTCATACGCATCATCCGTATGCTCGTGATGAGATGAGGTTGACCATTACATATGCCTTCTGGTAAGTTGTTATGGGACTCCCTGATAGGCGGTGTTGTCCCTCATGAGCGCATGGTACACGTAAGATTAATGCATGACTGGATTATATGACTCATGCATCTTGCATTGTGTGATGTGGTTACTATACACCCTAACGACTTCAGGGCCGTGGCCTCCACAGGCACATCGTGGAGAGCGGATTGGATACCAGAAATATTGTTACTAGCATCGGGGCGCCATAGATATCCCTGAGTGAAAATTTATAAACCCGATAATACCAGAGAATGACTCCAACGTCGAGACCGAGTGGATACATGAGTGCACGAGAGCCGTATACCAGTAGGTCGCATCTCCCACTATGTCGTGGTCGGTTAAAAAGGGGTGTGACCTTACCTACCTGATTGAGGAGATAATATCTAAGTTGAGTTTGACCAGCTTGAAGAATGGGTTCGCTATCGATGAACCGGGCCCGATATTGGCAAGTGGATAGTGAAGTCTCTTCCACTTACCCGGTTGTGCGCTCGGATAGGGGCGGCAAGCTGACGTAGAGTGTACTAGACCTCGGTGATTGTCCAGCGTGAAAACTGTACTGATATTTAATATTTTGGTGATGAGCTACATTGATGTCTGGATTCGGATGAGAACTGGTATGCTTGAATTGCATCTTGTATCGCATAACCTTGGTATGGCCGACATCATTCACAACTTGCATCGCATGGCCTTGATATGACCGATAGTATTCATGCTTTGCATCGCATAGCCTTGGTACGGCTGATAGTATTCATGGATTCGCCAACATATTCAGCATTACTCTGATATTACGTTCTGAGCACGCTTATATTGCGTACACACTTTCACCACCTTCTAAGCTTTCTATGAGCTTATGCAAGATTGATGCGTGCAAGTAACGCTAGACCGTAGTTGAGCAGGAGCTGGAGCATGTCGATGAGCTTCTGGAGCTTTTGATTATCAATATTGTATTTTCCTTTATGCACATTGTACCTTAAAGTTTTTTATCATTGTGAATTTTGTGATGGTGTCTTGGTTATTGTTCATGGGTTATGCTTATGGTTATGCTTGTTACAAAATAAATTCACATTAAAAATCCTCCTTGTAGGATCTCAGGATTGGAACCTGGTATATGAGTGGCGGAAGCCGAGAATGGGGTACTACGAAGGCAGTCGGCGCCGGATTCGGCGATTGAGAATCTTGTAAGCCCGATTTCTGAGTTTGGGGCGTGACATCCTACTTGCCCAATTGTTTGGTATTTATAAGTTAAAAATAATATCATATTTGGGGCAAATCCAGTGAAAATTAAGCAATTTGGGTGAAGGTGAGAGAGTGAAGACTTGGACGCGTGGAAGATGGGGGCGTGGCTTGGAGCTTGGGAAACAAATAGAGGGAGAGAGATGGTGGCAAGGGTTAAAGCATGGAAGATGGGGGGTGGGTTGGAGCAAAGCAATTGAGTCATCAACTTAGTTGGACTCTACTGTAAGTTTATTTGAAATCTACTCCGACCACCAGATGCGTCAACCCATTTTACACCTAGGGCCCAAAAATTAGCCCCTCATATAATTCTAATTGACCACATGATTGGAAAGAATGTTCAAGGAAATACTCACTCTCCAAATTGTTTTTGGGCTTCATGCCTAAAGTTTGGTGTGACATCTAATGGTTGGAGTGGATTTCATGTAATCATTACGTTGAGCCCCAAAAAAATCAAGGGTGAATGTCTCTCTTCCATTTGTTTCCCTTGGTGTAGCCACATTAATCACATGTCAAATTTAAATTTTGCCTCTCTACCTAAAGTAGGATTACACATCTAAGGGATAATTTTGATGGTTGTAAATCCTTAAATAGTAATCCGATTATAGGTAATCGGATTTCACGTGCATTTGCATGGGTGTGTTTACCTGGTCGTAGGTTGTAATTTTTAGTTGTAATATGAAACATAGCAAAATGGCATGTTTCATATTATAGATAATGGATTTATTTTTCAAAAAAAAATTGATATAAGGAGAATTGTGGTGCAGCTTCACCATTCCCACCCTCTCCTTCTTCCAATGATCGGACCATGGTTTAGTGATATAGATCACCTTGTATTTATGGCCCATTGTATATGATGCCCGATGTACGCGTGAGGCCCATCATGTCATCTCTATGTGTATCATCCATCTATGTTCAAGGAATTAATAATCACAATCTGGTCCATTATATATATGGGGTCATCCATCTATCCCATTGTATACATAATCATGTATTATGTATGGCCGCTTTCCAATCCATTTTTGTACCTCTCCTTGTATATTGTACTTATATTTTATCATGTATGGCCCACCCTACATATGGGTTGATCATGAATGTATGTCTAACTATACGTGTATGGCCATATATATGTAGCTAGCATATGTGGGGTTCACTGTACATGTGGAGCATACTATACACGCCACCCATACAATATGTGCACAGATGAATTCATAGTTAATTGTTTGTATTCCATAGTTTATTGTCAAAAAGAGAATTTGAATTAGTGGGCCCACTTTTTGTAGCCCAACAAATGACTGGTTTAGCATAAGGATAAGCTATAGGCTCTATTAAGTTGGGCTTGTCACAATGATTTATCTTAAATAAAGACTTTATATATCATTTGATGGTTTTTTTTTAAAATTCCACTCCAAGCTCTATCACGTGTGAATACCTAATTACAAACTGTGAATAATTTATCGGTTATCCAAACACAAATAATTATTTACTTGGAAACAGATTACATCTTAAAGCCAAAATAAGAAAGACTATAAACACTTTATCCCAAGTAATTGGATTACAACTTAAGAATATCATAGGCATCCAAACAACCCTTAATGGTTGGAGTGGATGCTAAACAACTGTTTAGCATATTTGAAACTATTGGGAGAAGGCCCTTGATTTTTTTACAAGCCCACCTTGATGTGCACTTGAAATCCACTCCAACCATTAGATGTGAAATCCCACTTTAGGCCCAGGGAGAAAAAACCGGGTCGACTTATGATTCACACGAGCCACAAGAACAGTTACAACAGAGACATCCATCCTTGATTTTTACGGAGACTAATCACGACAATTGTATGAAATCCACTCCAACGTTGGATTTCACACCAAATTTTAGGTGTGACCCCAAAAACAGGCCCACGTGTGATTTTGGTGGGCCGCACCAAGGGGAACAGTTTGGAGGGTGAGCATTGCCCTTCACACTATTTCCAATCACATAGTCCACTTGAATCACTGATAGAGGTGACTCTTGGGCCCTGAATCTAACATGGGGTACCCACACCAGTGGTTGGGGTAGATTTCACATAAACACTACAGTGGGCCCACCAAACTAATGATCACTCTTCATATAAAGGACAAGAACAAAAGGCCACCTTGTACGCATACAAGAATCTCACAAAAGATATATTCACGATCAATGGAATCAACCACGAAGACGTAAACCAGTGAAGATAGGTCAACGAAAGTTAAGTGGTGCATGCCACACACTCAGCTGTATGAAAAGGACAACTGCCATCTACTGTAGAAACCTCGCCTAAGGCCGACAAGGTGATCAGAAATAACTCAACCTAATCAAAACTAACTCAACCTAGTCAAACCAAACTCAACCTAGTCAAACCAATCAAACCTAGTCAACCCAGCTCAACCTATAACGAACTGAAAAATTTTGTACAAAAACCCAAGTACATTCACAAGCGAAATTGTCAAAGGGTCGTACTAGCCCAACTATATGGCCTAATTATAGTAGAATTAACGAATTTAGGATAACTAAAGTTAAATACCCATTTATACTAATCACGAATGGACAACATCGTGAACTTACCTAATCCCAAAACTAATTGTCACCTAGGAAAAATTTTGATGTTTAACTTAATCCATAAATGCCCTGGTTAATTGAATTAACTCTATATCATTAGTTCGTGGTCCACTAAACTCGAAACTATAAAAAAGTATCCATCTCACCGGGCTTGATGTCCATCGTGGACATTGAGTCGAGATAGCATCTATGATCGCTCAACTTTGGCTTGCAACCTGAGCGCATGGGTTGTGCGAGTGCCTTAAGTGATAACCTACACTTAAGTTAAATGTTCACCCTTCGTTGTTTGTCGAAGTTGTGAGTTTTGGACCACTAGATTATGATCAAACTTAGGACACCAATATGAGTTATTACACTATACGTATTCGAATAGTGGTAACACTGGTAGACGCTCGGGGGATCTTCAAACCTTATTACGGCCTTCCCCTTCAACTAGTACATCCGATCATCGAATGACTATATTCATGCATATATCTCCTAGTGGTACACCTATCCCATGGCTTAGATTGGCCCCTACACCTCCCTACGAGTCCCCGTGGTTAGAAACGATCACCCATAGGGTTAGTATAATGAATACCTAGCCTTTGGGACCATTTGTACCCATTATGGTACTATACGTAGTATTTTATTTCACATCCCCTCTCCCCATACGAATTTCGTGCCACAATTTTGGAGAGAAAAGAGAGAGAGAGTGGAAGAAGAAGGGTGAGAGAGAGAGAGAGAGATTTGGGAGAGGGTTTGTCATTCTCCTCTTCAATTAACGTGCTAGCCATCCCTAAATCCTTCATCGGAGTCTCTTCGCTAACGATTGAAGGTAAGGGTTAAGTCGTACTTATAGATTCATATCATCTAAGTTTGATTTTTAAAAACTTATAAAAGCTCGCATGATTATTTAGGTTTTGGTGATCTTTCCTTAAACTCTTAACCCAATAAGTGCTTTAAATCGGGCGAACCGTCATAGGGTGCGGACCATTACTCATGAGTTACCTTTTACAACCCTTGATGGCCTCAATTAACGAATCTCTATCATGAATGGGTTTTCATAAGGTATAATTGCTATAGTTCATTTATCATTGCCAATCTTAACATTGTTCGCTTCCTACTGTTAACATGTTTGATGGAATGACTCAATGAATGAATTTTTTGTCATAAGGATTATGCCTAACTTAGACAAGTTTGTTTAGTGACTGCTTAACATATATGTTAATTTGTAGAATTGTTATATTGCAAGGTCAGCCCACAAATGTGTGAGTTAGGGGGTGGCCCGCATCGGATCGACACCTTAGTGTTGTTCGATTGACCGGGGTTAAACATGGACGACCGACAGTAGTTGGACTACACGAAATGCCACCTAATATTGGTTACGTCGCAGTTCCCTAGCGTCAATCAGATCAGTCTAATGCATGGCTTATCATGTTGTATTCATAATGTTCGAAAACGATCGATTGAATCTAAGATACCATTGTTTCACTTGAATAATTCTACTTATAATCGTTTGTAATACGATCCTACAAGACTCATGAGCCGAGCATGGTAGTATGAATACTGTGTTTGAGCTGTCATCCTATGCTAGGGTGACGAGTCTCCTTGTAGTGACCGTTGAGCAACGATGAAGGCAGCATGTCTGCCATGTGTGATTTGAATGGGGTAATGAACTAAAAAACGGATAAAGGGATACAGGTGAGTAGTCGTTATGGGCACTACGAGTGTAACATCTCGAAATTTTACGGCCAAAGTTCATACTCATGCCCAAGAAAATCGGGTGTTAATGAATGAATTGGATGCTTTAAAAATCGCACCTTATTTTTTTTTCATTTAGATCACATCCAGATATATTCATGAAGGTAACATTTACGAGAATAAAATCGATTGCATTGATTATTTCATCAGAGTAAAAGAATTAAGTAAATAATCAAATGCCTTCTCAATGAGAGTTTATTAAATTTATCGAGTTTGCAGCAGAAGTATAAAATCAAATCATAAAACTATCTTCTTATTCTTTCAGTATAATCTTCCATAGGGAGATGGTCCTATATGTCTTCAATTTGTACGTCACTTGCATAATCTGTACGGTTGGAGAAGATCAATGCCCTACTCATAGTGATGATTATCCTTTAATATTAACAATAATTTAAGAGATTCATAAAAGTAAAGTATGCGTTTTAATATGTCCGTACTCCACAACTACGAGAGGTATCAATATGCACAAGCAACCTACATGAGATGTATGCCTATCAAAGTATATGCGGTTCATCATACTTAGCGATCACACAATGTGAAAAATAATTTAAAGTTATCTGGCTTACTCCACATCCCATTCAACGAAGATTCGTCGGCGTGTCCTGCGTTTAACATGGATTTATACAGTTATCCCAAGATGACGCAACACATGATTGGATGAATTACATGACACGATTTGTTAATGGAGCGACTATTTGCGACATCCAATCCCGGAGGTGATGTAACACGCATTTCGAATTACTTACATCGATTTGTGCACCACTACCCATGATACATGGAATTACGCGTCGTCCCAAGGGTCACTACTAAAAACTCATTACGTCCACGATATTTATTTGATCGCTAGAGGGGGATTTCCAACATAATACTTATACTGAAGAGAGAATCTATTGAATTACGGAAGCTTCGGAATTCCAACACACATGCCCAAGCCATAAAGGTAAATAACACAAGGCTAACATAATAAAGGAGATGAGTATCAATGACTAACTCAATAAATAGGAGAGTGACAATGGTCAACTCAACAAAGAGGAGAGTAGCAATAGCTAACTTAAAAAAGAGGAGAGTGACAATGGCCAACTCAATAAAGAGGAGAGTAACAATGCCTAACTCAATAAAGAGTAGAGTGGCAATAGCCAACTCAATAAAGAAGAGAGTAACAATGACTAGCTCAACAAAGAAGAGGGTGACAATGGCCAACTCAATAAAATGAGAGTAGCAAGAGCTAACTCAACAAAATTGATAAAGACAAGAGCAAGACTTGTATCCACGCCCCACATAAAAATAATGAAGATTACTCATAACTAACATCATACCATAAACTCAAAGGGTAAATGATGGTTGGTAGTAAATTAAACAATTGTAAAGAGAGAATCATGAGAACCGGTAAAAGGCAAGATAATTCATATCAACTTAAATTAAGGTAAGCTTAAAGGAATCTCTCACATAAATTTGAAAAGATCATGCATAATTAACATCACACCTTAACCATTATTTTCAAAGGATATATAATTGATGGTGGTAAATTAAATATTTACAGGGAGGATTCAAAACATGTGAGAGAACAGAATAAATCAAAACAACTCAAGTTAATATAAGCTTAAAGGAATCCCTCACCTCGGGTGGTAGCGTAGTCTCTTGCTAAGTTAAATGATCAAAGGCATACAATCAGGTTCTACTATAATTTGTTTAGTTTGAATTGATTTAGATGTCAGATTAGAGTTAAGGAAAACTCGACCTAAATCATTTCTTAGACAGGTTTACATGTTGCCTAAGCTGATAAGTTTTTAACTTACCGTGTTTAGGCCCATCTTATCATTGACTTAAAAATGGAATTCCATTGTTAAGGGATAGATCAAATTTGGAAAGAGAAGAGAAGGATATGAAGAAAAGATGGTTAAGAGTCGAACCAAGCCTCAGTAATAGCTCGATGTGCGAATATCTTGGCCTTCATGTTTTCTTCTTCTCTTTCTCTCTCTTTTTTTCTTCTTTTCTTTTCTTTTCTTTCTCTTTCTTTTTTCCTTTCTTTTCTTTTCTTTTCTTTTCTTTCTCTTTCTCTTTCTATTTCTCTTTCCTTTTCTTTTCTTTCTTTCTTTCTCTCTCTCCTTAGACGTTTGAGAGGTGTGTGTGTGAATGGAGAGGGGAACGCATGCCCCCTTTTTAAAAGGGAGTGAGCGTATGAGAGGGGGCGTGTTTCACATCACACTTGCATTGGGTTTCTCCAATTTTTCCTTTTTTTGGTGATATTTCTTTAAATATAATTTGACCATTGTGTCAAGGTCATCGAATGAAGCCGGAGTATATGATTTTCTCAGTGATCCGAAATTTAGATTGGCCAATCTTGAAAATTCTTCTAATGGGTGCCAAAACGAACTTAATCTTAATTAACAGTCCACACTTAATGATCAAGGCCCAGTTTTAGAGGGAATGTGTAGTCAGGATAGGCAAACAGTTGGACAAATTTTGGTGGTTGATTAATGGTGGAAAAGGCTTATATCTAAAATATCACTTTTTGCATTAAAAGGAAGGAACTGGCTTTAACGTTCAACGGTGCAGGATTATGGATCGAGGTCTAAATTTTTTTATAATATTGTGGTCATATGAAACCAGAGTATGGTCCAAATTTGAGTTAGGATGGACGGAAAGAAGTGGTTAAATTAAAATATCCAGATTTATAAGGAGTTAATAGGCCTTGGAAGGATAATTTTACGTCTAAGGAAAAGCCTACCAAAGTGAAGTCTTCATATTTCGTACTTAATCCATATTATAGGCAATCTAAGTTGTTCACATGAAGGGGAATATCCTACTATGACTACTTACGAGGTTTCTTCACTCGATAGACACCAAAATTAACGATTGATGGGCTGATTTTGTCAATCAGGTCATTTTTACAATGATATAAGGGCTGAAATTTGACATGTATGGTTAATTTATGACCCATAGACATAATATAAAATTTCACATCAAACAGATCATGGGAACTATGTGATCTAGAATTTAGGTGTCCAGGCTAATGACATTTTTGTAATTATTGCTGACATGAGAGTTTTGGAAAATATAATAGTTATATATGGTTATAGGCACGTTTCTAAATAATTATTACAAAATAACTTATATCTAAATCATTATAAAAAAAGAGTTATTCATCAAATTAATTAGAGAATGTACATATATCAAACCATACAATGGATGGTTAGATGACATGTTTAAAATAAGATAGCTTGATGGTTGGTACTCTAGCAGTGTATATAGGTATACGTATGACCAGTTTTATAAACGGAAGAACACAATGTGAGTTTCTAGAGTGATTAGGGGGTAGAACATATGTATCGTTAGATTCAAGTGTCTTATTCACATGCATAAGTTTCTCAGATTGTACTTCTGATGGTAGGTTTAAAATATTCATAGGTGATGAACAAGATGAACGGATAAGAATATCAGCTTGATGTGTGTACGAGCGGATGTAGAAATCAAGTAACTAATTTACTACGATCGGGTGCTCCAAAATCAAAGTGGATAGTTAGATGTCTCTATCTAGCAGTGCATATTTGACTTAGCGGTTGGTTATAATGGACAAATGAGAATATTTAGGTATGTGATGATTCTATCTTAAAATCAACGGTCAGATAGCTTGATCTATGAATGAAGATTATTCCCAACGGTCAGATTCGTGTTGGAGAATAGATGTAAGGTTAAGATAACTAGATTGATATCATACACATGTACATAATAGGTTAAAATTTATGGTAACACTCGAGAACTTTTAATACTTGGGTATTGAAAAATTCGGGGTATTACAACGAGCCTCGTGATCTAGATGAGACCTGTGATATAATGGCGGTGCCCTAACTTTCCCCAATATGCTAAATGAGTGGGACTTAATAACTACATGGTTAATCATGCATATCATTCATACTTATTGGTAATAGTGGTGATGAGCCAAATTACACTAAGATAGGTAGTTTGCGAATAGAGTTGGAGTCGCATGATGAGGCAGTGTTGGCATATGCGAAACAGGCATCGTAGTTGCTTTGTTGAGTGAGTTTTGGATTGTAAGGCTCATGCATCATTTCATTATAATATTCATGCACCTAATAAGATTAGATAAGATGTGTTTGTTTACTTATTATATCATTACCTGTACTGATTGAGTTGATAACATGTGCAACTTAGAATTAATGGAACCACTAAGTTGATTACTCACTCCCACACTGGATGGTATTTTAAAACACCAACCATGAATTATTGTAGATGCGGGGGTCATTAAGGTGGATACATTAGAGGATGTGCACATGGATCCAAATGAGAAGTTCTCATACTTCCAGCTTACTGACGGGCAGTTTTAACCAGCTCACGTCGCCAACTCAACTTAGCGAATATTCTTTTGGTTAGATAGACATTGGTTATGACACAATTTCTATTTATTTTAGAATGGTATATTGGGCCCCAATTGTGGACCCTGTGCTCTAGATATATGTATATTGTATATTTTGGATTGTTACTTTAGATACATTCATTTTAGAGTATACTTCACTATTTAGCCTAGTTCTATGATTGCTCAGACATCAAGTTAAAAATACAATACATTCATGCTTCTGCAAAGCATAAGTAATTTCTAAAATATTGGGGATCGAGTTCATGCTCAACCCTTAAAATTCAGGGCGTTAAAAGTTGGTATCAGAGCATGAGTTTATAATAAAACTGGATCGTGGGCTAGGGACCTACCATAATGCACACACTGATATAGTAAGGACTCTGGAACTATTGACATTGGACCTTATTGAAATGGTGAGCTTAAGAAGTCGTAGAGGGGAGTGAATAAGACTATGCCAAATAATCGAATAAAGTACTGAATAATAAATAAATCGGAGATCTCAATCACACTAGTATTGAAACGTTGATTCAAACTTATTCGTAGGACAACCTTCACCCAAACAAGTTTAGGCAGGACAACCTTATTTCACGAATGTGACAAAAATCAAAATTCCAAACTAAGCAAGAGTAAATAAAACTATTTATTATAAACATTAACTACTTTTGCATAAAAGAAATTACAACCATTCACTACAAAAATAATAAAAGTATTCATTACAACGCCAAGAATTATAGTGGTTCATTATGTCAACAACTGTTCTCAAACAGCCACACCTACTCCACTCCCAAGATTACTAATTACGTAATCTCGGCTTTCACTATGAATAAGGTTTTCACAGGGTCACCTTAAAACCTGATACAATTGTGATTTTACTAGGATATCACAAACAAAGAAACCCCTCATTGTGATTTTTTGGCTATCTCAGAAAAACCAACGCTGAGATTTTCTGGCTATCTAAAAAAAAATTACAAAGTAAAAAAAAAATACTTATCTTCACCCTAGAAGAAGCTGTAGTTGTAGAACATTTTTCTTGAATGATAAATGTTCAATGTTCAGTCTGATAGAAAAGGCATAGGGTTCTATTGATTTTAATTAGATTTAAACCAAATGCTACTTGTATTAATTCCTTTAAATCTCAATAAGAAGAGTAATCACTGTTTTTAGAATCAGAATGGCAAAGTTTTGAGATTAAGGAGTTAAACAAAAAGCTATAAAATAAATTATAAATATTGCTTGATAGCTTGATAATAAATAAGGCTTCTCTCTCTTGTATAAGGACTTTGATAAGCTTGAATTGTATTTTTAGATTGAGAAAGAACCTTAATTTATAAGCACAGAAGTTGTTGTTTCAACTCGTCTAAACACCAGATTCAGTTCCAACAAATTTTTAAATTTGAGTGAGATAAGATCTAACAGATTTTTGACTCGTCGAAGGTAGTTCTCGATTAGTCGAAGGCCCTTCTCAATTAGTCGAGGATCCTGCTCAACTAATCGAAGGAGCCAAATCCAAACTAATTTTTCATTGCCAGACTTCGAGTTGAGGAACGCTTAACTAGTCGAAGGAGGTCCTTTGACTGGTCGAAGGAGTAACAAAATTTTTATTACACTTCGGCTGGTGCTTGGACTAGTCGAGAAATTCTTAGATTGGTCGAGGCAAAACTCAGGCTAATCGAAACTCAACCAATAATAAGTATAAAAATCCAATTTTAAATATATTTTGAAAGCATCTAAACCTAAGGTCTTTCTAAGGTTTATAATACTTGTGTGGACTAAATTTCAAATGATTATAAACTTAAACTTCTTAAAGGAGCTTGATCTTCTACTATAACTTTTAGTAGATCGAGCTTGGTCTTCAACTTAAGCTTGAGCTTGAACTTGAGCTTGAACTTGTGCTTGAACTTGTGCTTAAACTTGAACTTCAATATGAGCTTGTTTTATACTTCAACATGGGCTTTGACTTGAAGATCACTTGCTAAGTTGTTTTGACAATCCAGGTGTAAAATATGCTTTAAACATAATAGCACTTACAATCTCCCCCTTTGTTAATTTCGTGACAAAACATTTAGTGTTACAATAATCCGAATGAAGCCTTGTATTCTTGTACTCATGATGTAGAATATATGTTGAAATTTCAAAAATTAGTACTCCCCCTCAAGTTGTACTTTCCCTATATGTACAACATTCCATACATTCCAAAACATTCTCCAAGCAATATATTCAAAACATTTCAATCATTCACACATGTATCATATATTCATGCCACTTGTTTCAACTCTCTAGCATGTATTCCATCAGATATTCATTCCCATTTGTTTCAACTCTCTCCCCCCTTTTGTTACAAGTTGGCAAAGGAAGAAGGATGATAACAAGCAAGTAAAACTAATGAATAATTATAGAAATATGTAGAAGAAATAAAACATATGAATAAGTCAAGGAGAGAAGCGTGTTAGATTGTCAAAGTAAGGAAATAATCATCCAAGTAAAGTTTAAAGTAGTCATCAAGCAAACCAAGTAAAATTAAAATTATACAGCCCCATAGAAATAAAAGAAAAATGAAATTAACTCAGTTGGATCCAGACGAAGGAGTAAACATAGAGGGATCAAGTTGGTGCAAACTCTTGGCTATACGGTGGAAGTACTTTTTCATGTACTTCATAAATGATTTCTGAGTTTGAACCACACTGTCATGTGAGACCCGTAGAGCCTCTACCTTCTCCTCTAAGGATTTAAGCCGATCATCAACCTGAGAAGACTGATAATATGGATCTTCTGGATCATTTGACTCATCGAGCTTAATAAATATGTCGTCCATCGACGTGTCTTCTGGTGCGGGTGCTTCCTCCTCTTCTTCTTCGTCATGTTGACCAGGAAGAAATTCTAGATTCATCTTATTCAGATTGATGTTGTTAATGGTAAAACAGATTCTGGTGCCTCAGATGGAGGAATTGTGACATTACAGTGTAAATCAATACACGTCATGAGATAGACAAATGGAATAGAACCATGACCAGGATGAAGTTAAAACTCGATAATGAGATAGCATAATATATGAGAGAAGGAAGACAGATTCGTATACTAAACACAATTGAATGGAAGACACGAGTCATGAAGGGAGGAAGTTCCGACTTAATCCCAGACCTAGGATAGACATTAGATGTAGAGATTCGATGCATGACTCGATATTTGGGGAGCATCTGGTTGGCACGTAGCGCATTACCAGATTACCAATAGGCATTGAAATGACATAGCTTATAAGTAATCGTTTGTGGTTTAGTATGCATCATTTTATCAATTAGATTATCGATTGGAATCGCATCATATGCAATGGCAATCTCAGTCAATGCTGAGATAGTATAACGATTGACAATGAATGTGTATTCTATAAATTTAATCGTAAAAGAAAGGTCTTCGAGAGACGCATCACTAATCGAAGCGTACATCGTTTGCACTATGGAACGGTAAGCCGTTTTATCCCAACCAAATATGCCTTCCCATCTGATATTTGTAAGTAGAGAAGCAAGTTCAAATCAAGCAATGTGAGCTAGGTTAACATTACTCTCAATAATTATGTCTCTTGAGTGAAAATCCTTAACGTGCTTCGAATATTCTTCGAGACCCTTTAAGGTTCTCACATTAGATGGAGTCGACTTAGATGATGAGCTACCACGAGCTTTGTATGATGCCATTTTTTTAGTACGATGCTCCATTTAATAATTGCTCAAGAAATAACTAAAGAGAGTAATTCGATTGTAGATAAATTAGATTTTCCACAAATCTCACAACAAAAAGGGTTTAAAAACAAGAATAAATCCCAAATAAGAGATTAACTAGCAAGGAAGTACCCAAATCTTGAAGAAAATAAAAAAAAATAACTACTTACAAGTAAGATTTGAATATGGGTTCATCGAGAGGAGCACCGGCTAGTCGAAGAAGAAGGTGAAAATGAGATGAAAAAGTGATTTTTTACTTTTATGGGTGAATCCACGCGGTCCTCTACCAGTTGAGCATGTGCTCGACTCGTAGAGGGTTCGACTGGTCGAGCATGTATTCGACCCATCGAGCAACACAAAAAATCTAATTTTTTGGACATTTTTATTTTTATATATTTTTTATTTTATCATATTATGCATCAAATATACACATAAAACAAATAAATGTATAAACACTATGATTAATTAAAATTACACAAACCAATATCATGTTTTAAATTGAAAAATCTATTTTTGTCGAGCGGTTTGGTCAGTATGTCTGCAAGCTTCTTCTCAGTTTGAATATATTCTAGCGCAATACTCTTGTCTTCAACGAATTCTCGAATATAATGGTGTTGAATATTAATATGTTTAGTACTAGAATGTTGGATTGGATTTTTTGAAATATTTATTGCACTTGAATTATCACAGTATAATGTCTTAGTATCTTACGCAATACCATAATCAGCTAACATTCTTTTCATCCAAATGATCTGAGTACAAGCATTACTAGCTACGATATATTCAACTTCAGTTGTTGAAAGAGATATGCAGTTCTATTTCTTACTGAGCCAGGATACTAAACAGTTCCATACGTAAAAACATCCACCACTAGTAGATTTTTTATCTTCAATATTACATGCCCAGTCTACATTAGTATATTTTGTAATTTGTACTGATGTATCATGTGGATACCAAAGTCCTAAATTAGTAGAACTTATGACATATCTAATTATCCGTTTAACAATAATTAGATGTGATTCTTTTGGATTAAATTGATATCTAACACATATTCTAACACTAAAAGCAATATCAGGTCTACTAGCAGTTAAGTATAAGAGACTACCAATCATGCTTCTATATAGACGTGAATTTATAATTTTACCCGATTCATCTTTTAAGAGTTTAAGAGTTGTACTTATTGAAGTATCAAACTTCTTTCCATTCTCAGACCCAAACCTTTTTACAAGGTTCAAGGCGTATTTGGTTTGTGATGTGAATATACCATCTTCCTATTGTTTAACTTGTAATCCAAAAAAATAGTTTAGTTTACAAATCATGATCATTTCAAACTTGGATTTCATCAAATCTACAAACTCAATAGATAAGTTAGTGCATGTAGATCCGTAAATTATATCGTCAACATAGATCTAAATTATCAGTATATGATCGTCATATTTCTTGACAAATAAAGTTTTATCAACGCTACCCATAATGAAGTTATGACTAAGTAAAAATTTAGTCAATTTTTCGTACCATGCCCTGAGAGCTTGTTTCAAACCATGAAGTACTTTTTAAGATGGTATACATGATTTGAAAATTTGGGGTCCGTAAAACTCTTAGGTTGTTTAACATTAACATCCTCATGTAAGTCACTATTTATAAATTCACTTTTTACATTCATTTGATATATTTTAAATTTTTTATGACATGTAATTGAAATAAATAATCTTATGGATTCAAGGTGCGCAATTGGTATAATGGTTTCATCGTAATCAATACCTTCTATTTGAGTGTACCCTTGTATAACCAGTCGAACCTTATTTATGATAATATTACTTAATTCATCAGTTTTATTCTTAAAATCTATTTAGTTCCAATTATATGTTTATCAGAATGTCTAGGAACCAAGTACCACACATCATTTATGACAAATTAATTTAATTTTTCTTGCATGGTAATTATCCAACTTTCATCGGCAAATGTTTCATTTACATTGGCCGGTTCAATTTCGAAAGTGAAATAGACATAATTACAAATATTTTCTAATTGTCTGCTTGTCTAAACACTAGTACTAGGGTTACAAAGTATTTGATCAGTCGGATGGCCTTTGACTGATTTTATTTCAGTATCAACTGATTTGGATGAAGAGTCAGGTATATTGATTATATTGACTTTATCATCATCTTGACTTGGAGTGGGTGTGATTTATTGATCATCAATAACTACATTTATTGATTCCTGAATCACCCCAGTTCTTTTATTAAGAACCCTGTAAGTACGGCTATTTAGTGCATAACCTAGGAATATTCCTTTATCACCTTTTGTGTTAAACTTTTTCAAATTTTTTTGATCATGTAAAATAAAACATTTACTTCCAAAAGTCTAAAAATATTTGACAGTAGGCTTTTAATTAAACCAGAGTTCATAAGCTATTTTTTTTCTTTTCTAATGTAAACACGATTTATAATATAATAAGCAGTATTGACAGCCTCAGCCTATAATTTTTTTTGTAGTTTCATACTATTTAGCATTACGCTAGCCATTTCCTATAAAACTCTATTTTTCCTTTTAACAATTCCATTTTATTGAGGAATTTTGAGAGTATAGAACTCATGCGATATAACATGATCATTATAGTACTTCTCAAAATTACTATTTTCGAATTTAGTACCATGATCACTTCTAATTTTGATCACAGATATCTCTTTTTCAGTTTGAATACGCTTTAAAAATTTTCTGACTTCATCAAGAGTATCTGATTTCTCTTTTAGAAAGTCTACCCATGTATATCTGGTGAAATCATCAATAATGACTAGAAAATACTTCTTTCCTCATCTACTTTCCATTCTAGTTGGTCCTACTAGATCCATGTGAAGTAATTCTAAAGGTTTGACAGTGGCTAAGGAGTTCACTTTCTTATGACTACTCCTAATCTGTTTACTAATTTGACATGCGCCATAGATTTTTTCTATCTTTTTGAGCTTAAGTAAGCCACATAAGCGATCTCTTTTACTCAATTTATACAGTTCTTTATAGTTAACATGTAACAACACCATTTTTTATAGTTAGTCATATACATCTATACAACACACAACCTTTATGGAAAATAATGAATTCTTATAAACATTATAAATTTGATTATCCTCACTCTTATTCATGGGAGAAGTGCTGAATTTCGGGAACGAAATTCTCCGTAAGGAGGATAGATTGTAACACCCCAAACTTTTAGTATTAGGGTGTTACTAGGAATTCCTACCTCATTAAATTGTTCACCTATATTCTAGTCAAAATCTAACCGTTAAGAGTAACCTTCATCTACAGATCGAGCTATCCAACCATTGATTTTGAAGATAAACCATCACACCATATGAAAGATCCATTTATAGGATCTTGATCTCCTTGGTAGGTAGGATGAGCCGTCCATGATCGATATTGGGACCCAAATCATGAGATTCATCATTCATTGAGCCCGACACATTAGATTGGGGCTATCTATCATTAAAATACACAAATTAAAGTATTTGAATGCAAAACCAACCCTTACATTTCCCCCAGGTAGTTGTGAGACTCTTTAGGAATGATATTGGTCACATTTAATGGAAATCCAACCAATAGATCATTTAATATCATCATTTGGACCCACAAATCCTAGTTATATGACCCACTGAGCTTTGGAATGATCAAAGTGGACTGGATTATACATCAATATGGGCCCCACTGAAATAGCGTGTGCACAAGATGTGCATGCACTCGCAGTGCACCGGAGCAGTTAACACGGTCATACCGTGTTGACCAGATGAAATGGTGAAAAAGAGAGATTTTTCTCTCTCTCTCTTTCTCCTACATTTTCTACTAACGGACGGACCTCGTTCATTTGATCACGATAGGACCCACCATCTACAACCACTTCGATGATCCGAACAATCCATCATGTGCAGCACCTAAATTTAACCAACCCTAGGCAGTTCCACATACAACCGCATGCATACGAGTGTGCAATGCCAATATACAACACCCGAGCTGTATTTCAACGAGCATGGTCCATTAGATCCAGCTATGGCCCATATTGAGAAAACGTCCACTGCTTCAATCATTCCCACTAAATCTGAGAATGAGAAAGAACAGCAAGCCACTGAATCATTTACATCTGATAATGAGGAAAATGGAGAAGAAGAAGAAGAAGAAAAGGATAAATTACAAAATGCTGATAATCAACTCTACATTCATAGCATAAATATCCTTAAAAGACTCGGAATAACGGAAAATAAAAGTAAGTTGCTGCAAAAAGATTTAGATAAAACATTAGAAATCAACACACAATTAATAAATGATTTGCAACAATATCATACGGATAATGATAAACTTGAACGAATTAATATCCTTCTCGAAAACGAGTCTGAGAAATTGAACAAACAGGTCGAGATCTTTAAAGACAAAATTGTGCTTCTTCAAAATGAAAATCATACAATCCTGTTTGATTTAGAAGAATCCAAAAGGATGGCCAAGATAAACTACAAGTTTTTCCAAATGGCGAAAAGCTAGAAAAACTGTTAGGAATGGGAAGACCTGGAATGGATAAAAGCGGCCTAGGATATGAAAAATTTAAGCCAAAGGCTGGAAATGCAGCACCTAGAACTGAAAAATCTACTGCTTTTGAAAGCAAAACCAGAACAACTCCAGTATGTCATTTGTATGGTAATTCAGGTCATAAGTTTGAATGCATAACACTTAGGAGGACTCAACCTAACTCTGGTCAGAATCATGTTAACAAATTATTAACCAGAGAAATACAGAACTTTAAAAGTCCTCTTAAGGATATGGATAGAAGCAATGCCCTTGCTCCACCACCCAAATCGGTTAACAAAGTGAAAGGGATAAGAAAGAATTAATTCAAATCGTGCATCAAAGATCTGAACATGCGCTAAAATGAGGATTCTTTCTGCTGAGCTTAAAATGATACATCTGAGGTTCTTCACCTCCATCTTTTGTATATAAACATTCAAATGTTTATAATTTTAATGTGTGCATTGATTGTACAAATTTTGCTGTGTATACTGTTGATAAATTTACATACTAAAAGTATACATGTATGGTTGTCTGAATTCTGAAAATTGAAAAACATTCACGTCTGATATGTCTGCCGAGCATTCTTGATCAAATCGATAAAGAGTCGATATTATCGACATTTCTTCAGAATTTGAAAAGTCACTTGATCAAGAATATTATCGAAGTTATTATCGATAACATCGAATGAGGGTCGTCGATAAAATTGAAAGAGAGATCGATAAAATCAAAGTCTGGCGCCCGATAAAAGGCGATCGAGCGAAAAGACTTTCATTTGTTCGAGAAAGGGTTTTCCATTCGTTTTGGCTCAAACTCTCGGCTGAAAGGTCTTTGGTGGGTCCAAGAAGGTACTTAGAAACTGATATTATCTTTTCATCTCTTCCTTTCCAAACCTTGCCTTTTTGGTCAGTTACTTCTTGTTGAAGGATTTTGTCTTCTTTTCCCAAGTTTTTAAAATTTGTTTTGTCCGGATGGGAAAAGATAAAGGAAAAGCATCTGGACAAGAGGAGTCTTTGAGATCCGCCCAATAAAAGGTGCTTGCTTCAAGAGCAAGGGCAAAGGACCCAGACCGTGGGACCCCCACAAGGCAACGCTCGAGACGTGGCGAGTCTAAGGCATAGGCTCCTCCACCTATGCAAGCTAATCCGGTCTTAGCAAAATTTGTAGGGAGAAAGGTTATTCCCGAAAGAAAAGTCGACAGAAGCTACTTGATTCCTTATAATCTGGAACCTCTATTTGCAGGCATAGATTGGTTACCAGTTCTCGACTTTGGTGGATCATATCAGCTTGAACGAACTTACCATTTCTTTGCTGCCTGTCATTCTCCGACATCTGATCCTCCATCCATCTCCGTAACTATAGATGGTGATGATGTGCTGATCACTCCAGGGTCTATTGCAGTAATATTCAAACTTATTTTATCTCCTGTAGGAATCCCTGATATAGACATGGACAGTTCTGAAGTGCAATCCGAGGTCACCAAATTCCTCTGTCACAATCGTGATGTCCAATGGCATTAAGAAAATGCTCTGAAAGTCAAGTTCACGGAACCACATTATCGAGTCCTGCATGGTATTCTTGCTTCAAATTTTTACTCCAGGGGCTCCAACAAAGTCGACCTCACTGGCTTCATGACCATGATAATCTATTCAATCGCCGTTGGGGTCAAGATCTATCTGCCTCCCCTGATTGTGTATCAGTTGGTGTTCACTTTTCATAGGGCTAGGGACATTCTCTTACCATATCCCTGTATCATCAATACAATCTGTAATGTCATAGGGTTCCCAACTACAAATGATCTTGAACTTCCTCTCCAAACCTTCAATAAAAGCAACATCCGAAGGATGGATCTGAGGTTTCACAAATACCTTGAGGAGACCCTGGAGGAAGGAAATCAATTTGAGGGAGAAAGTAGGGTTGGTGACGCTCCTATGGGAGAAACCGAGGTGACCAGAGAAGATGCTTCTAGACCTCAACATGCTCCATCAACATCAACACCTGGGCATGCAAAGAGGTTTAAGCTCCATCCAGACAAGCTTGACGCCATTCAACATGTTGTCTCTCAGCTCAAGGAGTCAATGAATGAGAGATTTACTGTCCTAGAACGGATGGTGCTAAGTGTGCAGCAAACCGTCTAACAGTTGGTGGATGTGATAATGTGCTGCCGGGACGACAAGGCACCATCCCACTCCGCTCCATGATGATGATCACTACTTGCTATCACATACACCCCACTCTTATCTTTACGTACGAACATTAGTATATTTTTGAATGTTCTATGCCTTCATGAGTGTATGTGATAACTAACTAATCTGAAGAATATGACATTTTTTTTGGGGGTCACTGCATATGTCCATGGTTGGACTAAACATATTTTTTTTGGGGCTTAGTTCAGGTGGATATACTATTAATCTACTGCTGTCTGTGGCAGTGCACATTTTAGATGATAGATATTTAATACTTTTTTTATGGCTGAATGTAACTCTCATCTTTATTGCCATACTTATGTTTTACGATCCCCTAGTTTATCTAGTTTCTGATATGAGATGCATGTGATGTTTTTACTGAATATTTTAACTGCTATATCATTGCATATATCTATCTGCTATGCATATATATTCACTAAAAATTATGTCTGATTCAACAACTGATTAATCATTATACATCTATCTATTATATGCATATTCCTCTGAATGATAGTTCTCCCAAATACTTATCTCTTCAGTCAATATCAACTTCTATATCTTTGTCAATGACTGATAAAAAGTGGGAGAATAGTCCAAACACCTCGAATGAAAAATTGTATATCTGCTTGGATAATGTTACAGGTGTTAGGGGGAGTTGCTGCATCAAATAAGAAGGAGTTTGCAGAGAACAGCTACTGGCTGTGTACATGGGCTAGAAATTGTAAAATATTGTAAAAAGCATATACACACAATTTAGGATGTGTTTGTCTACAATGTTCTAGGGTGTTTTGGGATTTTATCACATAATTGACAAAGGGGGAGATTGAAAGTACCCTGGTTTGTCAATTTGCCTGAGTGTTGAGTTAGTTCGTCTGCAGAGTCTGATAGGAAAATCAATTCAAGCGTCTGCCTCAACCGGATGTGTGCAAGCTCGCCACAGGTAAATCTGACCCTCACATCCCTTGTCCCAAATCACCAGGTAAACTAAAACCCTTAAAATTAAACTAGGACATCTTAGGGTTTTGGGTAAGAAAACGTTTTCAAAATAGAAAAATTCTCTAAGTTTTCTTACCCTGTCGATTTTATCGATACACATCTCGATATGATCGATCTGTGCTGTCGAGTCCTCGATGCTCCATCGATACCATCGATAAGAGGACCAAATATGTCCAGCAACCTCATAACTTATCTGGACGAATTATCGATATATTGATACACCTATCAATATTATCGATATTCAAATCTCGAGTATATCGAAGTCGACTCGATACTATCGACAGACAGATTTCTGGCGCCCCTGTTTTTCTTAAAGAATATCATATAAGCATCGATATATCAAAGCCTCCTCGATACCATCGAAATTCAAACTTCGATTATTGGTAGGCCTTCGATGATATCGATCTTGGGCGCTAAGTTCTCCAGCAACATATTTCAGGGTGGTTTAACTATGATTGGGGGCCCCTCGATAGAATCGATATTCAAATATCGATGACATCGGTACCAGGTCGATTGATCGAACAAGGACATAAACTGTCCAGCAAGCTTAATGAAAATTCCGCTGGATTTATCGATGCCTTGACTCTGATATCGATATCATCGACATTCAAATTCCGATGATCTCGATGGTTCGCCGATCATTCATGAAAACCTGAAATATTTCTAGTAAAGTCTCTCTTATTTTTTCATGTGTCGATGGATCGAACCTATCATCAATGGAATCAGAGTTCGAAATCTGATGACATCAACAATTGTTTTGATTCATCGACCATCTGACAAAAAGGTTTCAAAAGCGTATGACATTGAGTTTGAGTCATCGAGTAGACCATCGAAGCTAGCGAGAGTATACGCTCGATGATATCGAACCTACTTGATGATATCAAACTCTATCATAAATGTGACCGTTTTATATCCGTTGGAACCTTTTGCCTATATATAGAGGACTTGTCTATTATTGCTGTGAGAGAAAGTAGAGAGAGCTTTTGAGGGTTTAACTTTAGATCTTATATCCAAAGCCCTTTCTTTCAAGGGAGTTCATCCTCCAATCCACCCTCACCACTGATATTCAATAGAGTGGATTGGGGAATGAACTTCCACATTCAAGGATCCTCCAGTTACTACCTTAATGGCAAATCATTAAGTTGGAATACCTTGAATACTTAGATAATTGAAATCGCTCTATCTTCCTTATAGGAAAATCTTTTGAGAGTAGGATTTCATCATAACCTTGACCCAACCCGTCACCATGCATTGGTATTTCTTTTGAGTTGCGGACCAAGGAGATCGAAGAGTCTTCGTCAATGAAGGAGGAGATCTTCATCAATGTGCTTAATGAGACTCATCAGCTTATCTGTAAGTATCTAGAGTCCAGAGGACACTTGTGATCATTCCTTTATAGGATTGGGTCCTAGGTGTTTCTCACCCCTTAAAGCCCTCATAGGAGGCCTTCGGCGGGAGTGTACGTGGTGGGTGCATTGTGTGGACCCTTGCTCTGTGAAGATCATAAACATCTGGTTGAAGGTGAACCAACAAAACCAAAGGTTTGAGGTTAACCTCTGTGAAATCTCGGGCTTGAGGTGAACTATGTAGAAACCTCCGGTAGGGTCTTATGGAAGATCCTTTGCCAGCGTGCCTAAAAGTAGGTGCGTTGTGTTGACCTTTGCTCGTGAGAGCATAAACAGTCAGCCTCAGTGTAGGTTGTAAAGGTTGAAGGTGAACCTGATTTAAAACATTAGGTTTGAGGTGAACCGCTGTGAAACCTCCTTAGTGAAATCTAGCACACTCAAGAGTTGCGTGCATCTGCCGGGAGTGGAGTAGACTGATCATCGAACCACTATAAAAAAATGAATGTGTTTGAAATTGTTATTCTTCTGATTGTGTGATTTACTTCAATATTTGCATATCTGAATATCTGATATCACACCTCACACACTTACATAGTCATATGCATCATAAACCGGTTTGCATATTGTTTACTTCTCAAATAGTTTGTGATTGAATCCTTTACCGGGCTTGGAAGCCAGTAGAGTTAAGTTTGAATAATCCTAATATGTGCCTGTGTTAGGATTAGTGTAATAGGATTTTAATAAATCATAAAAACTCTTAAAAAAGTCCTATTCACCCCCCTCTAGGACATATTGGCATATCCCGATTTCAACTAAAGCGGTCTTCACTGCAATTTCAGCTAATAGCTTTGAAAGCTGTGTGGACAACAAGGCACTTAACCTTTAGAACCCATTTCATAACGGTTCTAGGTTCAGGAGTGACTATTGAATTTTATTGCATTTGGGAGTTAGAATTTCTCATTTTTCTATAAACTTCATATTCATTTTCATTGCTCTTTAAGTGGGTCAACAATTTTTTTAGCTAAGGAAGATTTATTATTCCTTTGATTTTTATAGTTGATGGCATTATTGTTTTTTGGAACTTGAAAGAGTTTTGAGTTTTTGAAATCACTATGATTAAAATCTCTTAAAGTCTTACCTTTAGAGTTCGAGTATTCTTCTCTTACAAAGATAGGAGCAGAACCCTTGGATTTAGAAGAATTACCTTTAATATAACCCAAACTAGATTTGTCACCACATTTTCTTTATGAGGTTAACAATTTTTTCAGTTTTTTGTCACATTGGGCATATTTCCAAGTATCTTTAGAACTCAAAAGGGAAGAAACTTCAAGCTTTAGTTTCTCATTTTCTGTTTTGAATTTTTCCAGTTCAAAAGATTTAAAACTTAAATTTAATTTTGTTTTTTCAAGACAATCTGAAAAATGAGATTTTTCTAAAATTGTGTTTTCAAGTTCTTCTTTTAGTTTAGCATATTTCTCTTTTTGAATTTTCAATTTGACAACATTTTACAACTTTCTCTATATAAGGCATTGTAGGCATCTTGAAGGTCGTCTTCATTTTCATTTTCACGGTCACTCCTGAGATTTTTATAGTCAGATATATTATAACTATCTGAGAAAGTGACTCTGTCTATAGTCATAAGAGCTTCCACATCATTCGTGTTTATATTATTTTATTCTGATTCATCAGACTCAGAAGAACTTTCAGAGTCAGATGATTCATCCCAAGTAGTTATCATGCCCTTTCTTTTTGACCTATCCTTTTTAGGACATTTATTAGTTAAATGCCCATATTCATAACAATTGAAACATTGATTATCCTTTGTTTTAGATTTTCAAGAATTGAATTTTTCTTTTCTTTTATTAGTTGATTTTTGAAAATATGATCTTTTCTCGTTTTTTAAAAATCAATAAAATTTCTTAGCTAACATTGTCATATCATCTTTATTTTTAATATTAGAATTAGAACTATTTTATTTTGAAATAGATTTAGAAGATTTAAGAGCAATAGTTAGGAGCTTTAAAATTCAACTCATATGTTTGTAGAGAGTTAACTAACTCTTCAACCTTTATAAGATCAGTATCTCTCAATTCCTGAATAACAGTAACTTTAGAATTAAATCTCTCAGAAAGAGATCGCAGTATCTTTCCACAAACCTTTTTTTTTTGCAATTTCATCTCCTAAACTCTACATGAAATTTATTATGTCATTTAGTTTCGTATAGAAGTCAATGCAAGTTTCATTTATTTCCATACGAATTTCCTCAAATTTAGTAGTGAGGATTTGAACTTTTGATTTCTTGAATATAAAAGTTCCTTCATGTGTCATTTCGAGAATATCTCATGCTTACTTAGTTGTATCGCATGAAATAATTCTTTCGAATTTATCAGGCGATAGAGTGCAAGTTATGACATTTAAGACTTTAGCATTAGCACTGCTTTCACTTTTCTAAGCTGCAATCCATAAATAGAATGCAGTTGTTCTCATAGATTTAGTTTCATTACTGTCTAATACTTTAATCATAGAATGTTTCCATTTAGTCAAAATGGCTTGTCACATACTTTCATCTAAGAATTTTTTAAAAATCATCATTCTGGCATTCCAGTATGAATAGTTAGTGCTATCAAAAGGTGGTCGTCTGGTAATAGATAAACTATCGAAATTTGACATAATCAAAGCTCTAGATCTTTAACTCAAGTAAATTATTTTTTTTAAGAAAAGAGTAACTTAACTTTGATACCACTTGAAAAGGCGAGCTTAAGAAGTCCTAGAGGGGGGTGAATAGAACTATGCCAAATAATTAAATAAAGTGTTGAATAATAAATAAATCAGAGATTTCAATCGTACCAGTATTGAAGCATTAATTCAAACTGATTCGTAGGACAACCTTCATCCAAATAAGTTTAGACAGGACAACCTTATTTTACGAATGTGATAAGAATCAAAATTCTAAACTACATAAGAGTAAATAAATTTATCTATTACAAATATTTACTACTTTTACATAAAAGAAATTACAACCATTCACCATAAAAGTAATAAAAGCATTCACTACAATACCAAAAATTATAGTGGTTTGGTGTGTTAACAACTGTTCTAAAACAACCACGCCTACTCTACTCCTAAGATTACTAACCACATAATTTCGGCTTTCATTATGAATAAGGTTTTCACAAGGTCACCTTACAACCTGATATAGTTGTGATTTTATCGGGATATCACAAAAAAAAACCCCCCACTAAGATTTTCTGACTATCTCAGAAAAACCAACGCTGAGATTTTTTGGCTATCTTTGAAAAAATAAAATACAAAGTAAAAGGAATACTTATCTTCATCGTAGAAGAAGCTGTAGCCGTAGAACTTTTTTCTTAAATGATGGATGTTGAATGTTCAGTCCGATAGAAAAGGTCCAAGGTTCTATTGATTTTAATTATATTTAAACCAAAGACTACTTGTATTAATTCCTTTAAATCTCAATAAGAAGAGTAATCACTGTTTTTAGAATCAGAATGATAGAGCTTCGAGATTAAGGAATTAAACAAAAAGCTATAAAATAAATTATAACTATTGCTTGATAGCAAATTAGGCTTCTTTCTCTCTTGTATAAGGACTTTGATAGGCTTGAATTGTATTTTTGGATTGAGAAAGAACCTTAATTTATAGGCACAGAAGTTGTTGCTTTGACTCGTCTAAGTACCAAATTCAATTCCAACAAATTTTAAATTTTGACAAGGATAAAATCTAACAGATTTTTGACTTGTTAGAGGCAATTCTTGACTGGTCGAAGTAGCCATATTTGAACTGATTTTTCATTACTGGACTTCGAATCGAGGAACGCTCGACTGGTCAAAGGAGGTCCTTCGACTGGTCGAAGGAGTAATAGAATTTCTGTTACACTTCGGCTGGTGCTTGGACTAGTTGAGAAATTCTTAGACTGGTCGAGGCAAAACTCAGGCTAGTCGAAACTCATCTAATAATAAGTATAAAAACTTAATTTTATATATGTTTTGAAAGCACTTAAACTTGAGGTCTTTCAAAGGTTTATAACACCTGTATGGATTGAATTTCCTAGGATTATAAACTTGAACTTCCCAAAGGAGCTTGATTTCTACTAAAACTTTTATTAGATCGAGTTTGGTCTTCAACTTAAGCTTGAACTTGAACTTGAGCTTAAACTTGAACTTGAACTTGTGCTTGAACTTGAACTTGAACTTCAATATGAGCTTGTCTTGTACTTCAACATGGGCTTTGACTTGAAGATCACTTGCTAAGTTGTTTTGATAAGACGACATTTGACAAACCGGGTGTAAAATATGCTTTAAACATAATAACACTTACACTTATGACTAAATTATCGATCGTTGATAAGTTCCAAATTTGAACTTATAAATAAAAAAAATCAGGAATTGCTTGGTTAGTTTTATTGCGTATGAGGTAATTAAGGTTATGAAATTCCAACTTGGAATGAGTCACCTAGTAGGTTGTAGCTTTAAGAAGTGAATTTTCGAACCCATTTCAAATACGATCGAATAAGTTACCTTTCTTACTTATAGCAGTAGATGAGTAGCTTATTACTAACAGGCTTGGTTTGTAATTAATCATAAGTTACTATTCAATTAAAGTTACGTAGTTGCTTCGAGTAACATATCTAGTTTCTTCTCTTCATAGCATGTGAAGAGGGAATCAACGGATGCAAATGAATGTTTTAGGCTTGGCAGAAGTCTAACTAATAAGTGCAAATAGTGAAAAACCCAAAAAGCTTAGAGTTTTAGACAAATAACGGCAATGACGCTGTCAAATTGATACTGGCACCACCGAAAAGGGGAAAATAGGCAATTTCTGGTGGTGTCATCGGCAGAATTTTTCGATAGGACAATGCCAAATATTTCGATACAATGTGGAATAATAAGTCAATTGAATACAATTTTGCAAAGTATTGAGTTCTTAATATCAAATAGTTCGTAGGACAACCTTACACCTAAAAGATTTAGGTAGGACAACCTTATTTCACGACATCTTTGAAATCAAAATATCAAACTATTGCAATGAATAAATAAATCACAATAATAGTACAAATAATAATATTTAATCACCACAATGCATAAACAAGTTATAGTAGTTCAGTGCCTCCATGCAACCTACTCCACTTCCAGAATTACTATACTCGCAGTGTTAGCTTTCATTATTTCAAGGTTTTTCAGGCTCACCTTAACAACCTTATACAGTTATTGTGATTTTCATGGGCTATCACAATCAAACCCACTTTGTA